>JAFIRS010000292.1:0-600000 GCA_018342105.1 Gonioctena quinquepunctata
GGGTAAGAAATAAAACCCTTTTTTTTGGGAAGGTATTTTTTTAAATGTGTTATAAGAAAATATTCCATTATTGATTTAGGGTAGAAGAAATTATTGATTCAACAAAAGTAAAATTATTATAAATTTGGGTTTAAAATAACTGAAGAACAGTTTTTTTTTAATTGTCAAATTTTTTTCTCATTTTAAATTATTGTTTATTCAATCTCTTTTTGACTTTCTATACATTTTTCTGAAATTATACCAGGTGTATCAATAGTTGTTTTATTTTTAGAAAATACATATATATATATTATTACAAGTCTTAATTGTATTATTATTCCGAAACGTTTAAAAATTTGGGTCTCTGTACTGTCAAATTAATTTCCCCCCCCTTCATTACATACTGGGAGAAACAAGATCCCCAAGCCGCTGGGGGAAATTTTTCGTTTTTGGTCAATAGACTAAAAAACCCTTTATTTTTTTAAAAAAAAGGTGGACGGGTTTTTGGGTTTTCAATAAGAACACCCTGTACGTTTTTTAAATCAGTATTATTCGTTTAAATTTTGTTGATACTATTAAAAAAAATTTTTTTTTTTTATTGGTCCCCTTTTTACCCATTTAAAGCACGCCTCAGGGGAAATCGAATTTTTAAAACGTTTTTTTTTTAAAGGAACCATACAACATCAACAAATCAAAAAACGTGAAGTCTAAATGACAAATTTTGATTAGTGATCTGACAGGAGTCCCTTTTGTAACGTCAGATAAAATATTCCCAAAATTTTTTTTTTTTATAGGGCTCCTCCATCCATTTGATGAATTTTTCATATTTTTTTTTATATATATTACTTTTTTTCGCAGTATTAACCGCGATTCCCTCCCCATTAAAAAAAATGGGATATTAGAATCATTCTTTTTGAGCTCTGGTGACAACAAATATTGATCTTTGGTAACAAATTGCAAATAAATTTTTTTTCCCATTTCCATGACAACGAAAGGTATACTGATGTCACATGGGGGAATTCAACCTTCTTGCATTATTAGTTCTTTTTTTTTTTTTTTGTAGTAATAATACCAGTATATATGATTTCAAAGTGCACCAATAGAAAAAAACGAAAAAGTATTCGGGATAACTGGTTTTAAAACATTTTTTTCCCGAGCGGCCTCCGGTTGCCCGTCGTGCTCAAAAAATGGCCGTTTTTAAACCCCTTTTAATCCATTTTATATTTTTTAATATACTATTTTAACATTGATGATATTTTTTTTAAAAGTTTATAGTGATATAACATAAAAAAATTCCATATTTCGAAAATTAATTTTTTTCATGGGAATTCATGCAGAAATATAAATTTTTTTGTTATTGTTTGAACAATTCTGTTATTTCACCAGGAAGACGTTTTGACAAAATAGATTTTTAGAAAATCAGTATTATAAAATGAAAAATTTTTTTGAAAAAAAAAATTCTCCCTCTTTTTATATTTTGATCACCCCGCCAATAGCTCCCAAGCTATATGCTGACAAGGAGACTGCTACAAATTTTCTTAAATATTTCTGATCAACAATCCCCAACTTCCCAATCGAAAAAATTTTGGGAAAAAAAAATTTATTTTCAATCGACAAAAACCCAAAAAGGGAGGGGGGTTTGTTTAGTCGACGCGTATTTTTTTTTTTTTATGACCACGCATAACTTTTAGGACGTCCGATTCCAATAATTTTTTTCAAGTGGGGGGGGTTACTTTGAAGTTGGTCCCATTTAAAATTTTAAAGATGAAATATCCCCCTCTAAGCGTAGCAGAAAAAGGGGTTTATCACTCACCATCTAAATTCTGGTCCGTTAACCGAGTCTATCAGGCATAACTTTGTACGGGAGTTGATCATGTTCGAATTCCGAAGGGGAATTATCCCCCCTTAGGGTACAAAAATAGGGAATAATTGTTTTTTCACTTGCGAATATTGGCACACATATGTAGTTGACAATGACAGATCGCTATTGTCATTATTTTTGTTCTCCTACACCCGTCCCTTATATTCTATGAGAGGTGTATAAAAAGGGAATGAAAAAAAACCCGAACAACAAAAAAATTTTTATTTCAAAAATGTAAAGTAGATAATCATATTATTCAAAAAGGGGGGAAAAGGGAAGTAAGTATTTTGGAAGAAATAAAAAAACCCAAAAGGTAAAATTTTGGGTTTAAGCCACAAAATAAAAAAAATAAAATTTTTTTAAAAAAAAAATTAAGCCAAAAAATAGGAAAATGAAAAAAAAAATAAACCCTTTTTTGGAAAAACTAAGCTTCAAACTCGAAAATAATTTTTTGCGGCGCCAAACAACAATCCAAGTTGAATTAATTAATTTATTGAATTGAAATTTTTGGGGAAAAAAGATAAATACATGCATATACATACCCATCTATTAGTTATATATCATTATATGTTATATCCTTCCATATCTTAGAGGGACCTAAGTGCTTGATGCCGTTTTTTTTTTTAGGGATTGGGAATGGTTTTTTTATTTTTTTATATACATGGGGGAATGGACATGGAAATTTGTATATTTATACCTTATATAGTCATTAGTTCATTTTTTATGGCCCCCCAAAAGATCCGGGGGGGCGAGGTTAGGAAAGGGTTTTGGGGGGATTGTTTTTTTTTTTTTTCCAAAAAATTTTTTCTTTTGGGGTTTTCTAATGTGGGGAATGTTTTTTTAATTTCTTTTTTAATTGCTAAGAGATTCTTTTTTTTTTTTGTTCCTAGGCAGTTTGATAATTTGGGACCGAAGTAGCTAAGTGTTCTTTGTGTATGTGATTTTAAAGATAGGAGGTTTTTTAGATTTTCTGTTGATCTAGTGTTTTGTAGTCGTCTATATATGGGTTTTTGGGTTTTTTTCAAAAATATTAGGCTGTTGTAAAAAGAATAAGTTTCTTTTAAAAATTCCGTTTCTTTGTACTTTTCAGTAGAAAACCGGGGTTTTTTTTGAAAATTATTTTATAAAATTTTTGAGCGGGAAAGGCATTGTTGTCGAAGAGTCCCCCCCAAACAGTAATGCCGTATCTTTAAAGATCGACTCTGCCAGAGGTTTTATATTATTATAAGGTTGGGGGAATTTTTCTTTACATTGTATGATTTATGGTAGTTGTCTTAGACGGGTTTTACGACATGCCCAAAAGTGTTCATCCCCTCTCATATGTTGGTAAATTAAATCCAAGATATTTTATTTTTTATTCCTTTTCTATTTTGTGAAAATTTTTTATTCTTGGGCGTTCATTTTGTGAATTTTCAGTGTTTTCGTTTGGTTGATCGTTATTTTAAAAGTGTAAAACATGTAAATTTTGTTTTGGGGAAAAATTTTGGGGTTTGTAGGGTTAGGTTTTTTTTTTGGTTTCTTTAAAACCCAAAATTTTCCCCTTTTTGGGTTTTTTGGGCCCTGACTCTCCGAAAATATGATTCGGTATCATCTGCTAAAATGAGATGATCGATTGCCAATACTATTTATGTGCGGGGCGCATCGGACCCATATTTTGTGCCTTATGGAATCCGATTTTTTTTTTTGGGTTTTCCGGGTATATTTGTCTTTTTTTTTTGATATCTGAGGTTTGTTGCAAAATTTTTTTCATACCCCCAAAGAATTCCATATTAAAAGTTTATCAAAGGAGTTGGGGTGACACTGTGTAAACCCCCTTCTAAACCCAAAAAAACTGCAAGCATTTTCGGACTTCCCCGGGGATCAACTATTTTTTTTGAGAGGTGTAAACAGTTTTTTCAGTATTAGTTTTAAAAGCCCCTTTTTTTTTTGTTATAAATTTGATGAATATTGAAAAAATTTTTACTGATTTTTTTTTTACAGAATGTTAAAAAAATTTTCCCCTTTTTCCCAGATATATTTTGGTAGTTGTTAAAATTACTTTTATCACCTGTTTTTATATGGGGGGGTAAAAAGATTTTTTCCATTGTGAGGGGGGTCACCGGGATTTGTAGGGGTTTTTGGGGTGGGAAGTGGTACCACAATGTGTAAAGGGTTTTTTTTAAATATCGAGTTGATTCCATCTGGCCCCCGACTTTTTTTTTAGTTTAGATTTATTGAAAATTTTTTTTTACTAGTAACGGGCTGGGAACATCGAGTAACAAAAATTTAAATTCCCAAAATGTTTATAGGGAATCAACTTTTCGTTTTGTCACCATATTTTTCCTATGTTGGTAAAAAATGGGGGAAGGATTAGCTTTTTTTTGGGATATTATGTTTCCTTTTATCACCATATCTAATACATTGAATTATTTTTTGTTATATTTTGTTTGGTACTTCATTTATTATTTCCCATTTTTTTTTTGTAGTTACCACTTTTCCCCTAATTTTATTCTTAAAGTTTTTTTTTTTTGTTGATTTAAGGGGTTTATTCAATTTATTTCTATACGGATATTCTTTTTTTAATGCATGGAAAATTATTTTTCTTTTTTTTTTAACGATTGGGTTTTTTATTGATTCTTTTAAACCCCCGGTTTTTTCCCAAATGGCAGTTTTTTTTTTTTTGTTATCTTGATTTTTTTCGTAGCACTTTTAAAATTTTAGATTTTTTTAAAAAGCTCCCTTTAAAATTTTCCCCCTGAACTACATTTTTTCCCTCTCTGGGTTTTTTAAATAAGGTTTCCAGTTTGGTAAAAATTTTTTTTTTATGTGGGGGTTTTACAGGGGTTTTTTGTTCTCTTTTTTTTTTTTGGTTATAATTAATGATGTAAAAATGGTCGGATGATCAGTTTCTATTATTGAGGGTTTAAAAGAGGGGTTTTTTTAAACTTTTCTAACAAAAAAAATGGTCTATTTGCTTTCAGATACATTTTTTACCCTTGTTGGGTTTATATATGAGATGAATTTGTTACTAGTTAAACGTTCACATAATTATTTACCGGTTTTTTTTATTTCCCCCATTTATTTTAAAATCAACTAGAAAAAATTTAAAATTTAAATGGTTTTAGGTTGGTAAAATGTTTGAATATAAATATGTTCAGTGGTGGAAGGTGGTCGAAAGAAAGGGGGTTTTTCCGATTGGTATAATTAAAAGAAATTTTTAGTAAATTTTTTTCGGGGGGTTGGAATTATGTTTTTCTTTTTAAGATAAAGGTTTTTTTTTTTAAAAAAGAGACCATCGTTTTGGGGACCATTATAATGGTTGTATAGTTTTATTGAAAAAAATTATCCCACATCATCTATAATCCATGTTTCTGAGAGTTAATAAATCAATCTATTGTGTTTTTTTGTATGTAGCTTGGGAAAAATTTTATATGTTTATTTATACTTTTATGTTGGGGAAAAATTTTCCCAATTTTTTTTCCCCCCTTTTTTTCCCTTTTAACTTCTTGTAAGGTAGGGAAAATTTTTTGCCTTTTTCCCCCTTTTTTCCTATATCAAAAAAATTTCCCCTTTGGGGGGGGTAAATTCAGTACAAAAACTATAAAAAGTAATGGTAAAAAAAAAAAAATTAAAATGTATAAACAGAAAGTAATAGTCTATCCTCCTATGCTTGGTATGGCAAATTTAAAAATTTTTACGAAAATAATTTCACATAGTCATCGTATGTTTTGGGTTGTTGACAGTTTGTTGTTTAAATTGATGATGTTTTTCCCGCTTTTTTTCCCTACCTGTTTCAATGTTTTTTTTTGATGGCCTTTGTGGTTGGCCGAAATTTTTGAGGGCTTTTTGACAACCAAAACCCTTTTTTTTTGTTTTTTTCCGAAAAATTTTTTGCCTTAGGTTGGGTTTTTGGGGGTTTTAGAAAATTCCTCCCTTTTCTTGTTTTCAATTATCTTGCACGGTAGCACAGTTCTATTTCATGGTTTAAAAGGGTTTTGCCATTTTGTTTTAATATTTGTATTTTCGTTAGGGTTTTTTTTTAAAGTTGAATATCCCGGTTACATTTCCCTTTGTATCTTGTTTGGGTTATCTAATTTATCGCATAAATTTTTTTTTGTTTTTCGATTTTTTAATTACTCCCCTTTTTCAAGTTTTTTAAAATTTTTTTGTTTTATTTTTTTCATTTCCGTTTTTATTTTAAGTTTTGTTCCCCAAATTTTTTTCCCCGGGGGCCCCTGGGATACGGGTTTTTGATAAGTTTTTTTTAAAAACCGGCTGGGTAACATTTTTAAGGGTTTTGTTTCCCCGGGGGTTTTGTTTCCTCCTTTTAACTCGGTAATAACCATTTTTTTTCGTCGTTTAGTTACATCAAACGTAGAACGCACCTTGGATTTGTTTTCCCCCAAAATTTTTTTTTTTACGTAGGTACAGTTCTTGTTATATTTTATATTTTTCGAACACTCTGACTATTCAAAACGCGCCATGTTTTCAATCAATAAGAAAAAAAAAGTTATTGGATTACTTCAAAGAAAATGGGAAAGCCCCCCCCAAAACCCCGTCCCAAAAACCCTTTTCCCCCCAAAATTTCCATTTGCTTGTTTGTTTTGCCGACTGAAAATTTTTTTAAAAGCAGCTTAGTTTAAAAACTAATTTTTTTTTATTTTCCCCGGGTTTTCCCATTTCGCCCATTTTTTTTTTAAAATTTTTAAACCCATTTTTAAAAAAAAATTTTTTTTAATTTCCCCAAAAAGATATTTTAGAAGTAGGGGTGTCGATATCGCCCAAAGCCCAAAATATAAAAATTTTTATATATATATATATAAAATAATATATATAAAAAATATATATATATATATATATATATATATATATATATATATATATAATATATATATATATATATATATATATATATAATATAAAAAATTTAAAATACATATATATATATATATATATATATATATATATATATAAAAATATAATCTATATAATATATATATATATATATATATATATATATACCCGGAGTGCCAGAAAATTTTTTGGGGATTTTTTTATATATCTGATTTTTTTTGTATTAAATTAAAATTAAATGTATTGAATCAAAATGCAGGATTATCTTCAGAAGATGACCAGCCATGACATCAGCTTATCAGATTCGAATCTGAAAACATAAAGGAAACCCCTTTTTGAAAGAATCTTCATTTATTTCTTTAAGGGGTTCATAGGAGTAAATATATGTTCCCTCGCAGCCCTTATGGATTCTCCAGAATTTTTTAAATTGGAACACTTCAAACGCAGTTGCACATACTTGCAGCAAAAAACAGGAAATTCAGCCTGATAAGTTTTTCCCCCGGGAAAAAACAAGGACTGAGGAGTCTCTTCAAAAAAAAAAACAATAAAAATTGAAACAAGGGCACACCACAAGCGAAAACAACTGTTTTTTCCTGACAAAAACACGCAGAACGTTGAATGATATCCAGGGGGAGAATCTATGAAATTTCCCCATTGAAAAAAAATTTTATCCCAATTTTTTTTCAAAAACCCCGGGTATCCCGGGTTTTTGGGGTATTTTTTTGGCCCTCATCAGTAAGAGTAGGCACCAGTCAGGGATCGAAGACCTCGGGGCCGGGGGCAAAACCCCTTCAAAAAATGAAAACATCGTCAAGCTTAATCCCTGTGGAAAGGGGGGAAAAGTAACTTTCAAGATGAAGGCCAAGCCGGAAACTGGTATAGGGATTGTGAGGGGGCCCTTTGGCATAAATTAAACATAAACAAGTTTATCAGAAAAAACATTTGCAATCAATTTTCATTGTCAATGGAAGTTTGCATATATTTTTTTTTGGGGTATCATTCAACGTTCTGCGTGGTATTTGCCAGGAAAGTGTTGTTTTTTTACTTGTGGTCACCACCTGTTTCCCCAAAATATATTGATTTTTTTTTGCGAAGAGTCTCTCAGCTGGTTTTCTCCTGGATAAAAACAATGTCAAAATTTTTTTACTGAAATACAAAAGTTGATTCAATTCCTCGAAATATCAAAAAAGGGTTTCCCAAATTTATTTTTTCAACATAACAAGAACATTCATTTTATCTTCCTAATGAAGTTAGTCGAGTTTCCCAAAAATTGGAACTAAAAATTTAAAAAAAATTTTCAAAACCAACTCTCTTTTCTTTCCCCAAAGTAACAGTGGCGCAGTCAAAAAAAGATTTTAAAATCCCGAAAATCGAAGGACCCGAGAATTTGGAAAAAAAAATTTTGAAATCAATCGAAAAATACGGTCGGAAAAAAAAATGGAAAAAAAAATAAATTGTGTGGGAAAAAAAAAAAAAAGGAAATGAAGTATTTCTTTGAAACGTGAAGGAGCGTCCAAGAAAGAAATCATTCGAACCACAGCGGTACCTTTTCCCGACTCTTCGAAACGAAATAAAAAGCCCGAGGCACCTTTTCCCGGGAAATCTTTCGGAGAGAAAAAAAACGGACAAGCAACCATGAGTAAGGAAACCTGCATGAAGTTCCTTCTTCTCTTTGCCCTTTGGTTTTTTTGGGCCAATCATTGATTCCCAAAAGAAATCCCATGGGGGGGGTTTTTATCCACCAGCCCCTATAAAAAGGAAAATTTTACTTGAACACTTCAGGAAAAAAAGGAAAAAACAGCCTCAAATCCTTTATCTGTTCAAAAACGCAATATCGGGGGCGGGGTTGCTATCTTTACAAATCAGTTTCATTCTGTCTCTCGAAATACAGTTAATTCAATTTCCCCCAAATACTAAAAAAATTTGATCTTTCAAAATATCAAGAAATTTGATTCTATCTTTTTTTTTAAAGGAACAAAGGCGAGTTTCCCAAAAAATTGGGGAAAAAATTCAAAAAAAATTTATAAAAAAAAATCCTTTCTTTTTTCCCAAACCCCAGTATTTTTTCCCAATTATTTTTTTTCAAAATCCTTAATTTGGGCACAATGAAGCGACCCGCTGGAAACATGATATTTTTCGTTTTTTTATTATTTCCAATAATATTTGCCCTTTTGCATTTGCTGGGGGTTTTCCATTTCCATCTTATGATAGTGGTACTTTGGTTCATATTGTAGGTTGTCTTTTTAAATGATATATCTTTTTTCCCCGAAGTTTTTCTCGTTCTTGAGTTCGCACTAAAACATTCTTTTAAAAAAATTCCCAGTTTGAGTACTTGGGGGTACTTTTATTTATGAAATACCCCCTCACTTTGCACTTTAAAAATTTTTTTTTTTTTTAAATTTTTCAAATTTCGGGAAACCCCCAAAAAAACGGTTTTGTTAGGGTACGTTTTTTTATTTTTGTTTTTTGAACAGAACTTCTTTTTTTTTTTCCCTTTTTTTTTTATTATATTATATTTTATATTGGTCAGCCTAGGAAATTAATATTCATCCATTTGGCCCAAAAATTTACAAAGTCATTGTAGGACGTTTATTTATTGGATGTTATTCAACTCCGTCGAGGTTTAGCCAAGGGGGTTTTTTTTTTGGATATTCATCAACATATACCTTTAAGGTATTTGTAGTCAAAGTCTTGGGAATAAGACATTTTTAAAAAAAAAAAGGTTTCATCGATTGGAAACAATTTTTTTTTTTTCAGGCTTTTTTTAAAGAAAAAAAAAACCCTTTTTTTGGGGAAAAAATTTGAGGGGGGAAAATTTTTCCACACCATTCGTGGAAAAATAAGATTACCTATCGGTGACAAAAATTTAAATATAAACCAACAGTTACCAAAACCCTTGGGGTACCTGGGAAATTTTCCGGGAAAAAATTGCCCCCTTTTTTCGAACATTGGTTTATGACGAAATAACCCCAAAAACCCCCTTCAGAAATAGTTATCTTAGCTTTCTATGTAATCTTTAAAATTTATTTCCAAAAGGGGTCATTTGGGTTGTTAAAGGGAAAATTCCCCTTTCTTCAAAGGAGAATAATCCCAAGAGGAAAGGGGAATTTTTTTTTTAATTTCACTTGATGTATATATTTAATAAAAGACAGCTCTTTTTACGTCGGTTTCTTGACGATCTATTTTTTTTTTTTCCCCAAAAGGGGTTCACCCCATAATTTTTCCCGGTTTTGATGGGGCGACATTATAGTGAAAAAAATTAAAAAAAACAATCTTAATGTATAAAAAAGACGGGGGAAATTAGGGTTTCCCCATATTGAGTTTGTTATAGTAATGAAATTTTCTCAATATTTTCCCAAAATGTTTTTTAACAGAACTTCTTTTTTTTTTTTGTTTTTTTTTTTATATTATATTATTTTTTAAAATTTTTGGGCCCCGGATAAAATGGTTAATATTAAATTCCATTTGGAAACAAACATTTCGTACCTTGGGGGAGTTTATTAGGATGTTTTCCCCGTCCGTCGAGGCAACAAAATAGTTTTTTTATGGATATTCGATAAACATAAAATTGTTTTTGGTTTTTGGGTCAAAGTCTTAAGACGTTTTCTTTTTTGAAAAATACCCCCGGGTGATATTCCCTTTTGCTTTTATTGCTTTTTTTTATTTTTCCTACATTTCCTGCAATTAGCACCTCCAAATTAGAAAAGGATGTCAATTCACGGACTTCATTGCATTTATTCCCTTACGGGGCGATTCGTTTTTCCCCAAAGAGCTTAGAGACCGATGGGTAAAAAAAGGGAAAAGGGAAATAAAAAATGACTTTTCCCAAAAACAAGCCTTCAAAATTTGGATATACTTAGAAGAAAAAAAAATTAGGTGAACGTAAATAACTGAAAAATAATTCCAAAAACATGCCGGAAATTTTTTTGTTTAAAACGAAAAACATTATTGAGCCAACCTTTTTGGGGTTTTTTATTCCCCTAATATAATAAGAACAAAAACATGTATGCCCATGTCTAACGGTTTCGTTTTTTTTTCCGGGGTTTAATGCATGCCTTTGAAAATATGTTTTTTTCTTGAATAATTTAGGGTTAGTTCGATTTTTTTACCTACCTCTTTGAACCCCCTTTTCGAAATGTTTAATTCGAAAATACTTTTTTTTTCACTGATATCAATTTTTTTCAATATAATGACCCAAAAACCATCCCCTTTTGGGTATTTTTGCTGAAATTTTGAAAAAAAAAATTTGTTATTTATTTTCCCTTAATACTTTTTGGTTTTCCCCCTTTTTTGTCAGATACTAAATTTGTTAAAAAAATGCAAAAACCAAATGAACCCCCATCTACAAGCAAAGGTTGAAATTTTTTTTTATATAAAATCCCCCCCAGTCTAAAAGATAACCCAGCCCCCAAAAATTTTGGTAACTGATTTTGAGTCCCCAAAAAAAACAATTATCGAAAATCATCATATTTTTTGAAAGAAGTTATCAAACGCAGCCTTTTCTCGCCCCATCATTTTACGCTTTCCCAAAATTTCCTTGCTGTTTTTTTCCCCACTTTTTTGGGTTTATTTTTTTTTTTTTTTCATTTGGGGGTTTTCGTCGGTTTTAAAATTTTTTTAAAAAAATTTTTTTTTTTTTTTTTGTTGCTGAAATCTACTAATTTACTACCTAATTTTAATTTTTTTTTTAAATTAAAATCTTACTTACCTAACCTTCAACCCTTAACTATCGAATAAATGATTTTTTATTTTAAATATTTTTGTTATATAATATAAATTAATTTTTTTAAAACTGGGTTTTGGGATTTTCACTTTGTTTTGATTCCATCCTTTCATGAAGTTATCCTTTTGGGATGTAAAAAGGGGGGGTCAATGCAATTATTTGCCAAAGTTCACAAGGAAAAACAATCATCCCTTTTTTTTTTTAAAAGAGGTGGATCATTTTTTCAAATTGGGAAAATGATCAACCCCGGGTATACACTTTCTAATAAAAAAAAACATCCAAATCGGAAAAACCCCCCCAAAGTTATGCCTGATAGAATCGGTTAACGGACCGAAATTTTTAGGGTGAACGATCAATATCCCCTTTGTTTTTACCCTTTGGATGGGTTTTGTGTTCAAAAAGGGGAAAAAACCACCCCTTTTTAAATAAGGGCCCCTCCCCAAAAAAAAAAAAAACATCGGAATCGAACCGCTCTGCAAAAGTTGTGCGTGATCATACATATATGAGTATTTGAGTCAACATACGTTCACCTCCTATGAGATGAAGATGAGTTGCGGAAACTTAGGTGGCTACCTCCGCGGTATCGCTGGATAACGGGGTTGACAAGGAAAATCCAGTGGGAAATGATCAGAAATGGTCAAAAGCCTGCGGATCTCTGTCAATCAAACCAAATGCCACCACAACATGGCTTAATCCAAGGCGTCAAGCTGACCCAAAAGCCGAGGGATGGATGATACCTGAGCCAGTCAGGTATCACAAACGGAGCCCCTCTGGGATACATGGCGACCTCCCAGAGTAATTCTTGCCTCACCTGCGCAGGGGCACCGCAGGTGGGACGACCCTTTCCCTACACTCGTGGGAACAATATGGAAACCAATACGAAAAACAACCCTGAGAAGACCCAACAACGCTAGCGGGTATGGAAGTCGGGGAGATTCCAGGAATCCCACCGGCACCAGAAACCGAAAACCCAAAAACCGAGGAGGGATCAGCAGATGGTCGAACACCTACGAGAAACCCCGAAACAAGAACAGGAAACTCTGGAGGCAGTGGCAGTTCAAGCAACACCGGGCCCTATAGCACGTCGCGTCAGTTTAAACGTTTACATCTGGCGCGTAAAAGCTCTCAGGAGCTGCTTAGAAGACAGGTGCGGATCGCGGAGGCCAAGGCAGCTGGGGAAGAGATTAAACCCGGGGAAACGCCGAAGCAAACGACGCGATCCACACCCAGAAGCAAAACTGGCTTCATTGAACGAACTCCCCAGCTTCGCTGGAAGCAGCAGGGCAGCCAGAACCCGAACAAGAAGAGGCCGCTCACAGAAAAGTCAACCTCTTCCACGGAGAACACTGAAAGGGGTGAAGAAACCTAGATCTGACTAACCAGTGGCGGGTTCCCGCCCGCTAACCCAACTGAGCAGGGCAGCTATAGGGAGGTCCCAAGAGGTTGAAGATGGCTGTTGCCTGGAGAGTTATCCAGATCCCCAGTTATCAGACGACCAAGGGATTCCCCCTGCAGGAAGCAATTACCGGGGAAATTTTCAAGTGTGAGCCGGGTAAGGGTTAAAACCAGGAACAGCTACGTCCACAAGGGCGTGCTGGTCCCGACATCCCTGGATGAAACCCAAATCCTGGCTACTCGAGAGTATCCCCGGGCTGATACCTTGGGAGAGAGCTGTCCTAAAAGTAGGGCTAGCCGAGGACATCCCGAATACCTCCAAGGTAGTGGTATGGATTCCAAAGCCATTTGGTGAAATGGAAATCCAAAAAAGATTCTTCAGCCCATCAAAACCCAGAACATGGGGATAGATATGAAGAATGGCTTGTCATCAAGAGAGACAAGAGGAGGACTCGGGTCTAACTCTTGTCTTTCAAATCGACGAGACCTCCTTGAAGAACCTGCAAGCCAGGGGAATGAAAGCATTCCTGGGGCTAACGCAGGTAAACTTCAAGCTAGTTAGCCGGAACAGGAACATTCCTGATGCTGCGGGCAGTTCAAGTCAACCTGCAGCATAGTAAGGCTGCTACTGCAACCATGTGCAGAATATTTGTACAGGGCAACACCGACGTGGCCCTAATACAAGAACCATGGATGGTCGGGAAAGGGCGAGTATCAGGCCTTGGAACATCCAAGGGTAAGCTATTTATGATCTGAACTGTGGAAACGCCAGATCCTGCATTATTGCCAGGAATGATTTGAAAGTCTTGAATCTGATAGAATTCTGTTACAGGGACATAACAGCAATCAAGACGACCTACATCAAAGATGGAGTAGAGAGAAACATCGTACTAGCCTCCGTCTACATGCCTTATGACTCAACAAGCCCTCCACCATCAGAACAAGTGAGGGCCTTGGTTAAACACCGTGAGGACCACAAACCCAGCTTCATCATCGGAGCCGATGCAAAACGCCAATAACACAGTGTGGGGGAGCACCGACACGAACACAAGAGGTGAGTCATTGCTTGAATTTATTGTCTCCAGTAACCTGGAAGTACTTAATAGAGGCAATGAGCCAACCTTCATAACCCGTTACAGACGGGAAATCATTGACATCACTTTGGGCTCTTCTTTGGTGGTTCAGCACGTCGGCAAATGGGCAGTATCTGAGGAACCTTGAAACTCAGATCACCGACACATACATGTTGAGATTGGCTATGCCAATGAACCTGCAGTTATGTGTCGGGATCCCAGAAAAACCAACTGGCCGGGGTTCCGGGAGGAGCTCAGGGCAAATCTCACGAATTTCAAAAATGTCAAACCTAACTCAAATACAATTCATGAAATAGAGCAAACCTCCCTAATGTTACAGGAGGCCATAATAACTTCATATCATAACAACTGCCCTTTGAAGCGCAGCACCACTAAAGGTAAAGTGAGCTGGTGGAACACCGAACTCACACATCCTAGCAATAAAACGCGCAAACTATTCAATCAAAAGTGAAAAACTGGTGACTGGGAGGGTTATTCCAGAATTCCACAGAATACAACAAAAAAATCAGAGGGGAACAAAGAAAGTCATGGAGGAAGTTCCGTGAGGACATAGAACAAACCTCAGAAAGAGCAAGACTCCACCGCATCCTTTCCAAAGACCCCATCAATCCGTTGGGGACTCTCGAAGAACCCAACGGCAACCACATCAACACTGGGAAGGAAACTATGGAACTCTTGCTCCATACACACTTTCTAGGATCCACTGTCACCACAAATCAAAACCCCAGATATGAAATCCCTGCAAACCTTCATTTGAGGGCAAAAGGGCAGACTGGGAAGTGGCTAAGCGAACGGTAACTCATTCAAAAGTAGTGTGGGCAATAAACTCCTTCAAGCCTCACAAGTCTCCGGGCCCAGATGGAGTATTTCCCATACTACTTCAGAGCGGAGTTGAATATCTAGCACCAGAACTGTGCAGACTGTACAGGCTGAGCCTAGCATTGGGATGGCTACCTCAAACCTGGAAAACTGTAAACGTGGTCTTTATTCCAAAACCTGGACAAGACTCATATGACCAGGCAAAGGCATACAGACCAATAAGCCTATCGTCATTTCTTCTGAAAGGCTTAGAAAAACTGATAGATAGAGACATAAGGGAAACCGCTCTCGTAGAACGGCCTCTACATCAAAACCAACATGCCTATCTAACAGGAAAATCATGCGAGACAGCACTTCATCATCTTGTTTCAAGGCTTGAAGAGTCTCTAGCAAACAAAGAAATTGCACTATGCACTTTTCTAGACATCGAAGGAGCCTTCGACAACACCTCCTTTGAAAGTATGGTCTCTGCGGCCACTCGAAGAGGCATTGACGAAACCACCTGCAGGTGGATACACTCAATGCTTCACAATAGACTGGTCCAAGCCAACATGTTCGAAGAAACAGAGCAGGTTAAAATTTCCAGAGGTACCCCACAGGGGGGCATACTCTCCCCCCTTCTGTGGGACATGGTTGTAGATGAACTGCTAATTTCTCTGAATAACCAAGGGTATTACTCTCAAGGGTATGCAGATGACTTGGTCATCCTCATCAAGGGAAAGAATACTCGAACAACCTCAGAGCTAATGCAAAATGCACTGAGGACAGTAGAGGAATGGTGTAACAGAGAGAGCCTAAGGGCAAGTCCGAACAAAACAACACTAATTCCCTTCACCCGGAGAAGAAACATGGGAGATCTCATACCACCCAGACTATTCGGTGAAACATTACAAGTAGTAGAGCAGGTGAAATATCTAGGGCTGATTCTTGACAAGAAACTAACCTGGAACCCGCATCTTCAACATGTAACCAACAAAAGCAAGATAACCTTCATGATGTGCAGGACAGCAAAAACTTAATGACCAAGAATAACTTATGGCTCACTCTTATGGTGGCCAAAAACAAATCAAAGACAGGCAGAAACCAACCTTGGGAAAATCCAGAGGCATGCCTGTCTCTGTATCACGGGTGCAATGAGTAGCACTTCAACAGCTGCAATAGAAATCATCCTAAACCTCGAACCCCTTGACTTACATGTCATTGGAGAGGCCAGGATGAGTGCATACAGACTGAAACAAACAGAAAACTGGAGAATCCGAACAACTGGACATACCATGATCACTCATGTAATCAACACGAAAAATCGAAATGATTTCAGATTACATGCAACCCCTATACTCATTCGAAAACCATTCGAAACACAAGACCCCGAGTATAGAATCACAATCAACTGCGGACATAGTCTGGTATACAGACGGTTCAAAGACAGTTGAAGGAACGGGAGCAGGAATACATGGGGTAAGGCCAAGGAGGGATTACATGATACCACTTGGTAAATGCTCCACGATATTCCAAGCTGAAACACATGCTATCATGGTATGCATTCAGAAGAATCTAGAAAGTGGTTATAGGAAAAAACACATCTACATTCTATCTGACTGTCAGAGTGCTATCAAAGCACTCAACTCTATACAGATAAAGTCCAAACTGGTCTGGGACTGCCTCCAGAACCTCATCGAGCTGGCAAAACACAACAAGGTCACCTTGATATGGGTGTCAGGTCAAAGAGGCATTGAAGGCAACGTCAAAGCGGACCAGCTAGCTAGACAAGCATCTGAAATGCTATTAACAGGGCCAGAACCTGCACACGGGACTAGCAAAAACCGATGCAGGACCCTGATCGACGAGTGGATAAAAAGAAGACACCAACAATATTGGGATCAAACTGTCGGGCAAATACACAGCAAAGTCATGGCAGGGCATCCAAACCGGACCCTGACGGCTGACCTTCTGAACCTGAACAAAACGAAGGCTCGTATAATAATAGGTCTGTTGACTGGACACTGCGGCCTAAGAAAACACCTAAACACCATGGGAGTACGCAGGGAAACCGTGGAGAGTAGGCTGTGTGATGAAGAGGAGGAAACAGCCTCTCATATTATCTTCGACTGTGACGCCCTAAGTAGTAGGCGACACAGAACCTTTGGAGAGATCAGCCCGGAAACAGGCATGAATCCGAAGAACCTTATCAACAGGCTTCTTAACCTAATTAAAGGCACAAACCTGTTTGAATGAGGAACCACTGACGACAGAGTGATACAATAGACCCCAGCTGGTCGCAGTGTCAAGGGAAGCTAAGTGCCAACCCTGTCTCTGGCTCGTCAGCCTTCAACCAACCAACCAACCATACATAAAAAAAATAAAAAACAAATATACGCGTCGAATAGAGAACCTCCTCTTTTTTGGTTTCATCGGTTAAAAAATGCAACAGCTTTATGTCAGAAAATTGCGAACATTCATCTCCATATGTCATCAAGGCGATGAGAAAAATTATGTTTTTTCACTTGTTGGATAACATAGATTAATTTACTAATTTTCCAAAACAAATGCTTTTGAGAACTCCTAATACTTGAAACTATCTACTGTTGCTAATAGCATCGTAAGTCATACCAAACTATTTTCAAAACACGACTGTCGCGATGCATGTTTTCACAGGCAGCTGTTCTGATAGTCTATATTGAAAAAGTGCAACAGTTCTAAGGAATCTAAGAAGGAGTAGAAGGGCCACTGATTTGTATGTCTAAATTTCGACTTAACATTTCGGAATCTGCTTATTATGACTCACTGTGGAAAAAAGATACATTCAGAAACTCCTTCAGATTTCTTGGTTGAATATTGTATTAACCTGAAGACGATTTCAGATTGGAGAATTTACTATACAGATGGAAAACACCAAACAGTGGACGGATATAAACGTTCTGACAATTTCGGAAAATAAATCAGAAATATGTATATTCACCAGAAAGAGGACGAAATATCTAGAACATGTTTGAATCGGGCCGTGGGATATCTCAATTCCTCAACAAGTACCTATAGGTATAATTCTTGTTAGAACACTTCTTTGGAAGGAACATGTGAACCATACTTGGCGAAAAAGCCCTGAATATTCCGCGAACCTCTTGAAGAACATACCCAACTATCGCCCTGATACAAATTATTTGTCAGATCAATCTTAGAATAGGGAAAAGTACCATATGGCAACGCATCAGATGCTCTGCTGAAAAAAGTAGCAGTGATCAAAAATAAATGTATAAGAATATGTTTGTGCTACCTTACACATACAACTATCACAAAATTAGAAGCCAAAGCCTGAGAATCACCTAGGACCTTAGAAAACAACTTCTGGGTGGTTTAAAAAATGACTTTGTTACTTAACATCCTGACCACTCACTTTTCGATACTGGCACCGAATTTTTTCAGTTTATTAGTAGGAAGTTCAGATCTTCGAAGTAGATGATAAAAGATGGGAGAATAAAACTTCGCAATGAGGAGTTCGTGGAATTAACGATGCCCTAACGTTGATTCCATCTACACTGACGAATAGGAAATATCCGACAATGAAGGATTTGCATTCTACCACTCTTACAGCATTTATTGCCACACCTACAAATTACCAGCCTATTATTTTCACAGACAGTGAGAGGTTGGTAGACAATCTTCATAACCTCCATTAAAATGAGCAGTTCCCTATATTGCAAATTTAGATCGTCAAAGTTCAAAAAGAAATCATTTCACACAACTGAAAAGTAGATATAGTTCGGGTGGAAGGTTACTCTATAGTAAAAAGATATGAGATGAATTTGCAAGAACAACTTCAATTGGAGAGCAACATTCTGAATATACTACTAGACCAATCAATAGAGATTTTTTCGTGACAAATACACTACCAGGAAACCGACTGTGCCATCCTACGAAAGATGGTCCGTAGTTATAGCCTGTTATGTTTCCTACTTGCAACTTTCATTGCTTAATTAGTTGAAAACATTTAAATGTAAAATTTTTTTTTTGTTTTTGCTTGTATAATGAGAACTCATGGAGCAATCTAGCCCCAGCACGACTCGATCGGATCATTAGTAACGGAGGAATACCAGAAGAACCAGAAAAAACTGCGTTTTTTTTTTAATTCATAACACCGCCAATTTTCGAATATTTCGAAGCTGGCTCTCCACCGCTTAGTAGTGATTGATATTCACTTTATGTGTGGAATACTCAGGCACTGTTGGATTATTAGTTTTGGCATAATAGCAATTTTAATTTTTCCTCATATGTGGTCCGAATTCCATTTTCCAGAAAGATATCGAAAGAAGAAGCATAGTATCACAGAACTTTTATTCCCATTTTGCGTTGAAATGCTGCAAAATAGGTGATAAACATGACCGAAAATGGGCGAGGGCATGGAAGCGGCAGAGGAGTGGGGGTAGAGCAGCATATTCATAACGGGCGCAGCTTGTATTGCTGTACATACGCCCAATTTCGGTCATGTTTGTAAGAATTTTTCAACTATATTGCAGCATTTCAACGCAAAATGAGTATATTCATCTCGTAGACTATACTTCTACTCTCGAAATATTTTTGAAACGTTGGAATCGGACCACCTATGACGCATCCAGGTCTGCTACAATGAAGTGCATAAAAAATTTCAGATTGCAATTATGCCCTATGGCAATGATTCGACAGCGCCCGAGTTTCTCACACATAAAGTTCATATCAATCACTACTATGTCGTGGAAAGTTTGCTCTACAACTTAAAAAGTGGCGTAGTTGAGGATTTGAAAAAAAAAATGCTGATATTTTTCGGTTCTTCCGTTTTTTCTCCATTACTAATAATTCGATCAGGTCGCGCTGAAACCAAAATACTTTCAAATGTTTATAACGAAGTGAGCAATGATTCCTACGAGAAAGAAACATAACAGGAAATAACTACGAAGCGTCTTCCGTATGATAGCAGAGTCGATTTTCTGGTAGTATTTTGGTCACAGAATCAATAGAGTGGAACATAAGTCAATAGACAGGAAATAGGAAAACATGGCTAACAAATTCACCAACTCCAGAACAGGTCAGAACCAAGCTTCCGTATTCAAATATTACCAGAAATACATGGTTCGAACGAGAAAACGATATGAGTTTCATTAAAATATTCGAGAGACTATGGGCGAATCATGCTCTCTGTCAAACATACAAATTTATGATTGGTTTAGCCGAAAGCCCCGACTGCGATTGTTAAGGTACGGAGAACTAAACCATATCAATCTGGAGTACCCACTCCAGTGAGTGGAAGTCAATTATTCGATAGCGAACCGTTACTAATTCAGAAGTGATTGTACCTATCTTCTCGCGGAATTCCTGAGCATAAGATTAGTAATTTTATCATAACCAGGTGCAATCTTGGGATTCAGACCCCTGATATGTGCCTCAATCTCATACATCGGAGCCAGACGGATGTCATCATCATTGGGTTCTCTTACAGTACGATCAACTTGGCTCTCCAACAAAATTTCTGGGTCAAGATCATCGTCTACATGCTCTTCCTTTCTAAATTGTTTTTTCATCGAGTTTGCAAATGCTCAAGCTTGGAATAATAGCAATTTGAATTTTGAACGAGAAAACGATATTAGTTTCATCAAGATATTCGAGAGACTATGGGCAAACCATGCTCTCTGTCAAACATACAAATTTATGATTGGTTTAGCCGAAAGCCCCGACTGCGATTGTTAAGGTACGGAGAACTAAACCATATCATTCTGGAGTACCCACTCCAGTAAGTGGAAGTCAATTATTCGATAGCGAACCGTTACTAATATTCAGAAGTGATTGTACCTATCTTCTCGCGGAATTCCTGAGCATAAGATTAGTAATTTTATCATAACCAGGTGCAATCTTGGGATTCAGACCCCTGATATGTGCCTCAATCTCATACATCGGAGCCAGACGGATGTCATCATCATTGGGTTCTCTTACAATACGATCAACTTGGCTCTCCAACAAAATTTCTGGGTCAAGATCATCGTCTACATGCTCTTCCTTTCTAAATTGTTTTTTCATCGAGTTTGCAAATGCTCAAGCTTGGAATAATAGCAATTTGAATTCTGAACGAGAAAACGATATTAGTTTCATTAAGATATTCGAAAGACTATGGGCAAACCATGCTCTCTGTCAAACATACAAATTTATGATTGGTTTAGCCGAAAGCCCCGACTGCGATTGTTGAGGTACGGAGAACTAAACCATATCATTCTGGAGTACCCACTCCAGTAAGTGTCAATCGAGTCATCGAGTTTGCAAATGCTCAAGCTTCAAGTGAGTCATAGCACATAGCAACCTTACCATGTATAGGGAAAGAATCAGCTATTTTTTATTTTGATTTGATTTCCATAATTGATTTATAATTTTTAAAAATTTGAAGAACATTCCAGAATAAAAGAAGCATTTAGAAACGGTAATTATTCGTACACGACTCCTTCGATTTTGGAACGAGAACAATTATAACTTTTTTTTTTTTTTATTTAGAGAAGAAAAGTTGCATCAACCGCTAGGGTTATCAGCAATGGCATAATACAGATGGCTCGATTAATATATGATATTTAAAATTAATTTATATATGTTGAGAAATGTGTATATCGTTGAGGAAAGCTATCAATTGTTCAGTGTCACAGTTTTCACCAAGAATGTCTTTCATCGTTTGTGGGATGTGATGAGTAAGTCTGTCGATGTGATAAAGGACACATTCTGTTAAAATATGTTCAACACTCAGTTCTGTTTCACATACTTCACATCCTGGTTTGTCACCACCTGTTATGAGGTATCCATATGTTAAGCGGGTATGTCCCAGTCGCAGACGTGTCAGGATAACTTGGTGTCTTCTGTTTTTTGAAGAATTTTTCCAGGGGAGCACTGATGTTTTTACTTCTGCTAGCTCAGAGGCGGAACTATTCCATTGATGTTGCCAATTGTTGGTGATTTCTTGTTTGTAGAAAGATTTCAGGTCAATGTGATTTATTTTGGGTTTAGTAGCAGTCAATGGATTTAAGATGGCTGCTATCGCCAGTTGATCTGCTCTTTCATTGCCTGGGATGCCCACATGAGATGGGACCCACATGAATCTGATCACTGCTCGGTTTTGGTTGAGTACATGGAGCTCTTGTTCAATAAAAAGTATAATGGGATTTTGGGTGTTTGATTGATTTATTGCCAGAAGAGCGCTCATGGAGTCTGTTATGATGAGGCACTTCCCAATTCCTTTATTATTTATGTACTTCAAAGCATTCCATATAGCGTATGTTTCTCCAGTGAATATCGTACTCTCTGTTGGTAGTTTGAACGAAGCTTGAACCCCTGCGGTAGTGAAAGCCGTTCCAACTCCATCACTAGTTTTGGATGCATCTATGTAGAGGAGGTTGAAGTCTGCATAGTGTTCCAGAAGATGATGGAATTCTGCCCTGATCTCTCCATGGTTCGTCTGGCTTTTATCATATCGTGCGAGGGTATTGTCAACTATGATTTTGGGAAATGCTCCAGGGTGGAGAGATTGGGATATTCGAGGAAATGAATGTTTTTGGTCTCTGGAGGTGCATTCTAGATGAATACCGGTTTAGTCTCTCATAAAAGGGAATGTCGGCCCTCTTCTTCTTTTCAAAGACAATTCGAAATCTATTCGCAATTACGTTATGGTGGCCAGGTTTTTGTGGAAATGATAATATAGAAGAAGCGTATGTTAGAGTTAGTAATTGTCTCCTTGAGGATAATGATGGGTCGTTTGATTCGCAATGGATGCTGGAAGTTGGACTTGTGCAGTATGCTCCGAGTGCAATTCTAATAGCTTTGTTGCTGATTACGTCAAGATCCTTCAGAACCGATTTCTTGGCAGAGTTTTACACTATAGAACCATAATCCAATTTTGATCTTATCAAAGATTTATATATGAGCATAAGTGTAGCGGAGTCAGCTCCCAATTTCTTGAGGCGATTGTTTTCATAAGGTCCAGGCTGTTCTGACAGGATTTTTTTAAATGTTGGATGTGATGTTTCCAGTTGAGTCTTTGGTCGAATATCAGTCCCAAAAATTTAATGTTTTCGACGTACTCAATATCTTCCCCAAACATCCTCAGTTGTGGTGGGTGTTCTTTAGGTCTTTTCGAGAAGTGTACACATTTTGTCTTTTCGAGTGACATTCGAAGGCCTGAAGATGACGACCATTCCTCTAGATTGATAATGAATCTCTGTAGATTGTTGTGTATTGAAATAGGATTCTTTCCCTTACCAAAAACTACTAGGTCATCTGCATAGAGTCTGGCTTTGAGGGGTGCTGCACATTTGTCAATAATATTGTTGATGGCTATGAGGAATAAAGTGACACTTAGTGAAGAACCTTGTAGAATCCCATTTTCCTGAATTTTAGAGGAAGACAATGCCCCGTTGGCTCTGACACGGAATTCGCGGATTTTTAGGAAGTATGCAATGAACTGCATAATGTTTCCTCCGAATGACCATTTCTGTAGGGTGTCTAGGATTGAGTACCGCCATACTGTATCATATGCCCTTGTGATATCGAAGAAGACCGCAATGCATTCTTGATCGTTTGCTAATGATTCGTGAATATCGGACTCAAGATCAACCAGATTATCTAGTGTGGAGTGTTTTTTACGGAATCCGCTCTGTTCAGGTATAATGAACTTTTTCTCTTCTAGCATCCACATAAGTCTTCGATTGATTATTTTCTCCATTAATCTGCACATCGCACAGCCAATAGGAATCGGTCTATATCCTTCCGGTGACGATTTGGGTTTGCCTATTTTATATATTGGTATTATCACTGATTCTGCCCATTTCTGAGGAAATACGTGTTCATTCCAGATGAGATTGTATATCCTTAAAAGAATATCAGTGGCGTTTTCTGGTAACTTACGTATGAATATCATAGGAATGTCATCAGGTCCAGGAGATGAGTTCTCAGTACTATTGAGGCAGTCAAGGAATTCATTCGATGTGATTGGGCAGTTCAGTATATTATGTTCCATACTTTGATATGTGATATCTATTTTTTCGTTCTGCCTTTTTTTTGTCATGAAGGCAGAGGTATAATTATTGTCACTTGAATGTTGTTCATAGGTTGATGCTAGTGCCTCTGTAATGTCTTGTGATGAGGTTAAAATTGTGTTTGTGTTTTTTAAGTGGTTTATGGGATTGTGTATATATTTTCCTGAAACTTTTTCCACCATTTTCCAGACATCTCCTATAGGAGTTGTGTTATTGATTCCAGACACAAATTTCTTCCATGAATCGCGTCTGCTCTTTTTCATGATATATCTAGATCTCGCTCTTAATCTTTTGAATTCTATTTGGTTTTGGGGTGTTCTGTGTCTTTTGTAGGTATTCAATGCTTTCTTGGTCTGTTTGACAGCTTGGTTGCACTCAGAATTCCACCAGGGTAGTGGGGGATGATTTCTGATAGTTCGAGTTTTTTCCAATGCACATTTCTGCTGTGTCAGTTATGATCTGTGAGAATTGTTTAACTATTTCATCTGTGCCAAGCGGAAACAATTCATTTTCTTCCAAGCATGATATTCGCGATTCTAGGGTTATGCTGAAAAGGGGCCAGTCTGCGTTGCTAAGGGACCATTTCGAAGAAGGTGTGGACAATGGATCTACCTTTTGAATATTTATTATGATCGGGTAGTGGTCGCTACCATACAAATCACTAAGAACATCCCATTCGAGTGACATGGACAATATTGGCTCACAAATTGATAGGTCAATGGCTGATGATTCTCCATTGCCTACATTGAAGCGAGTATTCCTTCCATCATTTAGCAGATTGAGGTTCAAATTATTCATAATGGTTTCTATTTTCCTTCCTTCTGTTGTGGTTTTTTTTGATCCCCAGATATGGTGATGTGAATTGAAGTCTCCAAGTATCAAGCGGGGTGTGGGTATTTGACTGAAGAGGTTCGTTATTGCATCAATGTTTGGATCCTGGTTTGATGGAATATAAATATTACATATATGTAGTTTTTCCGGTCCTTCGATTGATACTGCAACTGCCTCCATATCCGTCGTCAGTGGGATAGCTTGTGCTTCCAATGAATTTTTCACATAAATGGCTACTCCGCCGCTGGCGTGTTGATTAATGAGTTTCTTGTAAACAGATGATTGATGGGGTGTATTTTGATAGAATGATTTTCAACATTTCTATTTGGGTGTAATACCCATTAAGGTTCCACTGTATTATTGAATTGAATTCACGGTTTTTGATGTTTTAAAGGTTTCTTGGGATGTGTCGCTGTCCTCTATGTCACTGATTAGCTCCAATTGTAATTGTTTCCTTATTTTATTCTGAACTTTGGTGCATCTTGTTTTGATTTTACGTTCGGTTAGAAGGGGGTAAATTTTATGTAACAAATTTAGGAGGCCGGTGATATCTGATGTGTATGATTTTGCAACGCTCAGCGGGTCAACAGAGCCATGGATGTTTTCAAAAAAATTCTTCAGTTCTTCGTAGGTCAATACATATTGCTGGGATTGGTCTTCAAACATCGGTTCGATGGGACCTAGTAGTTCATCCATCTGTTGTTTTTCGCATGTAATAGTTTTACCTTTTTTTTTTTCGTTGTTCTACAGTGGGTTTGGCGAATAACTCTTTTTCATCGGGTGTAATCGGTTCTGGAGTGGTTATTTCGAGTCTATTCCTTTTTGCTGAAGGTGTGGCTACCGGTGGTGTGATTCTTCTTACCTCCTTGGACCGTTCAACCTCAGTATTTTCGGTTGATTGTGATGGAGTGTTATTAACGGTATTTGCGTCGTTATCTTGTGTGAGGTTTTGTGTAATGATCTGGTCGGTAATCGTGGCGATTTGACATTGTGCTGCCAAATATCCCTCTTGCTTACATTTGAAACATAGCTTGTCAAGGGACAGATAAATACGGTAGGGAGTTTGATCGTATGTGATGACTACGGATTGAGGAATTGTAGAGGGGTCAGTTGGGGAGATATAAGTTTGTCTGCGGAAACTCAATATGTGCTTATATTCCGGGTTGGAGGTCCCTATTCTGAGGAAAGTGATGGGTGAAACTAAAGTTAGTCCTATTTTATGGAGTTCCGCTGTTAGTACTTCATGGGGGATTGTGGGACAGACATTAGATATAAATAGTTTTACGTTCGGTGTGATTAGTTTACTGGCGATGTGGGTTTCTTGATCTATGGTGATTTTTCCTTCGGCTTCATTTATGAATTTATCTACGATTTCTTCACTTGATAAGTATACGCAAATTCTGTTATTGGCGATTCTCGAGGAAAATAAAATATTTCTTGGATGAACAACATTTCCTAAAGCTACGAGGTAGTCCTCCAGTTTCAGGTTTTCGAGGGCAGTGAACAGAATTCCTTGTTTTTTAGAAGGGTGCTTGATGGGGTTCATTTGACTCACTACGGATGAGAATAGTCTGTTGATAGTTGGGGGATTCCTGTAGTCAGAAATCCCCAAATTAGTTCCTTCATTCATGTTGAGAAATTGATTTCATCACAGCCTTAGTGCGCCCCTGCACTTCTGCTCCAAGAGCGCTGATAAGGCTTGGTATTCGGCCTTGCGTACAATGCCGATTCCTGTTTCACTTATATTGTTAAGGATATCTGAACACTTAAAGCAATTGACTTACAGGAATATAGACGATGTACTATGTTTGGAACTGATAGATGTTTCTCACTCGAATTTGTAGACTTTTAATTTTACGTATAAATAAAAGTTTCGGAGACTGATTCTGAGCACACTTATTGGTTACAATGTCAGGGCCGAACTCACCAATTATAACTTTCTTTGAAAATTCAAATATAACATGAATTCTGTCCAGTTTTAAATGTAACTCGGGAGATATTCTCATCAAATATCATTCGTAATAGGGGATTTCATCGTGTTTTTTTTCCACTATTTCCTCAAGCAATCTGCCTCTAGGAAATTTAACTCGTGAAATTTGCGGCCTTATTATCAAAGAATTATCCACTCAGATAATGAGACCGCAAATCGCACTCAGTACAATTTCCAGGCTTTTTCGAAAATTTCAAGAACTTTGGAGCGATAATTCCCCCTAACACTTGTGATATTACCCTCGATAAAATATCATCGCTAACGCCCAATAAATATTTTCATCTATTCAGAATCTAGAATGTAACATTGCAGCAGTAGAAATCGAGTGCAATATCGGCGTTCATGTCTACCCTACTTCATTCCGTCCACTACACTATCAGCTGACATCGCGATCATCAGCTGATCGGGGCTCAATCAAAGCAATTTTTTGTGATTTTCATGAACTCTTGCATATATTTGTTAGGTGTATTATTTGTCGATATATTATAAAACTCAGTTTTCCTTGGATACATTTTTTTTTTCATTATATTTGTTTCATAGGCCTTCCTTGGACAGCCAAATGAAATGAAATCTTAGAAAAAGTATTTTGAATTTAAAATCAAAAACAAAACATTATGGGAGTTGTATTTTGACTGCAATTGATGATAAAAGAATAGAGTTTTATTGTAATTCCCAATAACTCGATTTTCATTCAATGACAAGTTATTGATACAGTCTCTATAATCATTTATTTTTTTTATCGAGGTTCCATTATTCTTCCAAACCTTCTAGATTGAAATCTTAAACTGTATTGTGGAATTATGATATATTCTGTTGTTCTATATTGAATCTGCAGAATGATGAAAGATCAAAATGAATCATAATTCTGGTCAGAATGAAAAATCAAAAGAAGGTGTCATAATGATGTGAAATCGAAAAAATTCTAACATGCTCGTTACACCTGGATCAGTTAACAACCCACAAGAGCAGTATTCCTTATTAAATCTGAAAAATAAAACCATTTAGGTATGTAATCATCATGTGAACGTACTTTAAGCTGAGAAATACATGTTCACGACACCTCTATAGACATATATCTCACTTCAAGGTATTCAGAAAAATCAATAATCACAAAAATGCTAAGAAATATTTTTCAGGATATGGTTTCTTGCAGAAAACACTCTAATGGAAAATAGGTTTGTTTGTACCTTTGACAACTGACAGTTTACGTCACTGACAGTGCTCAATTGAAACGTATTCCAATTATGTGACACCGCAAAATTCTACCGGAATGCTATCATAATGGCTCCGGTAATTACGCTCCGACTTCGATTTCAACCGATTACTTTTGATGTTGCAGAATTACTAATAATGGAAATTATCAATCAATTAAAACTTTGACCTTCGAAAAAATAGAAGTTTTCATACTATATTGTTTCTTTGCGTATGGTTCCTGTATTGCTCGTTGTTTTTGTGATGCCTGTGTGTTGTATATGTGGTATTTGTGAGTTGTCATGTGTCGTTTGGCTATCGTGTGTTGGTAGTGCAATCTATGTGTAGCCTCATGCGACTCTTCAATATCATTCAGATGCCTTCACGTTTTGTGTGCCCATTTTCGTGACTACAGGTTGTTTCGTACATCCTAAGCGACTATCCGTGGCCCACAGCTCGAAATGCTACCCACTTCTGCAAATTATCCCTTAATAAATATGTATAAGATCATGGAACTCAATAGTCCTAAGTGGCCCTCAGTGTGACAGGTGAATACTAGTTTCAAGGACACCCGAGGGAGAAAAAAATAATTTGCATGGACATGGAATCACCTTATGTGACCCATATAGTAAGCCTGTAAATACGCTCGATTAGCCAATATCAGTTGAAAGTGTCGGATTGCAATGATTGTAATATAGGCATATCAGGTCAAATTTGAATAGGTACCTTTTGAATGCAATAGTTGTTAATATAACTGGTTTTTAATTTCTTTCATTACTTAGGTTATTCAATTTGATTGAATTGATGTGGAAATATCCAACAGAATCATTAGTTTGTTTTCTTAAAACCTCAATCCTTATTGAATTAAATACATTAAATATATAATTATCTGAAGTCCGGCCCTTTATACTTTGCTTGTTTATTGCCAAGCTCTTGTCTCACAATGGGATCGACCCAGGTAGTTTTACTGCTATAATTAAGTCGGAAACATTCCTGGTGACGAATACTATTCAAAAAAATACAATAAATAGTTGTAAACTTGATTATCAGTGCAAACGTAACATATTTCGTTAAATCAGGCATAATTAAACGTTTATATATATATATATATATATATATATATATATATATGTATATATATATATATGTATATATCTATATGTATTGTTATTGAACTTTCTGAAAAACCATAAGGACGGTTCGTTTCTGAATGTTTGAAAACAAAA
Source organism: Gonioctena quinquepunctata (assembly GCA_018342105.1). Lineage (NCBI taxonomy): Eukaryota > Metazoa > Arthropoda > Insecta > Coleoptera > Chrysomelidae > Gonioctena > Gonioctena quinquepunctata. The sequence goes on from JAFIRS010000292.1 coordinate 28,975, forward strand.
AAAATCCGTTGCGACTTATCACGTGACCTCAGATTTGGCGGGAATAAGAAAAAAGTTGTGTGTGGTGTCAAAAAATGGGTCAAATTGACAGGATATCGAAAATACCATTTTTTTCCTCTACCCTTACTAAGAAATATTATACATTCTCGTTTTATCTGGAAACTGCTTTGATAACCTAAACCACATAAGTTCGGGTTGAAACCAATCAAATATTTGTGGAATAGACATTTTGCGGAAGATTAATTATGAAAACACTTGTCTTGCCCTGTATATTGATGTAAGAGTCATTTAATACCTCAATCCGTAAATAGAATTTAAACCAACTAATTTCTGTGATCAAAATTTAATATACATTATTTATACTAATTGAATGTAGTATTGTTTAGGTGGATGTGGAGACATAAAAAAACTCAATAAACAAACAATGTACAAATTTTCAATATCCTACGTGACCACCTTCGCGCTCCATACAAAGAATTGAAATGGAACACATTTCGTGGCGAACATTTTTCAACATAGTTCTGTTGATCAGTGCTGCACAATTCCTTATACAAATTTCTTAATGATGTACATTTCGAAATGGGCGTCGTTTATAAACATTGCTTTTCAGGGAACCTCATAAAAAGAAATCACATGGCGTTAGGTCTGGAGACCTAGCAGGCCAAGAATTACCTGAATAACGACCTCTCCACTGCTCACCAAAATAATTGTTCAAACACTACCGCACTTCATTCTTAGGATGAATAGAAGCCCCATCTTGTTGAAAGAATAAACGAATCCGCTCTTGTAATGGTAGGTTGCCGATAATGTAGATATCACGGTCCGTAAAAAGTTCCAATACCGTTCGCCATTTAAATTTTGTCTGAAAACAAAGGGACCTCCAATTCGCTCATATAAAATTCCACACCATACATTAATTATTGGTGTTTGGCTTCAATAATAAAATTGAGAACTGACGACACCATTGGAGGTAAAAGATGCTTCGTCAGAAAATAGCACATTTTTTGAGAAATCACGCTTGTCTTCTAACATTTCCTGGAAGCATGCAAAAAAATTAAATCGACCGTCATAATCCCTGTCTCGCAGTATTTGCACAAATTTTGGTTTGTATGGATGAAAGTGATTTTGCTTTGGAAATTCGCCTAACAAAGGTTTGAGATATTTCTGCCTTTTCAGTCATAATTTTTGTCAAAACCTTGGTATCTCAGTGACTGTCAGTAAAACATTAATAACATTATTTTCATTATTTACAACAGGCTTAACGTGTACAGTTTTATTTTGGTTTTCAACCAAACCAGTTTTCTAATTTTATTGCAATATCTTTGCCAGCGGTGTGGAAAGCAAATTTTGGTCTGGATGCCTTTTATTGAAAATTTTAGCTACTTCTCTTCTGCTATGTTAATTTTCGCCATATAGCAATACTATTTCAATTTTTTTTGTATACTCAGTTTTGGAGGCATTTCTATTGTATGAAGAAGAACACAACATCGATAGGGATAGGAACGAAGATTCCAGCTTGAATACACAAAAATGTAGCAACAAGTGATTGTACATTATTGATCAACAAGATGTAACTTACATATGATTGAAACTTACAAAAATAGTGGATTCAAAGCCATTTCAAATACCAAAAGATCTTAATCAAACATAATGTTTAAAAATTATTTGTTTTAATTACTAAGTTGGACATTTTAGGTGGTGAAACCATGATCAAGAACTACACCTAGTGACAACAAATGTGATTCATAATTATCTCCGCAAAATGTCTATTTCACAAATATTGATTAGTTTTGACCCAAACTTATGTGATTAAGATTATTAAAGCTGTTTCCAGATAAAACAAGAATGTATAATGTTTCTCAGTAAGGGTGGAGAAATAAAATGGTATTTTTGTTTCATTTTCAATCTGGTTCAAAATTGGTAAATGGGGTCCCCGTTGTATTCCTAACATATTTTCCCATTAAAAATGTTCTTGTAAAGTCAACCCATTTTTTGACACCACAGCCAACTTTTTTCAAAATTCTCGCCGAATATGAGGTTACGTGATATAGGTCGCAACGGATTCTTTTTGTTGTCAGACATGCAGAAACGAACCGCCATTAGAGTTTTTTAGAAATTTCAATAACCAATGTTTTTCCCAATGTATACAATGCACTAGACTGACCATTCTCCACTGGATTGCGATAACAGAATATCAATATTTGTAATCCAAACGCAGCAGTTTACTAAAATCATTCTCTATTGAGAAGGACAGAAAATATGTGATTATAATTTTTAAAAGTATAGAACAGTGGAATGAAATCTCCTGATGAAGTGTTTCAGTTTCATTCTACTCATCCTGGAGGCTAAAAACATAGCCTGAGGCTGTAACCTATGTTGAGAACTTTCAACTCACTCACTATAGATGGAAGTCATATTGGAACAACAGAAAAAATAAAAATAATGATGGAATTATTGAAAATCGATGCAACCATACGAAACTATAAGGATAATGAGTCGGAGTCTTTATCTATTACTTAGCATTACTTCTACTTCATTATTTAATGAGTTTCTCATATCAGCTTCTATTTGATACCTCACACTTTCAACTAATTTTTTGTAGCCCAAAATATCTCCAAATTCACGAGTAGTTGACCTATGGAATGCACATTGGAACAACAACCCCCGATTCATTTTCTCAGTCACAGTTCTGGCATCAAGATTTATTCAATTACAATCGTAATTCAATGTTGAGCACCGAGTCACGTCGAGAGTTGTCTAGCCAGGCTCATAGGCCAATGGCTCCCACCGAGAGAATGAGTGAAGATTTGTCAAAAAGCTGATGACAAGTTAGTTTGTGATATTTGTAATTGGATATCATTCCGCTCATCATATAGGGGCTGGAATATAAGGGGAACAGAAAAATATCTAGAATTTTTCAGGTACCGAATCTAGTTAGGTAAATGAAGGAGTCATCCTCCTACTGAAAAATAAAAATTTCAACCGTATACCGGTTGAGTCAAAATTTTGAGTAGCGCCACCCGCCTAATTTCAGGTGACCTACTTAGAGGAAAACTTTGGCAATTGCCGAATGCAATAAACATTCATTTCGACATTTGAATGAGGTACAATGTTGCAGGCTGCTTGAGATGGGTAATCGTTTTCAAAGCGAAGAAAATAACTAACCTCGCTTTATCCAAACTGGTGATCAAGTCAGAATTAGTTGACTAATTTGCTTTGAGGCACTTATCATAATTATCACAATCACTTGTGAGAAACAACAACACAAACAGTGGGAAACATTCGCAATCGAATAATGTTTTGGAAAATAATATCACGACCATTGTAGTGATTCAGACATTCCGAACTGACCACCGTTGCCAAGTTAAATTCTTGCATACACGGTTTACAAAGCTGTCTACCAACCAATCAGAAAACAGTAGGCGATGTGCAGTAGAATTAATTTGAACATTATTGTCTTTATCTTAATGGCACTTAAAACCAAACACTGAGCAGTTCCGTTTGTATTTCGAAGAGTAGAAGACAAGGTGAAACACTCGTCGTATTGATGAATGTAAATTTCAATTCAATATAATATAAATGATTTTTTGATTGTATGGTGAATTTTTTAGAAGCCAAAGGCAATAATGTACAAATTAATTCTCGTGCACATCGCGTATTGTTTTCTGATTAGTTGCTGATTAAGATTTTCAGATCTTTCATTCACCAGCCAATCAGAAAACACGTGTAGAATCTAACTAACTTTCGATCGTAGACAGCTTTGGGAATCGTGCATGCAAGAATCTTGCTTGGCAACAGGGTTCAGTTCATATGTTCGGAATGCCTGAATCACTACAATGGTCGTGATATTATTTTTCAATACAATACACGATTGCGAATCTTTCCCATTATTTGTGTTGTTTGTTACGTACAAGTGACTGTGATAATTATGATGAGTGCCTCAAAGCAGAGTATGATGTCAACCTGTTTGGATATATCAAGGTTAGTTGTTTTTTTTTTCACTTTGAAATTGAATATTTATCTCAAGCAGCCTGCAGCGTGTACATCTACCACACAATCAGTTCAACACTCTACCTCATTCAAATGTCGAGTTGAATGTTTATTGCATTCGGCAACTGCCAAAGTTTTTTCTGAGCGTGTCACCTGAAATTAGGCGCGAGGCACTACCCATAATTTTGTCGAATTTTACAATGAACAAAACACGTTTTCAAATTTTTATACATATATAAATATATATATATATATATATATATATATATATATATATATATATATACCATGGGTGTCCCAGGGTTGAACCGCCAAACGTTAAGGTAAATTTTTCAGGTAATGTTAGTTTTTGTGATACGGTTTTTCAGTTTTTAGATAAAAATAATTTTTTTTCAAGCATATGTCCTAATTTGCTTCGTTTCCGATATACAAGTTGGTAAATATTTTAGAAAAAATCAGTTTTTCATGAATTACTCATAAACCTTTTGGCTCATTTTGATGAAACTTGTTTATTTGCGCTAATGCGGCTTCTCTTCATGTCAAAGGATGAAATTTCAGGTTCCAGTGGCGTTCCAGAGGGTTATCTAATCAATGTAAGGACAAATCATTGTACGCCACTGTTCTTTTGTATATCCATTTTTTTTAGATTGACCAAATAAAAATATTTTTTTTTGTCTCTTAAATTTTTGTCGTATTCCGCTTCGTTTTAGAAACAGGAAAGAACCAATTTCAACAAAAATCAGATCGAAGGTAGCCTGGCACAATCTTGACAACAACTGTTTGTGTCAAAGATTGACAGCCTGTGAAATATTAATTGATTAATTCGAGTGTCAATGCATTTTAAGTTCGTTATTGCGTAGTCTGCGAAATCATCATGCCACTTATTCACAGTACAGCGGAATACGTATATTATCTTTGAATAGATTGCCTGACAGATTTGCCACTGTTAAAACGCCTTAGAGAAACAGAATCAACCGTATTGCGATCTCGAGATGGAATTCTCGCACTTCTTCATGATGAAAGAAGAAGACCAAATATTTCGGAGCACTTCGACGAAATGCCTTTTAGTAACACGCAATGAGGATAAACGCGGAGCACTGTGAACAGGACTTTGATAGCAGATAGTCGTCACGAATATCATCTGCAGAAAGCTCAGAATTTGCTAGCTGATGACTTGCCACGAAAAAGATAATTTCCCGGAAGGTTCCTGGTGCAAACAATAAATGATGATTCCTACTTTCGGAGGGTGATTCGGACTGATGAAGGAATTTTCACCTGAACTGGTATCTCTAATCAGCATAATGCTCACATTTGGGCGTACTAAAATCCTCCGCGACTAAATAGTCCAGTTTACTACATTTAAAAAAATGATTTTGAACCAGTGTTAGATGACATGCCTATAATTAAGACGTTGAACGCCATGTGAGTTATATCTTACTCACGCTGCATTTGGTAGGTGAGGTTAATATAACTCCAACCAGGCATTGGATTTTACGCTCTGTGAATCAAATACGCTTCACAGTTGCGGACTCTTTCTGCATGGCCCTGGAGACGGATTATGAATATTAGCTCCTTTTAAAAAAAACTGATTCTGGAGAGTCTTTGAAATCAGTATGCTCTTTCAGATGATGGAAACTTTATTATTATATCAAAATAATGAAAACAAACGAATTTTCATAGCATTCAGACTGGATAATATAGCATAAATTATATAAACATAATCCGCAATGTGATGGTAATTACCATTAGATTTGTATGGCTTTGTATTTCAAGAACGTTATTCTGGTTTTGGTGCTCTGTGAGTTGCATGGATGCACGGATGTAGACACTCATATTTCTAATTGCTAGGAGTATTCATGATTCCAGTGCATCTTCAACACATGTCGTTAAAAAAGTATGTGGCCGAAAAAAATATTTTCTTTTCTGTACTTTGGCGGTCAATGGGTAAATAGAGCAAACAGATGTACTGTTTATTACACTCTACGTTGGCTGCACAACTATTTTCCGAAAAGATCAAGTTTCTCAACAGGTTGTAGTCGATGGAGACGACCTCAGTGTACATCGCATTGAATGTACTGGATATTTCTTAGGACTTTGACGTATCGTGTTCTGCATTTTTTTTGTTGTACGACTGAAACCGAAGAGTCATTTCAAACCCCGCCAGCTTTGCTTCAAATTCACACACTGATGATGAGGATGTGATTTGAATGCGCCTTGTTACCTCAGCGTCAATATAATTTCGGGGACTTTCATTTCAGAGACGTTATCAAATATTTTTTATCCAGAAGATTGTAAACGGCAGTTCTCTAGAGTTAGTGTTTCTGATTTGACAGAATTCAACATTGCGTTCCATGCTTTTTTGTTCATTTTCAAATTCGTTTCGGAAATGCTCGAATTAATTTTATTACCCGTGTAGATTCCACAGGGAATTGACTTGCCTCATGGGTTCAAAGGCATCAATATTTTTTGGAGAGAAACAGATGATCGTTTTTCGAAATTGGGCTTTTTTGTACATTCACACTATGCCAATTCATAATAGTTTCCAGTATGCCAGTATGGGCAAAAAAGATCCCGTATTTTTTTGACCGATTTTTACATTTTTGTATAAAGGCCTCCCCAATATTTTTCCAAGCTTCAGGATCCTGCGCCACAAGGACTCGAATCAGTTCACCGCTCGACTAACGCTATCCTCTTGCTAATTGTCTCACACAGTTCCAATCCAATCCAATTCTAAATCATTTATTCATAGGACATTGACACATACATTCGCAACTCAACTAACATACAATTTATCACAATATACAAGTTTCGTGTGGCTATATGTTCGATAGTGTTTCGTAACTTTTTCTTGACTCAGTCGTCCTCAGATATTTGTGACCAACCCTTATGATGGACCACTGTTTATGAATTCAAAGTTCGCCCGATACTAAGGACTCCAGTCAGAATGAATTGCAAACTTTTTGTTATAATGTTTGCTAATATTTCATAACCGGAGGTCAATGGGATTATTGATTTGAAATGTTCTAGTTCATTTTAATTTTTGCATAGTATTCTGTTTTCACCTACCAACTCTCATATCAATACGCACCACACTTTTATTTATGGATTCAAAATAGTTGAGCAACAATTAACAGAGTGTTACCGGAAGTGCTTCCATTTATATTCACCAAATGTGTGTGTTATTTGTATCAAATGTGTTTAAATGTCGTAGCTAATTCATCATTACAAATACATATTACCGTATATGAAAGAGCGTTGCGTAAGAAACTGTAGAGTTTTGGGAAATAAAATAATTTTGGAGGGATAGTTCGAAAGTAACTTTCAGCGTGTTCAAAATATTTTATTGATATTCCTAGGAGTGACTACATCTTCGTCTACTGCATTCTACGTCCACTTTCAATTTTTCCGTGAAAAAATTTAATTGGAAAATCGAGAAATTATTTATATATAAATGGAGAAAACAGAAAATTTTCTTTCATTAATCTCTATTTCATATTTTATTTCACATCATTTCAAGCATATCGATATAAATATATCGATATAAATTCCAAATGACGATCGAAACTTTTCGCATAAATCAACTCCCTGAATAACTTTAGGAATGAATCTTCGTGATTTTCTATAGCAACTTATTTTCCCCAATCTGAGCGACACTCTTCGTGAAGTGGAGTTCAAATCAAATTTAACATATTCTGTATTCAAGTGAAAACAATTATATCAGTAATGTATTATGAAGTATTATGAGTCACGTTACAAACTCCACACTTATCACAAAGTGGAGCTTCAAGATTAGTAGCTTGTTCTTTGAGGAAATGAGAATGAAACTTTTTTACTTTTCTATTCCTTTTTCATGTGACAACTTTTATCTCTAAAAACGTCACAACTCAAAGTCATCCTTTTTCATTCAAATAAAATGTGTTCAAAACAAAAACCGAAATGTATTTTTATTCTTTACATTATCCAACCACCAGCCGAAGTGAAGAGTTCACCGGACGATTCAAAGTTGAATTCGGTGTTCTTAACTCTTCGCTTCGAATTTGACCACTCTACTGGAAAGAGTTCTCGTTATTCTTCCCATTTTCCATTTGTTCCGTATGCTGGGATCAGGTAGAGCAACAACGTCCCCAACTTTCAGAGATAGACATTTGCCTTTCCCTTTTTGCCTCTTTTGCATTGGCGGAAGATAGAGGGTGATCCAGTTTTTTCAGAAATCTTTCTAATGAAAGAATTTGGTGCATTTTCGATGTTGGCTGAAACAATGAGGAGGTTCATATTAGTTAGAGCTTCTTAATCATCTTCATTAGATGAAATATAAGTGATGGGCCTAGAGTTGACGATGCTTTCAGCTCCTAGTAAAAAGGTTGTGAGAATTTCTTTCTTCGGATTTTGTTACTTCGCCATCTTGTAGAAAACTGGCTTTATAGATTTCAACATTTTTTCCCACACTCCTCCGGTATGTGGTGACGCGGGCGTATTGAATGAATATTCATTCAATTTTCTGAGAACCAAGTTCCACTACAATTTTATTCTGATTCAATTCCTCTATGTATTTTCTCATCTCGTTTTCAGCTCCTAAAGTTGGTTCCATTTTCGCAATGAAGTTTGATTGGTTGTCCTCGTCTGGCAATGAACCTTCTGATTGCCATCAATGCTGAATCCGTAGTCAGTGAATTAGCCACCTCGATATGAATTGCTCTTGTGTTGAAACAGGTAAACAAGGCATCATATATTTTTCTACACTTCTTTTAATTTTGACTGAGAGTGGGTCAAAATAATCAAGACCACAGTAACTGAAGGGTCTGCAGTGAGCTGTTAGACGGACATGTCAGGTTGTATTGCCTTGGCTTTGTGAATTTACAGTATTGACAATTACGAATTTCATTTTGACAGACATTGTCGAATTCCAAAATTTTTGTTTCAGATTATTCAATTCGGTTTCTTGACCATCTCATGATGATTTTGTGAATGCATTCTGATATATATTTCATCTTTTCCAGTAGGTAAAATAATATGAAATTTGATGTCGTATTCAACAATCGCATATTTAATTTGGCTATCCAATCTTAAAATGCCATTTTCATCTAAGAATGGCGAAATTTTATGTATTTCAGAATTCCTATCTACCTTTTATCCTCTTTCAAACTTATTATTATTTTTATGAAGTGAGCTCTTGTAATTTTTTCCACCATACATTCTCCGCACTATATATCTCTTCTACTGTTAACTCTCCTCTCAGTTTGGGAACATTTCTTCTCAGATTGAAATCCCAACATATAGGCTGTACTTCTCACCAATTTGAGCAACCTAAAAAATCTATTGACGTCTGGCAAGGAATCCTCCTTTTCTTCAATCAAGTTGAAATGTTCTTTTTCCAATTCACCAATGCTTCCTTCATCTTTATCTTCGGTAGGCCAAAATTCTTCAGACATTTCAAAACTCGGGACCTTGCATCCAAAAGAATTATTCGAGGAATCAGGTTCATGTGGAAATATCTCAACAGGAATTCTCTAGAGATGGGGAAAAGTGCCAAACCGAAAATTCTACTTGGTCAGGATAATACATTCCTTCTCTATCCGCAAAGAGTTATCTACTCCGTCTATGACCAACTGCATTCAGTTTGACACGACTTGGATGGATAATACATGGGCACTACTCAAAAAAGAATGATTAGTTTTATGTTGATCTATGCAGACATGAAATCATTGAAGACAATTTCAAAATTGAAAACGGTTACAAAACCTCTGCACTAGTATACTCTAAAGATGATCAAAAAGCCTTGGACTCATTCGAAAATACAATGAGAAGAACAGGAGACCGTTTTGAAATAGGTCTCCCGTGGAAAAAAGAAAAATTTGTTATACCAGAAAGTGAAATACCATCTCTCAATAAATTGAGATGTATGGAGAAGAAGATGTATAATGATGAAAAATTTGCGAAAGAATACTGTATAAAAATATATGATAACCTGACAAAAAAGTACGCAGAAAAGATATCAATTGAAAAGTCCAACTGGTATCTGCCACATATGGTATCTGTCTAACTTTGGAGTGAGAAATGCAAACAAACCCGGAAAATTCAGACTTGTGTTCGATGCCGCAGCTGAAATATCTGTAGTAAGTTTGAATGACTAACTTCTAACAGATCCAGATTTTTATCCGTCACTGGTGGCCATATTATGTAGATTTCAAGAATACCGATATGGAGATATTCGGGATATGTTCCACCAGATATTGATTCGGAAGGAAGATAGGGTTTGTCAGAGATTTCTATTCAGAGGCATGGACAGACAGAGTGATCCAGATATTTATGAGATGCGTGCGATGATATCCGGATTTTTATAGTCACCATCAATACCTCAATTTGTAAAGAATTTTTCGTATAATGTGCGACCAATACTACGTGGATGACTATTTCGACTGCAAAAATACACTTCAAGTAGCTATTGATACCATTAAATCAGTCATAGAAGTTCACAAAGCAGTAGGATTTGACATGGTGAATTGGTCGAGTAATTCGAAAGATATAGTAGATTCCATTCCAGAGAGTCATCGAGCTGTGAGGAAGTCAATGAACCTGGACACAAAAGCTTGAGAGAATTTTGGGACTATTTTGGAATGTTGACGATGATACTATTGTATTTTAATTCAAATTATTCATAAAGATTCCTTCGGAACTGATGAGTGGCTAGAAAATACAAACAAAAAAAATGGTACTTAAAATTATCATGACGGTTTTCGATCCAATTAGTTTTCTGTTACCACTGCTTATCATAGGGAGACACATTCTTCAAGATTTTTTGAAGAAATCAGTAGGATGGGATGCCGATATTTCAGAAGATATACTGAAAAATTGGCGAAGGTTGTGCCAGAGCCTCAAAACATCGAATCCTTCCGAACACCAAAACAATATTTTCCAACGGAAAAGGCTCCTGCAAAGGTACAACTTCATATATTTTGCGATGGGAGTGATCGAGCATTTTCTTCAGTTGCCTAGTATCGTTTGCTTTCAGAAAACAACGGAATAAAGGTATCGTTTGTTTCATCCAAATATAAAATTGGACCGATCAATAAAAAATTGACTGTGCCCTGTATGGAACTACAAAGCTGTAATGGTAGCCAGGTTGTCAAATCTCATTAAAAACGGAACGAACTACCATATATCTGATATTTTCTCATGGACGGACTCAAAAATTGTTTTGAGCTGGCTGAGATCGAATTCATACAGACTCAAAATTTTGGAGGCTCATAGAGTTAAAGAGATTCTGCAAATATCAGAATTATCGAAATGGGTACCTTCACACTTGAACGCTGCTGACTTTGTGTGAAGTTACCCATTTCCTTCTCGATGATTCTGATATCTCCAGAATCTTTTCAACTGTATGAGCCTCGAAAATTTTTAGTCTGCATGAATTCGATAATAATAATCGAGTTGATGAAAATTGCGAAATCGAAGACTCTCCTAGAAATATGAATGATATTGGTGAAAATATCAATAAAAGTCAGACAATTGGACACAATAGTGATATAAAAACTAACTTTCACAAAGTTTTAGTGGACTGCATAAAAAATTTGGATTTGAATCTGGAAAAAATTGTTATGAAACAAAAGTCCTCTCACTTACAAGACTTTTATGGTAATATTGGCGATTTTCCTGTTTGGTTCAATGAATATGAACGCACCACTTCAGAAAAATCAATCTCCAATTCTGAGAACTTATCACGTCTCCAAAAGTATTTGAAGGAAAGGGCTAAAGAAGCGGTGAAGGATTTGTTTTATAGCCCGAAAAATGTTCCAACAATTATTGAAACATTGGGAATGTAGTTCGGAAGGAAAGATTGGCTCATTATGAATCAAATAGAAAATTAAAAAAATATCCATTTTTGAGAGAGGATTCCAGGCAAGTTTCACTCAGTTTTCTATAATAGTCTCCAATATGGTTGCTTCAATGAAAACTATGAAATGTAAAAAATATTAGGACAATCCAGAACTTTTGAATAAACTGTAAGAAAAATTTCCTAGACATACTAGAAGAATGTGAGCTGAACTGAAAACTGTAAAACAAAAAAGTGGTTCTTCAGTTACTCTAGAACATTTTCGCGAATGACTGAAATCTGAAGTGCTTATCCTGATGTCAGTCAATGTTCCCAGGCCCGATAAAATCAAAGGAAAAATTTCACATATACAGAAAAAAAAGCTTATAAAGTTGTCGATACTCGGGACCGTATTAATCCCCGTATTTCATGTGCAGAAAAAAATCATAAGATGTCGGGATGCAAGAGATTTTCGAGTGTGAACGATCCCGAAAGAAGACTTTTCCTTGAGAAAAACAAAATGTGTTATAAATGTCTCAAAGTTGGACATTCCGCTAAAAAATTTCATTGTAAAATTCATTGCAACGTTGGATCATGCAATGGAAAACATAATCGACTCCTTCATCAAGAGTATTCCCCACAAGAAAAAAAAAGAAAGAATTGAGGGAAGAGAAATAGAGAATCAAGTATCATGTTTCGTTGGGAATAAGGCATCGTCATTGCTGGAAATCGCAGAAGTAAGAGTTTTTGGCAAAAATGGTTGGATTGAATTATGTGCGTTACTAGACGAGTGATCTACAATTTTCTGATGGATTCTGATATTTCAGAACGAATGGAATTAACTGGTCCAACAATGCCAATATGCTTGCAATGGGCAAATCAAATTTCTCACGTGGAAAGTGGTTCCAAACTTGTGAACTTTGAGTCAGGGAAAGATACAAAGATTTATCATATTATTATGCCGAAACCATCGATAATTCAGTCCTCCCAACTCAGAATATCGATGTTGACTATTTATGTGAGAAATATCATTACCTCGAGAAAAATTCTCTAGAGATGGTGAAAAGTGTCAAACCGAAATGTGGGAAGGAAAAATTCCTCGCAGGCGTTCAAGGAACAATATTGGTGTACCTCCTGCGAAACTCGGCCTTTGGAGCAGAAAATGGAGATCAATCGACAGGAGAGCAAGCAGAAAAAGTTAATGTAGAAGTTAGAACGACTCAAAATATAGAAAAAAAACCCTCGCATTTTTTCTATTTGAGATTAACATACAATCAGATGGCATTGAATAGGAACCTACTACATCCAGTACAAGTACCTTCTTCATCCAGTACCAGTACCCAAGTTGATGAAAAATGGCGAAAATTAGCAAGAAAACGAAGGATGGCAATTCAGGAGAAAAGGGGCCCAACCGGGCCCTATAACTAACAATCCCTGGCTGAACTTTCTCAGGCATTTTCATGACAATAAAGTAGGATGGACTGCAGAGAGAATTGCGAAAAAAGGAACAATCAAGTGGAGAAAAATGACCCCGGAGGAAAAAAAAATATATAGACGCATTCAAAATTCAAGTGGAAAATAAAAATCAATGAATATATGAATATGTGCGACCAACACTACGTGGATGACTAGCTCAACTGCAGAAATACATCAAGAAGCTATTGATATCGTTGAGTCAGTCATAGAAGTTCACAAAGCTGCAGGATTCGACATGGTGAATTGGTTAAGTAATTCGAGAAGTCATATTGTTCATTGAGAAAATTGAGAAAATAGGTTTAATTTTTAGCTTTTGCTGTATTGATACTGATCGTTCATTCATTGATTGTTCTCTTGTTCCAGTTCTTCCATTGTAACTGTAGCATTCGCAGCTCAAATATTTTTTTGGTTTAATTTCCATATTTTTACTGACTTTTTGGTTTAGTACTCGATTTTATAGAATGTCTTTTTGACATCTCTCCTTTTTCTATATTTTGAGTTATTATAACTTCTGCATTAACTTTTTCTGCTTACTTTCCTGTAGATTGACCTCCATTTTCTGCTCCAAAGCTAAGTCCCGCAGGAGGTACACCAATATTGTTCCTTGAACTCCTGCAAGGGATTCTCTCCCCCACATTTCTTTGGCGCTCCATTCAAATGCTCGATGGACCAATTGTAAACTCCACACTCACCACATAGTGGAGCCTCAAGATTAAATGTTCGTTTTAAAAAAAAATTAGAATGAACCTTCTTTACTTTTTTATTCCTTTTTCATATGACAACTATTATCTCTAAAAACGTTACAACTTAAAGTCATTCTTCATCATTCGAATACAATGTGTATAGAACAAAATGGTAAAACGTATTTTTTCTACGACCGTACGTTTTTACCCACTTTCCCGCACGCATTCAAGATTTGAAAGTGTTACTTTCCCGCACTAGTGCGGGAAAAACTCACTTTCCTGCACTAGTGAGGGGAAATAGAGATATGTCCATTTTGACGTTATTATATGCATTTCATTGATTTTACCTATAGTTATTACTATTCTCAATCATTTAGGATTTAATAGTCAATATTACCTAGACTTCTTCCTTCTAAAAGTCATTCTTCATCATTCAAATACAATGTGTACAAAACAAATTGGTAAAACTTATTATTTCTACGACCGTACATTTTTACCCACTTTCCTGCACGCATTCGAGTTTTGAGAGTGTTACTTACCCGATACTCTTATATAACTGTTTTTGAATCAATCCACATAACAATTGAACTAAGCTGTGTCAGGTAGTATGGTACCCAAAGATTTGCTATGATAACCAAGGTATAACATCAAGACGTCAAGGTCCAAGCGTCGTCAAAGTGACAGATAGTAAGATGCCGGCAGAGATCGCTACCTATTCACGCCCACCTAACCCAGTACGTTACACAGGTCACAGTTTCAGACATTTCTCGGCAACGTTTCTAGCAGGTTCAGGCGAAGGAATAAGCAACATAAAACGTCTTGTAGGCTGGAAGTCAACTGCTGTTGCTGAAAATTACTTGGAGGACTCCGAAGAACAGAAGGAAACCATCTCAAATACAATTCTTTCATGTACTAACAACTTGCAACCGATGTCGTCTCCGTCGTCGTCATCTTCATGCACTTTGAAATCTATTGGTGTTATCTGAACAGCCAGTTACCACCAACTAACTCCGCTGGACCGGCTATTCTTACTCATTTGCAGAATGTAACCATTGTGTTTTTAATATTAGTATTCATAATAATTAGTATATTTTCGTATGTTAAAATAATATATATATATATATATATATATATATATATATATATATATATATATATATATATATATGTATATATTTAATATGCTTTTTAAATTTGTATGCGGTCGTAGAAAAAATAATGTTCCCAACTCATCACTTTCCGCACTTGTTGGGAAAATAACTATTTATTCTTTACACACGTAAACTACACACATTTGTGTTTTGTAGCAGATCTTATTTTCATTAGAAATATATTATTTCCACGGAATCGATATATTATTCTGGTTTAACTTTTTTTTAGTAAGGGCACGACACGGCTTAGTAATTTAAAGTCCATCGATATCTGAAATCAAGCAATGACGACCCCAGTAAACAATTAGGTCGACGACCGCCTGCCAGGTACAAACTTGCATTGAAAGCTAAGTCACAGCTCGAAGGTGCTATTATAATGAGCACGTACTATAGTGAGGGAACGTTAGGCCATTCGAGTTCATGGATGTTGGGTTCGTCAAAATATCCACCATCACCTCTGTTTGGAAATACTAGAGGATTCAGCAAAATTTCCGGTTAGGGGAATTTCTATGGAATCATCGATATTTTCATAAATATATTATGGGTTATCTTTATTTCGTTAGGGCATGACGCAGCTTGGTAATCTGAAGTCCATCGATATCTGAAGTCAAGCAATGACGACCCCAGTAAATACTCAGATGGGCGACCGTCTGCCAGGTATAACAGCTCGCAGGCGCTATATCAATGAGCATGAACTATAGCAAGAGGTATGTCGAATTATGGAGGGGACGTTAGGCCAACCATTTCGAGTTCATGGATGTTGAGTTCATCAAAATATCCACCACCACCTCTGTTCGGAAACACCAGAGTATTCGACAATATTTTTGGCTGTTCGAATGTGATGTTTATGTTATTGATGACACAGTAGATGTTTGATGATCCTCAATGGGTACTTATTTTCACAGAAGTTTTCTTACAAAATATATTGTACGTGATATGATGAGGAATGCTTCAAAAGCATTATATACAGAAGTGCGTATGATGAAGTGTTTGTTTTTCAGTATTTCACCGACATATTCATTGAAGTAAGTAACTCCTATGTTAATTACTGTAACAAAAAAAAATAAGGTATTTCACTTCAGTGGAACTTCCTAGAAGTTCACTTCGTATCTCATTACAATTCAAACAATCCAATAAAATGGAGAATATATGAAGGCTTCAGTATGAGTGCATCGATGAGTGTGTGGAAATAATTTGATAGATTTTTATTATTCTATCTGTTCACCATTCTTCTTTTTTCGCATTGTTTGAATAACTGTTCATAATCCAGCCACCGCGACGCGACGCGGTGAATTATAGCCCCATATATAGGCCCACAGACTCGTGACGCATAGATAAAACATTGTTTTCCCAGATAAGTTCGGATTTGCATCGGAAGGTACGGAAGACAAAAGAGTATGGACGGTTGGTTGTACCGGCATTATTAGTAATGAGTTTTAATTCATGATTTTATCAATTATTCACATGTTCACTTAGTGTTTAGTGATAACTATATTTGGATTAGAGTAATACTTCACTGAATTTGTTTTGTTTTCAAAGTCCAACAGACAATCAGTGATTCCATTTGTTGAAAAAAATGGGAGGAATACATGGAAAGAAGGGGTCCATTACCTCAATAATACTTGACTATACTGAGAAAATAAAATGTATTGTTTCCGGATCAGTATAGCGAATTCAATTATATTTTTCCTGGAACAGTGCACTTTTTATAATGATTTTTCGTGTGGAAAGAAGCTCTTTTCCGCTCTAGTGCGGTGATAATATATTGAACAACAAGGTTTGGAAATGATTCTTTGCACACGAGCGAGAAGAATAAGTAGACTGAGCCAAAGGCAGGTCCACAAGTCGAGCAAGTGTGCAAAGAGGTTTTCGAACGGATTTTTTACGATACTTTTTATACGACTACTGATAGAAACAACACAAAAATTATTTTTCTTTGTAAAACTCGTTTTTATTAAGGAAACTGCTGAAACTATTGAAAAAAAAAACTTGTATTCAATATTTACGGTGACATTGGAGCATTCCTTCAAAATTACGCCATGAAAAGCGGTATTATTCTGCATCTTCTTTTCTGTAATGGAGAATATTTTAGGTGGTGCGTTATCCGTACAGTTCTTCCAAAGCATAGTCGTCGTTTTCCTGTTGCATCCCAGCTGACGATCCTTGTTCTGAATCCATGAGAGCAGCAGACACTGACGACTCTATCTTTTTGAAACTTCCATTTCATTTCTCGAAGAGTCTACAATATAGCCCTCTGCAACTGTACTGGATATCCACCCTCCATGTCGTTTGAGGGCTTGCAGATCTGAGCCAGAATTCACTTACATTGTGGCCGTGTCTCTGTGAAATTCTGAATTCTGACTTGGCAATTTTTCTAGCCATGTTGCCAATTCTGTTGATGCCAATGTTTTTCGTTTGGGTAGTTCAAAAGAAACCTGCCTGTCTTCAGATTGAGAGGGCGAAGAGCACAGTTCTTCTTCAGGATGGCGTAAAGGTTTCCTGAAACTGTGAAGGACCTCGGTATCTTCGTTTTTGTATTCTTCATTTGATCAGCATAGCACTGCTGCAATATTTCGTGTCTCCTAATTTGACATAACATAATTCCTCTCTTCGGCATGCTCCAGAAAGTCCAACTGCCACCACCGCCTTGATAAGTAAATATTTGTTGTCTGATGCTGTTGTCAAAAACGGGCAAAAATCGTCTACTGTGTCGATTCGGGACTTCTTTGGGACGTAGTTTTCTGGTTATTGTTCGATTAATGCTTGCAACTTTCTATAGTTCTCGGAAATCTATGTTGTTATTTGCACTTAACGTCAAGGATTCATATTTTCCAAGGAGGTTTCGACATTATTGGCCAGTCTCCAGTCCATAAACCGTTTCAACTCAGCTTCGTACCTGCTTCTTGATTTTGTTGGCAGCAGTTCGGAACTTATGAGGCTTGCTCTTTGCCGAATTTCCGCAAAATCCGACGAATTCTTCAACAAACTTTGGAAACAATATTTTTTTAAGTATCCAATTAACAAAATAATAAAGCCGTGACGGTTGCTATGGAACTCAGCCAACTTGAAACATTGCAGAATTTGGACATTGTTAGGACAGAACCGAAAAAAAAAAAATTCACAGTGAACGAGACATGCGTGCGCATATGCGTGCGCAAAGTGTTTTGCATACGACGTGTGCAAAGAACCTCTTTCGGAGCGAATTTTTCTTCCGCAAAATCTCATTTTCTGAGGCAGTCAGTTGAATGTACTTTTCCGTACGATTTCAAAATACTAGAATGATTAAAACGAATATGTATATTTTGTCACCATATCGCGTCACTGTATGTGAGACTCCTCGACTGATCACAAAACGGTGGTACCCAAGTTCTTAGACAATTTATTTTTGTAGTTGACTTGAATTGCTCATACGCAGATATTCGAATGACAATGAGTAGAATGTCAAATGAACTGAGCTCAGGAAGGTATATGCATGTGTTTCTGCTAATTTCATTTTGATTGTTCGAATCATAGGTCCAAAGATATTGTGAAAATTTTGTGAGATTTAGTGGACTTCCTATATTATTTAACTTTTGCGAAAGTCTCTTTGAATTGATTGACAGTACCCAATGACAAGTTCATCTATCTTATATACATGGTATATTCATACAACGAGTACATTATCTCGTTACCATAGAATCGGGTGAATGAGTAGCGATTGTTAACTTCAAGAAAGCAGAATTGCGGTACCCCAAAGTTATGCTCTAATTTAATCATCAATTTGATATAAAAAATGAAATAACTAATAGAGAACTTTTTTGAAGACAAGCTTCCATTTGAGCCGTGTACTTAAACGTATAAAATAAGTCTAAGTCATCGCTGACAATGATTGTTGAATTATTTGGTTTCAAAAAGCTTGTCGCGCGAAGTGTTCATAAAAGTAGGTACCAATTAATTTGATCTGTTCATTTCAAGCAGAGCATCATTATTATAAGGTCTCTTCCCTGTGAGTTTTGAGCTGAAAGAAATCATAATCTCCGACCCCAAAAACTCCCGCACACCAAATAGTATAGAATCTGAAAATAATCACAAAACTCGTCCTCCATCCTGAAGTCGCCATCTCAAATTTAAAGATTCTGTCAAAAAATTCATAATCTCCGAACCTGAAAATCCCCACATACCAATTTTTAATGAAATATGACCATAATCAGAAAACTCGTCCTCTTTCTTGGGGCCGCCATCTTAAATTCATGAATTTTGACAAAAATTCCAAATTTCCGACCGCTACAACCGCCGCATACCAATTTTGAATGGAATCGGACCATAATCACAAAACTCGTCCTCCATCCTGGGCCGTCATCCCGAATATATGAATTTCGACAAACAAATCTTCCCGAAAACCCCCGCATACAAATTTTCAATTGAATTGGACTATAATCACAAAACACGTCCTCCATCTTGGAGTCGCCATCTTGAATTTATAATTTTTGACAGAAATATCATAATTTCCGACCCCAAAGGCCCCCACATATCATTTTCAATTCAATTCTACCCAAAAACATAATTATTTCATTCATCTTGCAGATACGGAAATACCGAAGCGTTTCCTGGCTCGTGATTAGCTAAACCAGAGCTTAACCAGATCTCGAATTTTAGAATGAACAAATGTCAACTTTCAAGGATTCAACACAATTTTACTAATTCATTCATGAATAGGGCGAACCATTTCTCTTGTGTTCTATTCTGTGTCAATGGCCCATAACGTACCAGGATGAGGGGTTACATGACAATGCAATAATGAGCTTTTTTTCTGAGAATAGTGTGGCAAATTTGTCAAAAGATGCGAAAATACCAAAGCGTTTTCTGGCTGTGATTGGCTAAACCAAAAGTAAACTAGATCTCTAATTTTAGATGAAACGAATATCAACTGTCAAGGATTTCAACACAATTTTACTATTTCATTCATGGAAAGGGCAAGCGATTTCTCTTGTGTTCTACTCTATGTCAATGGCCCATAACGTACCAGGATGAGGGGTAACATGGCAATGCAATAATGAGCTTTTTTCCTGAGAATAGTGTGTCAAATTTGTCAATAGATGCAGCACTTGTGGTAGGGACAAACATCAAACCTTCTCCATTTAAGATAGTGCTATTCAAGTGATACAGTTGAATTATTTGAAATATTCAAGTAAATAAAAAAAAAAAATAATAACGACAGTGCCATCAAAACATTGCAGTTTTGCGAACTTCACTTCGAATAATCGATATCCAGAGGAAAACGTGTTTTTTATACCATTCGTGAAACCTCAAATTGATGAGGTTAGATGTTATAAATGGATCCAGGATCCACGCCTCGAGGAGAGTCGATTTAACAAAAAAAAAATAAATAAATATTCATATGTCTGCTCTTAATGTATCAGTGGTGGGTAAAGATCCGACCGAAGAAAATCCTGATCCAGTTTCTGCAACGATTAGTAAGGTAGGTTAGGTAAATGTTAAGGGGTCGTGCTCATGCTCCCTGAAAATAGCTGTTTGACTTTTCTTACGTGTTTTTGTCTCCTGAAGACGAATCCGAAAAAAAAACTCGGCTGTCTGCTCATACCGTTTTCAAAATATATTGACTCTCTCCTTTTTCAAGAGGTAATTTTTAGGCACCGTTTTCGCGCACAAATATCACTCACAATGCCTTCTTTTTTCACCAGCTCAAACTACAAACAACAAATCTTATTGGTAACTTCCAATAAAGCCAGTTTTATCGAAATACAACTTTTACCTTGACATGAAATTAGTATGAAGTTGGTTAGGTGAATGTTAAGAAGGGTGATTGTAAACTGCACATTTGTCAGTACAAAAAGAGTGAAGAGCGATTAAAAGTAGGCATTGTGAGTGATTATTGTACGCGAAAACGGTACCTGAAAATAACCTCTTGAAACATATTCACTGTGATTAAATGATTTTTTTCGGTTTTTTTTTTAACTTTGACAAGCAAGCCAGCGTTTTGATGGTGCTACATTATTATATGTTGCTACATTATCATCCTTCATATTTGCAAATTTCACTTTGGCTCCTGGAACGTCGTCTACTGTCAAAAATATATTTTTGAAATAGAAAAATCGAAAAATCGAAGTACACAGACTATTTTCACACAAGGATTCAATATAAATTGAACCTCAAAATGGTAGATCACAGGGGAAAAACAAACACTTTCCTAGCTAATACCACGCAGAACGTTGAATGATATTCACCTGAAAATCCATGCAAAATTCCATATAAATGGAAATTGATTGCAAATGTTCCTTTCTGATAAGCTCGATTATGTTCAATTTATGTCGTGTTCGTCTAACAATCAACATTCCGGTTCCGGACTTTTTAGCCCTCATCAGTACGGAGTAGTCACCAGCCAAAGATCCGAAAAGCTCTGGCTGAAGCGAGACACAACGTAAACAAATCATCATCGAGCTTATGACATCTATAGGTACGCCGGAAAAGATAACTTTTAACTGGCGGTACCTAGTGACAGAAAGGAACATTTGCAATCAATTTCCATTTGCAATCAATTTCCATTTATATGGAATTTTGCTAGCTAGGAAAGTAGTTGTTTTTCCCCTGTGATCTACCATTTTGTGGTTCAATTTATATTGAATCCTTGTGTGAAAATAGACTGTTTACTTCGATTTTTCGATTTTTCTATTTCATTCCACTTTTCACATGGCTTTTTATTTCATTATTTTCGATGTTTACTTTTGTATTTTAATGTGAGTTAGGTAATGTTTGTCCGCGCTGCTAGTGGGGAATTTTTCGTACTTGAGGAAAAAGGCTCATTCAATGTCAATGATTTATGAAGTGCTTGTGTGAAAAGGCAAATGTCATAGATGTGATCTTGGTGTCTCAATGACTTATGAGATATATGTCATTGAGGTACTAAGTAACCTGCAACGTGCCAGTGTGAGAAGTAACATGACTGTGCAGATATTTGGAATGTTTCACTGACTTATAACTCGGCTGTGTAAGGAAATAGAGGTTGTTCGTTTCCGATTTGAAAAATTATGGAGGTAAATCAGGTATTCATTTTACTTGCAACCATTTTTTCGTAATTTTCAGAAATCATGATCGAAGATCGACGATTATCACGACACGTAAATTCGGAAAATTACGAAAAAATTGTTGCATGAAAACTTAATACTTAACTTACCTCCCTAATTTTCGCCACTCGGAAAAGAATATTTATTGAATTATTCTTGAGTATTCAAATGACCTGCAACGTGCTTGTTTGAGGAGTTGCTTATCATCGTGCTTTTACGGTCCTCTGAATTGGCAGGATAATTGGCAGGACAATTTGCTATCATATCATTAAATGACTCACGGTTTTTCGAGAACAAACATAGATGATTAAATCAATATTGCTAGTATTCCTTATTGAACTGATCAGAAGTATTCATAATTTCAACATTTCCCCCGTCTTTTCAAACATGCAATATTTTAACTAAATAAATTTCAACAAACAAAAACTTGCTCCTAACAACAGGATATTCAATTATGATTGTGGGGTACCACAAATTGGCAACGAATATTTAATAGCCACAAATGTAGGAATGGAATGCAAACCGATTGATCAGTCACATGAACCATGTTCGCACGTGAAATTGCATTCCTTTGTATCAGTACTGATATACCGATACCATTATTAATAAATAATAATAAATAAATAGAATATTTCTAATCCATTTTGATCATTGTAACATGATATTGGAAAGTCATTGTAAAACAGTGGACATAGTATAGATTCATGTAAATAAAGTAAAATAAAAAATAAAATAGTTCACAAATATCACAGGTAGAAGCGAATACGGTTATGAAATAGTGGGAGATACAATGCAAGATGATTAGAGAATTTATGGAGATCTTTTTCAATGTCATTGTCATTCATCTAGGTATTCATTTACTTTATAGTATCAGTTACTCACTAGGTGTTTTCTAAATTTATTTTTGAAATTGTAATTTTTTTCACTTACAATTTCTTCTGGTAGTTTGTTATATAGCTGAATTCCTGCATAAAAAGGAGTGTGATCAAAAAAATTTGTTTTCATCGTAAGGTCCCTGTAGATGGTTGCCGTGTCTTGTATTATAGTTGTGGTTATCACTATCAGTTAAAAAGTTAGGAAGTTTTGCTTTTATTAGTAATATAGATCTATTCAAAATTTGTATGTGGGGGTTTTCGGAGTCGCAGATTAAGATTTGTATTTCAAAATTAATAAAATTGAAATGGCGACCCTTGGAATTTTTGCTAGAGGAAAAAACAAAATGGCGTCCCAAGATGGCGGAAATGATTTAGGTTTATGGTCCGTTTCGACTCAAAATTGGTATGTGGGGGTGCTCAGGGTCGAGGATTATGAATTTTACTTCAAAATTGATAATATCAAAATGGCGGCTCCAAAACTGGCCAATGATCTCCGTGTTTATGGTCCGATTCTATTCAAAATCAGTATGTGGGGGTTTTCGGGGTCGGAGATTATGATTTTTCTATCAAACTTCACAAATTCAAGATGGCGGGGAATTTTGTAATAGGCCCGATTCGATTCGAAATTGGTATGTTGGAGGTTTAGGGGTCGAAAATTATGATTTTAGTTGAAGATTATTGATTTTTAGTTAAAATCCATAAATTGAAGATGGCAACTGCAAGATGGCGGATGAGTTAATCTTTAGATGGTCTCTTCATTCAAGGACTAGATAGCTAGAACTTACAGGAAAAGAAGTCCTCACAATGACGATGCTTTAACAAAAATGCATAGATCAAGGCGTACTTGAGTACTGGAGAGCACAAAATAAAATAATTATTACAAAAACTTTTTGACAACTTTCATTCAAATGCACTGAAAAGTGAAAAATAATTGCTTTGGATGTGTGACGTAGGTTATTCCGTGAGTTATAGGTTCGAAACCTTGTCGCGCAGAGTTTCAAGCGACAAGCTTTTGAATCTATAACTCACGGGATAACCTACGTCACACATCTAAAGCAATATTTTTTTTTTTTAGCTTTGTCTATAAAAGTTTTTCCACCAATTATTTCATCTTGTGCTTTTTAGTACTTAAGTACGCCTCAATCTTTTCATTTTTGTTGAAGCATCGTTATTATGAGGCCTTTTTCTGTATGTTCTGAGCTATCAAGTCTTTTGATGAGGAGACCATCTAAAGATCAACTCATCCGCCATTTCGGAGTTGCCATCTTCAATTTATGAATTTCATTTGAAAATCAATAATCTTCGACTAAATTCATAATCTCCTACCCCAAAAACCCCGACATACCAATTTTGTATTGAATCGGGCCATAATAACAAAACTCGTCCGCCATCTTCAGTTTGTGAATTTTGATGGAAAATTCATAATCTTCGACCACGAAAACCCCTTCATACCAATTTTGAATGGAATCGGACCATAAACTCAGAGATCATCTGCCATCTTGGAGCCGCCATTTTGATTTATTGAATTTTGAAGAGAAGTTCATAATATTCGACCCTGAAAAACCCACACATACCAATTTTAAATCGAATCGGAGCATGAACCTTAATCTCGTCCGCCATCTTGGAGCGCATTCAGTTTTTTCTCTAGCCAAAATTCCATGAGCCGCCATTTCAATTTTATAAATTTTGATAAAATTCATGATCTCCAACTCCGAAAAGCCCCACATACAAATTTTGAGTAGAATCGGACCATAATCACCAAACTCCTCCACCATTTGGAGCTGCCATCTTAAATTCATAAATTTTGAGAAAAATTCATGATATCCAACTCTGACAAACCCCACATACCAATTTTGAATCAAATCGTACCATAATCTCAAAACTCGTCCGCCATCTTGGAGCCGCCATTTCTTTTTTTCCCAAAAAAAAATTTCAATATGCCTTGTTTCGGGAATTATAAACACCTGTCAAACTTCAGCTCAATCGGATGTGAGCAAGTGCTCTAAAAATGGATTACAGATTTTGAACCGGAAAGAATGACAGAACGAATGACAGAATGGCATATGAACGGATCAAGTTAAATAAAATCTTGTAAAAATGGCAGTTAAAGCGGCATATTCAGAAAACTAACCTCGTCCGTTATAAATACTAACCTCTCATACAAAGAGTAAAACCTTGGTCTTCGCCACTTCAATCACTTAGAATCGGAAAATAAATTGAAATAATTATTGTTATAACCCTGTTTCTGAATGTCATTATCTACGTTCCATCAATATTTACCAAAACCTTATTGGATTATGCGAAAAACCTACTACCAGGTGAAATTATCAGTTTGCATACAATGAAAAATCATCGGAATAATATCTTCATTTCAACACTGTCAATGAGCAAGGAGGATATCCACCATTCTAGGCTTCAAACTGTATGCACAACAAATACAATGAACAGAAATAATTCAATTTAACGATAATTGGGTCCGTCTGGAATATCCCAAGCTCAAATACTCGTGAGTATCTCGTCAAACTCCAACAAAAACGAGGGACGACAGTGTGATATTACGCTAAAGCGATTTTATACTTATTGAACCTGATGCTTGTCATGTCAGGCTTTTGAATACCCCAATCCGTTGCCGAAATGTGCACAGGCTGACGATAAAACTTGATAAATTGAATTAAGAGATCACGTTTCACGATGCTAACATCGCTGGACACAGACATAGGTTTTTCTTCGGAAGGTTCAATGGCTCTCCATTTTTCCAATGGCAATATTTCCCACACTGATGTTCAAACATGTCCAATTGGATTTCACTTGGAACGATTGAATCATAACAGTTTTGTCAATTATTCAGTTTTGAAGATAACTCGTTCTTTCAAATATTTTGAGAATAGATTCAACAATGGAGTATCGTTGTTAAAAATATTAGAGATATCACTATTATCCCGCTGTTATCAGACCAACATTTTTCTACAACATTTTTCACGCATAATCTAATAAGAGTTTGGTAAATATTGATGATACGAAGATAATGACATTCAGAAACAGGGTTATAACAATAATTATTTCAATTCATTTTCCAATTCTAAATTTTTTTTTATTTCAAAAACAAAGCAACAAGCATATATATATATATAATATATATATATATATATATATATAATTCTAACAGTAATTCAAAAAAATAATAGGAATATCATGAACTTTTATTCTTGACATATTTTTTACTATTTCAAAGCAAAATTGAATGGACCAGGAAATCCATACAATACTTAGTCGAAAAGATCTCAAAAAAAAATAAACGTGAACCAAAATAATTCATATTATTCAAAAGATTTTTGAAATCGGCACGGATACAGTTCCTGAAACGTCAAGCGTACAAGAAAAGTAACCCAATCCAATATTTTTTCTTGATAGGCAAAACAGTTGATGACTACTCGGGCTGAAGTAATTAATTGTCATTCTACACTTGTATAGATTTCCTGATCCATTTCATTTCGTTTTCAGATTGGGGAAAGGTTATTATTTCGCAAAAAGTGTCATGAATGCCAAAAAATTACCTTCAGATAATGCATGAATTTTTACAGTTTGATTCACAATGTGAATTGATTGCAAATGTCAAACAGGCTGGAGCCAATTGGTCCTGACTAGCGGAGGGTTGCGTAGAATCAGGTATAGATCTCTCCTTGGGGCTTAATTTGAAACGGTGCCATATTTGAGAAGCGGTCATTTCATCTAAGCTACTAGGAGTTGACAAAGCTCTTGGATGATGAAAACTGAGAATTGTGTAGGATATAAATTCTATTCGAGTAATGAATTCCTTCAGTTAGCCTTTGGCAAAACATAGACTTCTATTCTCCCAAACGTTTGATATTTCTCCGCCAATATTGACAAGTAAACTGGCAGACGAACGTCTGATTGGTGATCTGTGTAAAAGTGTGGATTTTCGAGTAACATATAACCCGCGATATTGGAAGGCATTTCTCGTATGTTTTTCCCCTATATAGATTTCCTATCAAGAGTATCTCTATAATTTTTTTAGCTGAGGAATAGATGGCATTGATTTGGAAGAGGTCCTTTGAATGAGATGAAAACCAGAAATTGAAACACTTCCGAATACGTTTTTGTGACTATCATCCACATGACATCCACAAGTAACTCTAGAATAACGGGGGCTATGAAAACAACACCAACAGCAGCCATGAAGCACTAGGATCTTCCTCCGATTGAATAACAATCTTGGAGGAGTCAGAATGGGATTTCTGAGGCAAAAAAATACGAGCAACAGATCGGATCACAACAAGATAAAGAAACTAATGGAAGGTAACATTCTTGAAATGAAACCACACAACTTACACACGGTACTTTTTTGACAAGTACTACTTCGAGGTGATTATGCAAGACCGAAGGGAATGGGCAGATGACACCATCAAAGAAAGATCCAAGGAAAAGGAGGGAACTGGTGTTGAATATAGAGTGGGGGAGAAACTCCCAACTGAGCACCTCACTAGGAAAAAAAAACTTCCGTATTCCAAGCGGAAATGTACGCAATCTTGCAATGTGTGAGATAAAACAACATCAGGGAAGTGCGCAACCCACTGATCAAAATATGCACAGACAGCCAGTCACTGAATGCCCTCACGAACCCAAAAGTGACATCAAGACTGGTATGGGAATGCCGGGAAGAACTCAATGCCCTCACAGAACACACCAAAATGACTTTGATGTGGGTTCCAGGACACTGTGGCATCGAGGGCAACGAGAAACCTTATGAATGAGCTAGAACGGGCTCATTAACTACATATATTGGCCCAGAATCCGCATAGTGGTGACAAAATCGGCCATCTGAGGCTGCATACGGAATTGGGTGAAACTAAAACAAAGAGAGCCTGGAAGAAATCCCCTCTCATGCACCACAGGAAAACATTTATTAAAGAACCGTCAAAGCGAAGAACTACTCAAGATGAGTAGAAACCAACTCAGTACAATAACGGGCTTTCACTAGTCACAGCTCATTGGGAGGACACCTGCACAAAATGGGGATGTACAACAGAGAACTTTTCTGCAGACAATGTGGCAAATGGACAAAAACGGCCAAACATATATTATCTGAATGGGAGGCACTAGACCGCATAAGACAAGCAATATTCGGACAGCCAAGGCTAACCCCCGAGGAATACAGCAGCTAACCGGTGAAGAACCTGTGCAGACTAGTACAGGGGACTGGGGTTACGGCGTGGGTGATGTAGAACAAAACTGGAAGGCACAAAAAGCCCAAGAGACTGAGGTGCAGCTGGCGTCGAGGGCAGCATCCGAGGGAAAAAAAATCTCTAGAACTGAGAACTGGTGCCTTGTTAATGTTAATATATAGTGTGGGAAAAAATCCAACACAATGTGAGATAGTTAGTCTTTCAAAACCAAAATAAGTGTGGGAAAATGTTGATTTGCACATATTATAAACATTTGAAGATGAAACATTCATGGTTCTCGAGACATTTCGAATGATAATCTTTTTGATATATGAATAATTACCGTGTTTTTCTTCATCCAATCAAGCTATTATGGAAGTATTCTTGTTTCAACACCTGTAGGTCACTCGAAATTACATGTATCATATAAAGCGAATGACAATTCAATATAAAAATAGGAACGGATATTGTTGTGGTATATCCAAATCAGAAATTGAATTCAATAACTTTCATATGCAAAATTTTTTTTTTAAAATAGATGGAAACAAACATGCAAAAATATTTTCATTTCCAACATTAGTTTTAATAAAAATCAAAAGAAATATATTAATAGAGGATAACATGAATATTTTATGCTCAAAAATATTCATGATGATTTCGAAAATAACTTTGACTATAACTGTACATTCCCAAGGATAAAGTACGATCAATCCTAAAATAATAAAATATATTGAAACATTGCAAAATTCCAGGAGTAAAGATTCCTACTGAAATTCCAGGACAATTGATAGAACATAGATATGGGAATATGGAGTTGACAATTGAATGAAATATGTCTGTGGGTACAAAAGCTGACATTGCTGAAGATTGATTTTTGTCAATGGTTTCTGAAATATGTTGTTTGAACCCACAGAAGGCTGTAAACAGTAAGCCACAATTTGTATGTATATAAACAAATTCGGCGCTATCCTAATTACAGTGGCCTACAGCTGGTGACCTCAATAAAAAGATTATTTTATAGTGTTCACATCGCTTGGGAACAGTTGGGTGGAAAGAGTTTTAGTTTATATTATAGTGTCTCCAAGCGTCCGTATCGATAAGAAAAACATGATTGTTCAGAACTACATATGAATTAATATCCAAGGTTACCAATGGCAGTATTATTTTTGTCCAGGACAGTTCTCTGTTTAGGCAGATTCAATATGGGTGAATTCCTTTTCTCTCAGAACGCTTCTTGGGCAAACTCAAATTGTCGTTTATGTGGCCCTCTATTGATTGAAAAGTAAAATATTGGATATATTGAGTTGTAAGGCATGAAGGGCAGCAACTCCTTTTGATTTATAATTTTTCTAATATTTTTCCGACCTGCCCCTGACTTTTCGCACAATTATATATATACACATCGCTCAAATTACTAAGAATAATACCAGCACATGAATATATCTGATATTCTCCGATAATTTGATAGTAAATATTCTTTTTTGCAGCCATCTCGAAAATAAAGTTTTCGGTATGATTTATTGAATCGAAAGTACCACTTTACACAAATGGTACCGAAATTAGCTATTTTCGGGACGCTTTTTTTCACTTTCGAAACGATTTCTTTATTTTCAGGACGATTCTTGTTACTTTCGGGACGATTCTTGTTACTTTCGGGACGATTTTGGGTATCTATGTAGGCGGCTTTGACAATAACATGAACTTTGTATTTTATTATGACAGCGCTTGTCATGTAACATTGGTTTGTGTTTTTTCGCTTTTCAAATAAAAAAAATGGAAATCAGTAGTGGAAGTGAGGCTGAAATGATTCCACATGAGATTAGTGAATCTGCTAAAGCGGCTACTCATGAATTATTGCCAGTAAAGTCAAGAGAGAGGTATGAATTGGTATACAATTTATTTCAAAAATGGAGCAATGATACAAATTTGCATACTATAAATGAACAAGTGATTCTTGCATAATTTTATAGGAAAAAGCTAAAATTTCAAAGCCATCAAGCATCTGGAGCAATTACTCGATGTTCAAGTCAAGTATGATTGATTGGAGGCAGTTCTGGCGTGACTTTTCGATGGGCATTGTGTAATTAATCGCTCTTAGAAATTGTTGCATCAATTCTGATCGACATGGTGACATACTCGATCCATCTACGTTTTTTAAACTTTCATTTTGAATGAATCATTGACAGTACTTGAACATTCATACGTTTTTGAAAACAAAACGAATCGTGCCTCGTTCACTGATTTTAACTTTTTCATGCCACATAAGTGGCAAACAAATTGTTGTATTTTTCCGAATACCTCACTCCTTGATTTGTTGAAAATATAAACAGGATGTTCATAAAATCAGATGTGGAATCATCTGCGACTGAAAGATAAATTTTAGTCACTATCATCCATCGTCAATTCACAGAAAAATCTTTCTATCAATATTCAATTGTGAATGTTTCCCTTTTCCACCTCACTCCTGTTGTTGTCCCTTATATCTCCGAGATCGGCAAAGGCTTTTTGAGAATCTGCGCTTTGGCGAATCAATTGCCGAGGCCTTTATTGTAAAATTCCGGGTTGAAATCGCACCCAGTAAAAGCGTGCAGTTCTGGTAGAGCATTGCACATAGAATTGCCCTATTCTTCGTACAAACCAATAATCAATAATTCTTTGGCGGTTTCCAGTTCCAACTTCGATTCAAATTTTCGATGAACTTGATACATTTTCCATATTTCCTAACATAACAAGTATATCAGTATCTGAACACCTGATTGAAATATTAGAATTTTGCACGATGTTGCATGCATGGAAAATGATTTTTGTATCAGCCTCCTCGTGTGATGTGCAGTCTTCTTCAATGGTTCTGATAGCACTAATTATAATTCAATTGGACGGCTTCAATGCCCAAGTAGGGCGCTAATTCATTATTAGCCCAATGATCAATAAGGAATTCTTCAAAAGCTACTTTAAATTTTATATTTCATAATTTTTTCGAAAAATTATTATTTCATTTCTGAACAGGCCCAGAGATATTATCATCACGTTTTTCTGAGGTATCCCGCAATGCATGCTCGCAATCCTCAATTGATTGCGTGAAATAGCTGTCACAAATTATCGCGATGTTGTTTGCGTTGAATTTCACAATGCTTTATATTCATTTTTTTTTAAATCTTTCCGATGGTCAGGGGAACGTCCTCCATCAAATGCAGGAAGCAGAAGCCATCAATTAAAACAACATCAGTAGGGGAACCCGGGGCAGAACGACACGCTTAACTTCAAAGATAGTTTTAACAAGGAATGTGTGACACGTTTCATTTGACAAACTGATGAACATAAAGAATACCAAAGAAAGGATACATAGTACAAAAATTCATCCATTTGTGAAAAGTTGCATGTTTCCCATTCCGCCGATGGGGCGGGGTAGAACAAGATTTCAATGTTATATGAATTCAAGAGCCATATAATGCTATGAAAAAAGGTATTAAGAAGAGAAATGAACATATAAATCGTTTTATTAGGCCTAACTGACACATAACCCGCATTTGAGAATTATTTCATCATCCTCGCTATCAATATCAGGGCAAGCATTATGTGACCACTTGTGGCATGATGAACATGATATCCATCCTTCATTGGAAGTTGAATAAAATTCCTGGCAATATAAACATTCTGCATCACTATCATCAGAGTCGGATTCGGGATCAGCTGACCCTGCAACATTTTTCAGCTTCTTTTCTGGCAGCTCTTCCTTCTTTACAGGTGCAATTAGAGCTGCTTCGCTCTCTTTTGGAAAATCCAATTTTCTTTGAGCATGCTCTATTTTTTCAATCTCCTTGATTCTTCTTTCTTACTTTGCCCTTTTCAATTCTACCAAGTGAGGAGATGACGTCAAAATAATTGTTTTGTCCTTTTTTTTTCAAGCCTTTTTTATCCTGTTGAACCTCAGGTATGGGCAGAATTAATTGAGGAAAAGCAGTTTGGAGTGCTGAGATATTATTTGTAATTGCAGGCTCTGGAGTAATGTCTGGCATCCATGAACACTGAGGTTGTATGGATTCGTTTTCATTATTCGGTAAAAACGATTGAGAAATTGTTTTGATGGACTCCGGTGGGGTGTAATCATCATTTCGATTAGTTTGCTCCTGATTAGCTACTTCCTGTGGAAATGAGAATTCATCACAGTTATTTGGTGCAGATGGGAGAAAATCGTCAAAAGTAAAAACACTGATATCTGCAGGCCACACACCCGATTATTTTAATCCATTCACTGCTGTTTCCATTGTAACTGAATCAAGAAATGCAGCTCCAAAGACCGTTGAAATTTGAAATAACCTCAATACTTTTCCAGGGCTGCATCTCAGACATTTTCGCACTTCTTCTTCGTAATGAACTCTGATGGGTTTCATCAGCAAAATATCTGAGGTCTGAAGACGGTGTGAACAGTGGGGAGGGAAGCAAAGAAGTATCACTTCATTGGCTCGAGCAAGGTCAAGAACCTCAATGTTTTTGGTGTACGTTGAATGTCCATCGAACAAGAGCAGAACAGGGGCATCCTGTGTAGCTTTGAAAAACATGATGAATGTCTTGAACCAACCCAGAAACTTTTCGGTTGTAACCCATCCTGAATCATCCTCCAGGAGGCAAACCTAGCTCAAACTCCTTCTGTTTTTTTTTCTGGGAAAAACCAACATGGCAGGCATATACGCCCCACTGGCGAAAAAGCATAACTCAATAGTCATAGTTCCTCCTCTTTTATATGATGTTAGGGTTCCAACCTGCCTTTTTCCTTTCGTCGCGATTATCTTGGAATGTCCATTAGGATTTGCGGTAATACCGGTCTCGTCGCTGTTGAATATTCTCTCAGGAGATAACTTATATTTGTCAATACACCCTTTCAATAATCTCTGAAATTGTGTTACGACTAGCCGATCGAACCCCATGGTACGAGCTCCTGAGGTTGCCTTGGGTTTCCTCAGATTTGGATTTATAATTGTGAATTATCTTATTCCGTTCTGCTAGCTGGTATGCTGAGCTTCATAAATCTTTTATGGACAAGCCAAACAGTTTTTTTTTCCATATTTTTTACGTTACTACTGACCTCTAATTCCTGTCGTTCAGTGGAGATGCACTGGAATTTGCCCGACCTTTTATTAACTTGATAAGCTGGAGCTTCCCGCTTTTTTTGAACATATCTAGACAAATGTAGCCTTTGGCACTCCGAACTCGGTTGAAGCTCTGTGTAAGCTAATAATATTATTGATAACTGCTGAAAAGGCGCGTTCCATAGAATCTACAGACCACTCTTGCCTACTCGTTTTTCTTACGTAGTTGCGAACCATCCGCAACAACATAAATATCCCAGTATTTGCCCTTTCAAAAGGAGTTCAAATATACGGGGCCGAATGAGACGTCTCGTTCTGCCCCGTTTCATTCCACCCCAAGGTCATTGCTTTTGAACTTCAAAGTTGAATGATGTTATGCCACGTTATTTTTGATATCTCTATGCATCCACAGAAAGCCAAACAACGTATTCCAATCACTACATCATGCTAAATTATTTACAGATAAAATATTTTTGTTTACCTTTGGATAACAAAAGGGCAACAACTTAATATGCAAATATAAAAAAAACTCCCGAAAGACACCTCTATATTTTAATTCAAGTATGGCTACTACCGCTTATGAACAGCAGGCTCGATACGTGGCTTCATTCATATTGTCATAGATGGTGACACAGTGCAGCCTGAAAAAAACATGAATCTCATTCTGCCCCGGGTTTCCCTATATGCAGGCGGTTCACTATTGATTGATATTTCTGAAGTTTCAATTAAAGCGGATTGGTCTGATTTGCAGTGTGTCCCATCTGAATGACACAATGCAAATGGTATTGGAGTCAACGGATGTGATAAAACTTATTCAATGCACTCTTCGACTGAAACAGCAAGAAGCCCGTCGAAAAGATCACTTTTCATCCGTACTTCTTGAATTTTACCATTTACATCAATTTGTATTTTTTAACGGATTTGTGAACGTTGTAACTTTGTTAGTTACAATTCTTGCCCCGAATCGTGTACATTACCTAACATTCAAAAACATGTAAGAATAAACATCAAAAAAATGTTTTTGGCAGACTACGACGTTCCAGGAGCCAAATGAATTTTTTTAAATGTGAAGGATAATAATGTAACAACATTGAAACGATGGCTTGACTGTCGAAATCTGAAAATTTTCGGTTTTTTTTTAAATTAATTACAGTGAATATGATTCAGGAAGTCATTTGAATGTCACATATATTTTCGCAATACAGTTTTGGATTGATTTCACCCTAGTATAATTTTGAATGAAGTTGTCCATTGTAACTGTACACTATTTTGAAGAACCTGGTGATCTGGAGTTTGGCGGATAGCATATCTTTTCGGGTCACAATATTTCGGAGATTATTCATTGTCTGCTTGAACAACTATCTACTTGTGAGGGAAAAATAGCCCCGAAAGTAGTCTCTGCCCGGATTGAGGTGATCAACATTTTTTAATTGGCAACAAGCTTAGGCGAAATGAGGTTATTAGTCTCTGCAAGATTATCCTTGAGATATAAACCAATGTTCGTCTAGGTATTAGACAGCAAAAAACTCATTTTATGGTGAATATTTGACTCAACTACCCATCCATTGTATGGATTGATAATAGTGAGAGATGAAATATTTTCATTTTTTGTTGAATTTGCTCTCTCATGCATTACAAGTTTGTATCAGATACTTCAAGTAGCGCAATTCAAAGTATTGGAACTTCCATTACAACTTCCTCGGCCTCTCGAACTTTGGATTT
Organism: Gonioctena quinquepunctata; assembly: GCA_018342105.1. NCBI lineage: Eukaryota > Metazoa > Arthropoda > Insecta > Coleoptera > Chrysomelidae > Gonioctena > Gonioctena quinquepunctata. Next base: position 64,013 of record JAFIRS010000292.1, read on the forward strand.
CAAACCAAACTTTGCGAATCAAAAATATTCGTTCCGGGTCTGGAAGAGAATGCTAGGAAGCTTTCACAGGATTATGAATGGAGTCAATTGAATATATATATATATATATATATATAGTGAAAGATAGTCGTTGCTGACTAGTTAGGTGTAAACAAATTGATTATTGGGGTATGCAGCAAAAGAAAAAGTGTACTCTTTAAAGTTTATCCAAGCTCCAAAATTTTACTCTCTTCCTAAAGTACATAAATCAACCTTAGCAGTCAGACCGATAGTATCATCAATTGGTTCTCCTACAGAACCTATTGCTTCTTTTTTAACTGATATTCTCACGAAAGCAGACAATTTTGACAATGTGTGCTATAAATTTGTAACTAATCAATTCAACAATGTAATATTACCAGATAACCATGTACTAGCCAGTCTGGATGTGGTATCCCTTTTCAGTAATGTCTATCTTGAAACTTGCCAGAGAGCAGTACATAAAAATTGGGATAGTATTAGTAATCATTGCGATATTAACGAAGAAACATTTATGAAACTGCTAACTTTTCTTTTTGATAATACATATTTTTCCTTTAATGATAAAATATATAGACAAACCTTTGGTACTCCAATGGGAGCATCAATTTCACCTATCCTTGCGGCCTACGTAATGGATGACCTGTTGGACACTGTACTACCAGGTTTATCTTTCAAACCTTTTTTCATAAAAAAATATGTCGATGACATTATTTTGGCAATGCCAAAGGATAGTACAGATGAAATTCTCTTTACCTTCAACAACTATGACCCACATATCCAATTTACTATAGAAACCGAAAACGTCGAACAATCCGTACCATTTCTGGACACCAGATTCGTACGTTCCAATGAGAACAAAATACTGATAAGATGCAGTTCTGGAAGATATTTAAATTATCTGTCCTATCACAAACATTCGGTAAAAGTAAATCTGGTAAAGCAGATGAAGAACAGGGTGCTGAGAATTTCAGATGGAAGTTTCCACAATAAAAATCTTAAAATCCTTTTAAATCTCTTTTTAGACAATTCTTATCCTCCAAGTTTAATAAAAAGTATATTGTTCAACACATCACCTATTACTGAGCCACAACATAGTCATATAAATCTTAATATATCGAATAATAACACAGTGACTACTATCAGTATTGTCCCCAGTATTTTTACCTCTTTACCGTACCTAAGAGATATTTCACCCAAACTTGCTAGACTTTTCAAAACCATAGATAATATCAAAATAGCGAACAGAACAGTACTTACAATTAAGTCTATTTACTCCAAAGTGAAAGACAAAGTTCCAATGTTAGACAGCAGGAATGTTATATATAGTATACCTTGCCAGGGTTGTGACAAATAAGTTAAAATATTACTAATGAACGACACACTGCTAAGAGAACTCTTCTGGAAATGGCTTAAAGCAAGATTATTAAAACAGAGATTAATATCACATAAAAGTGATTGCAGGCACCATCCAGAAAGATGTGCTCTAGAGATCACGTGAACAAATTCGACCATCATATGAACTATGATGAAGTTAAAATATTAACTAATGAACGACACACTGCTAAGAGAACTTTTCTGGAAATGGCTTTCATATCACAGGAAAAAAATCATATGAACAAAAAAACTGATGTCAACCACCTAAGTGAAATTTATTCCTTCTTATTAGCAATGGAAAATACAGAATTTTCCTCAAATCAATCGGATCTCATTACTAGTTATTAATATATCTTCAAGTTGGCCCAACCTTCAGTTGGTACTAACAAGAAAATTACTATAATACTTTGGCCAATAATGGCACACCAATTCATATCAGTTGGTACTACCCTCAGTTGGTACCAGTGACTGTCAAAGCAGATGACAAGTGAATAAATAATTTTCCCACCAATTATAACCTATTGTACTTTCTCAAGGCACACATGTTTCAGAATTTATATTTTTAATATTTTAATTAGTAACTGTTCAATGAATTTTAATGTGTATAATTAGTTGACGATTTAAAACATGAGTTGCCAACTTCAAAGTCATAACTTATATTTCACCGTACTTTACATGAAGAACATTCATAAACAACATAGAAACTAATCTCAACAAAGATGTAAGTTATTAGTACCTTAAGGTTCGAATGACACACTAATTTTGTTCAATTCTTCATTGTAGTATCCCTGAAGATGGAAATAAAACATTCCGAAAGCTTGGACAAACTTTAAAGAGTACACTTTTTATTTTGCTGATACCCCAATAATCAATTTGTTTACATATATATATATATATATATATATATATATATATATAGTTGGGCAGAAGGACCTCGGTCATACCTTTTAAAATTAAAAATTATATATATATATATATATAAATAAATATATATATATATATATATATATATATATATATTTATGAGAGGGGGAATATCAAGGGAACTCTTAAAAAGGAAATGGGGGAGATTTAATGGACATAGCCCTCAAAGAAAAGTGTTAACCGTAGAGACACGTGTTTCGGGCTTTCGGCTCTCATATTTGGAAACACATGGAAAAAAGTTTATCTGAAATATCTCAGGGAATTATATTCCTTATGAGAGTACCTGCCTATTTTCAAACTCAAAATGCACTATCCAGACTCCAAATATCTGTGTTTGGATATAAGGAAAGTTAGTCAAAAATAGAGCACCTTCAAAATGCATCACAATAATATAAAATACAGAAGTTATTCGAGGAAGTGGCGGAACGTTTCAAATTACAGCCTCTTATTCAATTAGGAGAAGAAAATCGTCAGTTAGAAATGCACTGACCTTGATTCCTCTTCAAAAACCTTTTTTTTTCCTTTTTTTAATTAATTGGAAAAAATTAAAAGCACTACCTTGACCTCTTCAGGCGCTTCCAACTCCTCTAATCTTGATGTGGACTGTATATAGGTTGCGTAAGCGAGTAGCGGAAATAGCAGCAAGCGTTGCCTTTGCAGATTGAAAATGGCGAAAGCGTTGAAACAGCGAATTTGAAATCACTCACTATTCGTGCGGAATATTTCGTTCAACTGGCTTTCGTTCGATTCCTCACCAGAGGAAGCGATTGGATTTGTGCGATTTTTAACATGATATATGCGGTAGATTTGAAAGGCAATAATGGATTACAATGCTACTAATACTATAAAAATAAAATATGTTTCTCTCTCATTGAAGATAATAACAATACAAAACATTAATGAATCAATGGGTGAAAAAGATTGAACATTATCCCCCACTAAATTATGAAATGATTTAAATATAACTTGAGAACTCGGCATTTGGTATAGGACATAACTTCACCAAAGCTCTCTTCAATATGCCATTTTTCGTTCGAACATCGGCCACTCTAGCTGCACCATCCCTTCCAAAGTATAACTTCTCAACGCGCCCTAGAAGCCATTTCATAGGAGCGACTTGTTCATTTTTCATGAGGACTACAGTTCCAAGGTTAACTGGATGTGAAGCATCCAACCACTTACTTCTTTGTTGAAGTGTATGTCAATATTCATTTTCCAAAATGATTGTAGGATATTTTGCAAATTTTTCCAACGATTAAGTCTATTTGTACTTAAATGCGTTGAATCTGGGTCAGGCAGCGTGCTCAGTGGTTGCAGAATTAAAAAATGCCCTGATGTCAGAACTGACAAATCGTTGGGATCGTTGCTCAATGGGCATAGTGGACAAGAATTCAATAGTGCTTCAATCTGAGTCAGAAGAGTATATAATTCTTCAAACGTCATTATTTGCTCCCTGATCACACAATAAATATGTGTTTTCACGGATTTCACCCCGGCTTATGCCATTCCTGAAAATGCGGTGAACCAGGCGGATTGTATTTGAATTATATGGTTTCGCGTTCGGCGGCTTGTTTCATTAATTTTTAAATTTCCCTACTGGCACCTACAAAATTAGTTCCACAGTCCGATATAATATTATCGCAACGTCCTCTTCGTGCAACGAACCTCCATAAAGCCGCAATAAAGGCTTCACTTGTCATATCTGAGACAAGTTTCAAGTGTATGCATTTCGTAGCCATACAGACAAATAGGCAAATATATGCTTTGCATACTTTTGCACCGCGAAACTTCCCTGATGAAGTTGAAAATGGGGCGGCAGAGTCGAGACCAACAATCGAAAACGCTTTGATTTGTGAAACTCCAAAACTAGGAAGATATATAAGGTTGGTGGGGTTTCGGTGATAAAGCCAGCATCGTTTACAATTTAAAACAATCCTTTAAATTGAACTCTTTGCGGATAAAATCCAAAATTGTTGCGAAATTAAAAATTGAAGAGTTTGGGCACCAGGGTGAAGGTAAGTTTATGAAAATCATGAATTAACAACTGTGTCAAGCGACTACTTTAGGGTAAAATTGCAGGATGATTTTTCGAAAAGGATAAACTCGAATTTTCCAAGCGACCTCCAACTCTGAGAATGTCTTTATCATCAAGAAAGGCGTTGAGTTTACGAAGAAATTTTGACGTTTGTTTTTCATTTTTCAATTTTTGAATTTCATTTTCAAAATGTAGTTGTTGAATGTATATTACAATCCCCAGTAATGCCTGATTCAATTTTTGTAACGATATACCAGTTTTTTTATTTTTGGGTTTGCGTGAATTATGTGAGTAACGTGAAAGATATTCAAAAATCAGTTTCATTTCAGACAGCGCAGAGTATTTTCGAATAATTAATTCAATGAAATTTGGCGTGTTCAAAGTAATGAGAGAAATTGTTTTCTCTTCTGTATGTTCCTTAACTGATAAGTTGAGTTGCGGATCAAAAGTAGTAAGAGGCCATTGTGGTTTTGGAAGTTGAAACCATTCTGGCCCAGAAAACCACACCTCGTAGTCCAAAATTTCAACCGGTAACAATCCGCGGGAAGCCGCAATGGCAGGGTTATTACGCGATGATATATGATACCAAGATGTTGGTGAAATTTTATTCTGAATGTTAGTAACGCGATTACTTATAGAAGTTTTCCATTTGTGCGGAGACGATTTGATCCAATGTAATGTAATCATACTATCAGTATAAGCATATATGTATCAGAGAAACTCAATTTATTTTCGAAAATCTGAAGCACAATGCAAAGTGAATTCGAAAGTAATACAGCGAAACACAATTCTAACCGGGGAACCGATATACTTTTCAAAGGGGCGACCTTTGTATTTGCGCATACAAAAAAAATATAAAACAAATCATTGTGTTCCACCCTGAAATGAATTACAGAAGCATAAGCCTTTTCAGAGGCGTCGCGAAAGGCGTGAATTTGACATGAAATTATCAACAAGTATTCGATGCGGAATCCTTAACGTTGATAAAAGTGCAAATGATGACTTAAATTTGAACCATTCATTACAAAGTTCATTTGATGGTAAGTCGTCCCAGTTGAGTCACAAAGTCCATGAGCGTTGCATGAGTAATTTTGCGAAACATGTTGAAAGTGCGAGAAATTCTATTGGATCGAAGATTTTTGCGATATCGCTCAAAATCTGTCTTTTTGTGTAACCATGAACAGCTGAGTCCATTGCATAATGAAGGCATCCGAAGAGGGTTGCCACTGCAATCCTAAAATTTTAAAACATTTATCTTCTTCATCGAAAGAAACTGTTGATTGATCATACCTATAGCTTATCGATAAGTCATCTAACAGTGATTGTTGATTAGAAGCCCATTTCCGCAATTCAAAATTTGCCTTTTTCAAAATATTTATCAATTCGTCACGAATCAATTTTGCTTCAGCTAAACTAGATCCCGAGCGAACGTCATCTATATAAATATCCTCGTTTAAAATATTTGGGGCCAGCGGGAAATTATTGAGTTCATCTTCGGCTAATTGTGAAATTACTCGATTAGCAATAAATGGAGAAGATGATAGACCAAAAACTGAACATTTCATGCGATAATTTCTAACTTGATCGGTTCCTCACCAGAGGGAGCGATTGGATTTGTGCGATTTTCAACATGACATGCGGTAGATTTGAAAGGCAATAATGTATTACAATGCTAGTAATACTATGAAAATGAAATATGTTTCGAATTGCACATCGTTGAAAAGGTAATTAAATTTTTCTTACAACTATGGTTGTTCTACGGAATCACAATTGCAAGGGCGGCTTTTCAAAGTCACCCCCTCCCTGTTAACTTTTAACCGGTTCGACATAGAACAACGGGACCAAAGCTGTTTTGACTGATATCACTGATAAAAGATAATTCAATATTATTTCCAACCTTTTTTTTTATTTTGTCAATTATTTTTTTCACAATATGCATTTTAAATGCATATAGTGAAAAACCGCATTTACGAAATATTAAAAAAAAACTGGATGGTTGGAAAGAACATGGAGTTATTTTTAAGATTGCCACTGACCCCCATGCTATTTGAAATTTTCAAGTTGATGTGCCTATTCGCGCTATCTATCGAGCAATCACAATGTCTTTCATTTCAGAAAGTAGTATCGGTGATATCATTCAAAATGGTTCAGAAGTTACCAGGGGGCGGAGGAATAAGAATATCTGGATGACGTTTGAAAAAAGTCTATCAATGCTCTTAGAGACCCACTTTCAGGATGCAACAATCTTCAATGAGCCAATATTAGTGAACAACCTGCAAGACGAACCAAAAAGGCCAATACAATGGCCTTGGACAAAGCCAAATATTGGATGGGCTATAGATAAATTCCAACTATATGAATCTTCCAGGAAAGATGGAATATATATCTCACTACAGAACGTGCAGAAAAAATACATTCCACACCTATGTCGCTTATTCAAAGCATATATCCATTGAGTGATAAAAAGGAATAGTCACATATATATAGTCACATATATATATATATATATATATATACATATATATATATATATATATTTATATATATATATATATTATAATATATATATATATATATATATATATATATATATATATATATATATATATATATATATATAATATAATATATATATAGATGATAAGTCAAAGTCATGCCGTACTATCAACCTTATGTCTTTCTTGCTCAAAACGCCAGAAAGACCAAAAGACAGCTTTATGAGAGGTAAGGTATTACAAACAAATCCTTTCAATGAACGCCAATATGCGTATATCAGACAGGAAAGTCAATAGACTTGGTCCAAGATGAACTGAACAGGCTACTAACAAAATCCATAGAGGACAAAGAGATAGCTATAGCACATTCGTCGACATTGAAGTAATGCACCCAGTAATTCATTCAGTAATGCACCCACAGAAGCAATTACTGCTACTCAAAATAAATGGAGTTCCATCCCTCCTATATCAGTGGATAAACGCAAACTCGGAAAAGATGGTAAAAATATCATCCATAGTCAACAAAACAGAGACAAAGCAGGCAAGGGATGTTATCTCCCATACTATCGGCAATCCTAATGAACAAACATTGCTTACGATATGCTGTTCGTCTACAGAGCCAAAAAAGTTCCAAGAACACACAAACTGCTCTGAATATAATGAATAAGAGGTGTAGAAAGGAAAAACAAACTGTGAACCATAACAAAACTACCATACTCAAAAACAAGGGAACGTAGTTTAAAGCAGAGTGGAAATTCCACAAGAGGAATAAAACTTCAATAATTTCTACCTGAGATTGAAATGGAACCAACACTCACACATAAATAATCCAAAAAACATTAGCTCTCAACTTGTGCAGAAGAATATATGTGCAAGAACTGGGGGCTTTACCCTAAAATAACAATATAGCTATACACAACGATCCGATGGCTCTGCAATATCCAAACATATGCTTGCCAGGGAGCCACTGGAGCCATGGAAAATTCAAACATTTTTCGAATAAAAATAATGATTTTAGGTGTTCTTCCAATATCACAAGAACCGACCGAGATATATATGTATATATATATATATATATATACATATATATATATATAATAAAAATTGTAATTGGTGGTTTCTCATTCAATTTTATTCTATTGTACGATATCAGACAAATTTTTTTTTTCAATACTTTCCAACCGTACAAGTAAATGAATCATTAAGAGTAGAGAGGTTAGTCGAATGAATATAAAGTATCTCAAGTTCCCTAGGTGGCATGAAATTTCGTGTCCAACGTTACTCACTCTCCTGGCAACCCTGAAACCTTAAAAAATACTTCGTTGATACGGGTGTATCCATACAAGATGAATTCTAGGTAATACGACCTTTTTCGAAGTTACAATAGGTCTGGTCTTCTGGATTTGATTTGCAGTCATTGTTTGGGGAATATATTCATCAGTTTGAGCAGATGAACCCATTTCTGCTCGACGAAATGTTATTCAATTCAATAACAATTTATCTAGGTTTTCAGAAAAAGATGGAAATTTTGAAAAAAATACCAAAACAGAAGTTGATTTGTTTGTTCATGAAATCAGATGTGGAATCATCTGCGACTCAAAGATAAACTTAAATCTCTATCTTCCATCGTTCAAGATAACTTCTTGGAAGTATTCATGTTAAAACGTGAAACATTCTGTCAGATGTAGTTCAATGTCCAGCGTGGATTTAGCCGGGGAAGTAATTGTTTTCTGTTAGATAATCACAAAAATCAACTTTAAATTATCCTGGATTTTTTTATGCATAAAAAAAATCTGTTCAATATTCAATTGAGAATGTTTCCCTTTTCAGAACAAAGGTTTTCCTCAACTCGCATGTCTCAAAATACAACTTTCGGAATGTATCAACTGGGAAAGTGTGTGAATTTGTTTTGATTTCTCTCAGTAACATAATATAGGGAATCTGAGTTGATGCGATACTCTATTGCGAATACTCATTTTAATTTTTAAGGGACTATTCCTTCGATTTCGCTCGACAATTCATCGCTAATAAAACAACATTCTGTAACACATATTCGGCAAACAATCAAGATATATGACTTCAAAGAGCTTTAGAAAAATTCAATGTCGAATATAACGAAGATCAATGAACCGATTTGGAAACCTTAAAATCAGTTCAATCAGAATTCAAGCAGCTTCCGATTAGAGTATACTTCAATCGATGGTTTCTCTAAAAAATACGCTTGTGCATGGGACGGGGTTGCCAGAAGGATATTCATTTTTTATAAGGAAAAATATCCAGTTATTTTGGTGTTGATCTAAAGAACCGATAAAAAATCAAGACGGTTATAATCAGAATATAAATATCCCTCGATCTATTTACTGATAGATTATGGCTGTCCCCCAAGGACAAGACAAGTATTTTTTTCTAGTGAAATTTGTTCGTCAGAAAATATTAATAAAAATGTACAGGGACTTTTCCTGAAACAAACCATTTGAAAGTTCTTTGGGGGTGTTTCGTTTCAATATGGGACACCCGGTATTTGAACAGTGTTTTTTTATTTGAATCGAAATGGAGTGTTCAATATTTTCCAACGAATTATTTTTTGAAGATATTGGTATGCCAGAAAAACTTGTTTTTGGATGTATGGTTCTATTTCATCAGCTATCCATAGTCATCAACAGTTTGGAAAGCGATGTAAACCATTCCCATTCGTCAGCGATAAAACATAGATCCACTACCCGTTGGTAGACTGCTTTTTCATCATGACTCCATAAAGGAAGGAAAGTTCGGCAGAGAGTGGCAACAGAATGTTCAGAAACTACTTACTTTTTGATTTCGGCCTTCGGATTGAATAAATAAGCTGCCGGACTTCTATTAATATTCGCTTCCAATAACTCTCCAGAGTTCAGGAATATTCGAGCATCAGTCATTTTGTTGTGGGCTCTTTTAATCGACTGAAACAAAAATTACATTTGATTAATTAATCAATATATATATATATATATATAAATATATATATATATATATATATATATATATATATATATATATATATAATTCAATCAATATATTTTATTCATGACAAATTACATAATTTTCTCCCTCTGCATATCGGTAGCAGTTTTCCTCGGGAGGTTGAGAATGGACAAGCATAGAATTTTGTTCATTCTGTGGCGACCTTTAACTTATGACTCAATGGCTTCATACATAACCGAAGCTGAAGCTCCGAGAGAGTTCCATTCCTATTTTTCATTAAACACATACTTCTCGTGAGTAATAACGTTTTGGTGTTTGAAATGATTCCTCTATTGGTCCTGATTTCTTTTCGACTGGATCAAGCTATAAAATTCAGAAGATTGATGGAACGGCAATCAATAATTCATTCCAACGATATTTTCCAGATTTTATAATTGAAATGAAAAAAAAATGTTTCATGATAAACATTGATCAATCTCAGTGCTCTCAGAGCTATGTAAACTGCTGGGCTACCTTTATAATTGAATTGTTTTCCAAAAGACCGTGAACCAGATAATCATTGAATGATAGGATAGGAAGTTCTTCTGCTATCCATCTCTCAGAGAAGATAAATATTGGGTAGGAAATCATGGTGGGAAATTCTTTTTTTGTTATTTTTTTCCCATATAGGCTCTGTACCCGATTACTCAAAGTAATGGTGATAGTACCACAAGTACCCTAGAGGTGGTATCTGGAGCCCTTTCCATGATACTGGTAATACCGATTATATATACAAAGCACTTTATGAATCTGCCGCTATCTTACGATTTCCAAAGTGTTTGAATGTTGGAATGATGTCTATAGTCGACCAGCACAAAATATAAGAAATGTGCGCAATGGAGAATCAATTAGTCAACTGGACCACTGTTTCCCCTCCTGCAGTCTTTGTCTCCAGCACATTTACGTGCTAGGCAGTCTCACAGTCAACTGAAAGTACCCAATCGCATCAGTAGTAAGCCCAGAACGATTGAAAATAAAAGATTCCCAGTATTTTGTTTTATATTTTGAGTTGAATTTTGGTTAATTTTCCAGAAGTTAACGTTATGTTTTTTAATTCGTGGAATAAATATGTTTTGTTTTTTCTCACAAGTTACGTTATGTTTTTTAATTCGTAGAATGTATTTGCAGCAAAAAAATTCTCGCATGCAATGGAATGTCGGTGTCGTAGAGTCTCTTTCTTGATGAGCCAGACATACAACCACACTAAAATTTCCATACTGACTGAGGCTGAGCCTTCGAATCTCAAAAGCGGAAGACACGATACTAAGAAGTGGGAACAACTCAAGAGTGGGCCAATTCCTAGTTGATTCTCCTCTCGCATGTTCCTTATATTTTGTGCTGGTCGACTATATACATCATTCAGCAACCAAAAACATTGGAAATCGTATATTGCGGCAAGGAAGACCAAATTGGGACAAAAAATCTCTGCATATGTAAGTCAATCTATTTTCAACTGGGGATCTCGTGGTACTGTCCCCGAGTAGTGTGGAATGCTCGTATGTTCATCGAGAATGATGTTATATCGTCTTGATATGGATCTCTTGTTATTCTCTCAGCAGCACAGTGCAGTATGAGATACTTGAATGTAGCGTAGGTTGTGGGGATGATTTTGGATAGTATCAGAGATCTATGAAGACACGTAGTGAAGTGGTCGATCAATACACTAAAGGCAAGAGAATATTTTCGAGTGATGACTTCTTCCATTCATGTTCCGCCTATTGCTGTGATTTCTTACTAGGGAAGCACGGCTTGAATCCATCTGATGAATAGTGTCAATGGTGCTGCGGTTACTAGCAATGTTGCATATTGAATTTAAATTAGTATTTTCAAACATTCAATAATGGTGAAGAGTGGTCCCCGTGTATATTTCAATCCGACATATATAGTTGTTACATCATCATGAATTTCGATAAGTTTCTCGATTTTTCTTGAAAAGAACAATGTTTCTGTGGTTGTTTGATATATTATTACCAATACCAATTTATTTATACGTTTCGTTCATCTATATCCTTTCACCCAACAATATTTCTCACTAGAAATGCGGTGACTCTACAAAAAATTTATTTCTGCCAAATGCATTTCAGTCTTAGAAGTATTCCTTATTCTTCTTTGTATGGTACTTATGATATTATTAATTGTTTTTGTATACGTTCGATATGTCAACTGTTCTCTTCTCAGAAAATTGACAATGTTTATTTTTCTTAGGAATATCCATTATCATCAGATACTTGATTATAATCCAAAAATAGGCTGATTTTTAGCTCATACCTAGATCAGTGGATCCATGATTCTCCATCACTCGGTGTCGCTAGAAAAAAAATCTAGAGAAATATCTTTCTATTTTTTCAATGTCATCGAATATGACGAGGTGACATCACATACCCACCCATCAGTGATGCAACTTCACGGATGATTAACCAAATTTCTAATCGTTAGATGCACACGTTATTCTAGTGAGATACTACTGACACTGAGTTTGGTGATAAAGCTTGCCGTGGTCCCCAGTCATTTCACGAATGTCAATCTGAAGTTATCGCTTATTGTTTTCTGATTAGAAATTTTATGCCAAGCGATGCTTTATATTATTAGCACACTCATTGTCTGTACTGTTTGAAATAACCACTACAGAGCTTCTACGATGAGACGGATTCTTTATAGAGTTGATTGAATTACTTTTTTGGTCATGCTCCACAAAATGCCTAGGTACTTGGATACTGAAAATGGTCTGCAAAATGGCAACACTTCATTGTTTATGCAGAAAACTTATAATTAACATTTTAAAAACGTCTCAGGAGACGCAATGAACTATGGATGAATTGATATTTCGTAGTTGCAGCACAGGTTTTCTTCGAAATGTTCTTATGGAATACTTGTTCCATGAAAAATGAACAATAATATTTGACAAGTATTTGACAAATGTTTCATTGATGAACAATCGCTTGCTAGATTTTTTCACAACTTCCTTACACTACCGTATGAATGGTAATTGAAACTGTATGCACGGCGAGGAAATATGTATGACATTTCTGTTCTGTTTATTTGGAACGCTAATACAAAAAAAAATTGTATGCAACACGTACGCAAATGGCTTTAGCAGATATCATCTTCATACTCCGTAAACATTCCGATTCATCTGCCTCACTTTTGCGTACATATTATTACATAAACTACTATTTCATTCAAAAAAATATAATATTTTATTTTCGCCAAATGCATTGTTTTTAAAAATGAATCGAATAATTGAATAAATTTTTTTTGATTCTGGGAACCATACATAACCTTGTCCTGGACGACATTCATCTCCGAACTTTTTGCAACATAGTAGGAGTAATCTATATACTATATACTGTTCTAACTGGTGTGTGACAATGGAGTGCCTAAATTCGTAAACACCGTTTTTCAAATATTCCCATATTCAAAAAAAAATGCAGAGGGGTCAGGTCAGGTGACATAGCTGGTCAAAGATTACCTGAATAGCGCCCAAACCATTTTTCACCAAATTCACTCTTCAACCATTTCCTGACTTCGAGGGTTGAGTGTATTTGAGTGCCACCCTGTTGGAAATCTAGTCTCATACGCTGAGACAGTGGAATATTATCTAAAAACCATTTTTTTACAAATTCCAACCATTTCCTGACTTCGAGGGTTGAGTGTATTTGAGTGGCACCCTGTTGAAAATCTAGTCTTATACGCTGAGACAGTGAAAGATTATCTAAAAACTCCGACAATCCGTTTTTTCATTAAATAACTTAAGGATTTATATTTTTTTTGAAAAAATTTGATGACCCCCCCACCAAACTTTAGCTTTGGAATAATATTGGTCATTACATTGACAAGGCAACGGGCATTTTCAGTTGCCCACCAACGACAATTTTGGGAGCTAACATGTCCATTAAAAGTAAATGTGGCTTCATCTGTGAATAAAACATTTTTAAAAACATTTCGATCATCTTCAACGAAATTTTGATGCCAGGCACAAGAATCTAACCTATGATCGTAATCTCTTTCTCTCAAAATTGAATCCATGTCTTAATAAGGTTTTTTTCAAAATTCGCCCTACAGCTGTTTAAGCTACGCTTGTTTCAACAGCAAGTTTTCTTGTTAAGATTTGCGAATTCTCGATAACTACTACTAATACATTTGAAACATTTCCCTCATTGGCAACGGTCCTGTCATGAGGAACTTTGCATAAATTATAGACAAAACCAGTTTCTCTGAATTGCCTTAAAATTCTTGAAACATGATCCTTCCTGTCAGGATACCTCTGATTGATATTTCGGCAGTTCTCTACCACTTTTGTAGTTGTACTCGCATATCAAAATCATTTCGGTTTTATCTTTTTTCATAAGTGTAGGTGACATTTTTTTGAATATAATATTTCTTACTTCTACTTATTCAAAATAGAATTATAACAAACTTTCCTTTTTACTTCTTGATACAAACAAGGCAAATTTTTCATTTTGACATTCACAAATCATTGTTTATTTCAAGGCTAATTTGACTTTATTTTTAAAACAGAGAAATGTCGTCCAGAACAATGTTATGTATGGAGGGCGAAGGCGGACATATAGAATTTAAGTTATATTTTTGTTCGATGATTACAATTGAAATGAAGTTACTTGAGAATGATTAAAATTTGTATTGCTAATTAGTATAGGATTCTACTAGCCCCAGCAGTCCAGTGGATATCTTTCTAATTTTACAAATATTTGTTCTCACTCAGTAACTTTCTGGTTCCCAAAATATAAAATATTTGTTTGGTTTCTACTTTATTTAATAAGATATGAACCACTTCAACAGTAAGAGTCACGGTAAAATCCAGTATTTTGAATTTTTCACTAGCACAAAATTAAATAAATTAATAATGATTCCTAAACGCCTTAAAAAAACATCAGTTTTCAATTTAATTTCGCATATGGTCCAAAAATTAAATTGTAAACAACTTTTTCAAATATTTTTTTCCCCCACTTTTCTAATGCGTAATGAATTTTTCAATATAGGTGGTCACGGGACATATGTCAATATCGATTTTCAGGTTTTCCGATATGCAGAATCTTATGATATTTTTTTCCAATGTTCAAACATTATGGCCTACGCTGTGCTTCTGTTTTTTGATATTGTTACTAATACACTACGTCAAAAAAACAGCTTATGATCAGACGATGTTTGTTCACGGATGGTAGCTTTATAAATAGATCTAACGACTATTCAAATTGCATCCTGTCACTAATGAAGTCAATTCAAAACGTACAGTAGAGTGAACAGTAAATTCAGCGGTGAAGTGATTGGAATCATTGAATTGAATTGTTACAGTTCATTATCATTATGCGGAGTTATGAATGGAAGAAGAATCATCAGC
Source organism: Gonioctena quinquepunctata (assembly GCA_018342105.1). Taxonomy (NCBI): domain Eukaryota; kingdom Metazoa; phylum Arthropoda; class Insecta; order Coleoptera; family Chrysomelidae; genus Gonioctena; species Gonioctena quinquepunctata. Next base: position 79,218 of record JAFIRS010000292.1, read on the forward strand.
CTTTCACTATCACAGGTTCGACATCGGATCAATCAGAACTTCACTATGAGGAATTTGCAAGTGATAAAACCCCTATCCACAGCTTAGAATTTGTTACAACCTAAAAACTTTCTTTTTGGTTTTAAATGAGCCAGATATATTTTTGACAAAAATACCAAATTTGTACATTAAGATTTTTATTTATTGATTTCGAATTTTGAATGGAAATTCGTTCACTGAACTATAGTCGGCGCGCCGAACCGATAGAGCAATAAAACGGCATGATCAATGCATGTTCAGGGCGACTAGAAAGAGAGAGATCACTCTATCTGTTCGGCGCGCGGACTATACAGTGCTAGTCAAAAGTCCCCTCTCCCCCTCGTATCTTTTGAACGGGTATACTTATAATAATGAAATTTGGAGGGTGGAAATAAACGGATGTAGGCTTCTCAACTGGTCATAACAGGTGACGCAATAGTCATAAATGACGTCACAAGGCCACTGTGACCAATAATTTCAAATGGGACCCTATGGCAAGTGACAGCTCGTTTGGAAGGTATTGAAAATACCTATTCAGTCATACCAATTTTGTTTGGGTTTCGGCTGATTTTGATTGGTAAATTGAAGAATTACGAAAATTATAGTTTCGCATTTAATTAATAAAGATTTAAGAACCAGTTCTTATAATAAGTGTTCAAAATGTGCTCCATCTACTTCCTGGCAGTAATGCATCCTATTGCTAAACTCTCGTCGTACTCGTCCCAGTGTGTCAGCGGAAATTGCCCTACATTCTTCAACAATTCGTTGTTTCAGATGGCAATACTGTCAGGTGCTGTAGCGTGAACCTTAGATTTCAAGTACCCCATGAAAAAAATCTAATGGTGTAAGGTCCGGTGACCGAGCTGGCCATTCGATCGAACCTCGTCGTCCAATCCATCTACCACGATATTCTTCATCTAGGTAACGTCTAACTGCACCGTAATAGTGTGCAGGAGCACCATCTTGTTGAAACGTTATTTCCAAGTTGTCGAATTCATCTGGATTATCTTCTAGAATTTCAAGAATTAACGACTCAATATCATTTTGTAACATCTCCAGATACAATTCACCGGTTAAGTTAGCATTGAGAAAAAGAGGCCCAACTATGTGGTTTCCCAAAATACCTGCCCAAACATTTACTTTTTCTGGAAATTGAGTATGTTTTTCACGAAAGATGTGAGGCTTTGTGTCACTCCAATACCTCACATTTTGATGGTTAACATTTCCATTGAGAAAGAAAGTACTTTCGTCACTAAAACAAATTGTCTGTATGTAGCCTGGTTGTTGGTTCATTTTATTGGACATAGTTTCACAGAATTCTAGTCTTCGGTCGGGGTCATCATCTGAAAGTTGGTGCACCATTTTTAATTTGTATGGATGAAATTTGTTTTAGCCAACACCCTATGTACTGTCCTTTGACTGCTTCACAGATGGACGCAACTTGGGCTGTGGAAGAAGTAGGTTTACTACCATTTCTCCAATTATGTCAATTTTTTGTCATCACTAATTGTTGGTCGACCAGATCGTTTGGCATCTTGAACACTACCTGATGCTTCAAACTTCCGAAGAAGCTCCCTCAAATAAACCCTCGATATAGGGCGATCAGGGGTACCTCTCATTAAACAGTCGTTCCGCTGCATGGAAATTGTTTCTACATTCACCAATTATTAAGATAGCTGCTACTTTGTCGACTACAGTACGTACCATTTAGCCTATGTAAACACTTAAACGTCTCGTTAAACAATAGCTTAGGTAAATTTTCAAGGTATAATCACTTTTGACAAGTAGAGAATTCAAAAACGTCAACCTTTTTGACAATTAACCAGAGGCGTACTTTAAAATCTTCATTAATTAAATGCGAAACTATAATTTTCGTATTTCTTCAATTTATCAATCAAAATCAGCCGAAACCCAAACAAAATTGGTATGACTGAATAGGAATATTGTCAATACCTTTCAAACGAGCTGTCACTTGCCATAGGGTCCCATTTAAAATTATTGGTCACAGTGGCCTTGTGACGTCATTTATGACTATTGCGTCACCTGTTATGACCAGTTGAGAAGCCTAAATCCGTTTATTTCCACCCTCCAAATTTCATTATTATAAGTATACCCGTTCAAAAGATACGAGGGGGGGAGGGGACTTTTGACTAGCACTGTATACTGGTTTTGAAATTTCAGAAATTAAATTCCAATCATAATAAATGTACAATCAATGAATGTAGTCCAACAATTCAAAATGAAAAATCAGTGAAGGTAGACTCACTTGAGATATGGAAGACTAAAAATAATATTTTCAACTCCTTTATCAACTCCTTTATCACACAGCCGGACTGTTATAATGACATTGATACTCATAATAATGATGACAATAACAACCAAATTCATTGTTTTGAATTCACAGAATGAATGTAGTTACAATCTATGAAAAAAACAGAAGAGGCTTGAGTTAGCGTGAGTTACATGGATTATATGTGATGAACATTAGTATATTAAAGTATAAGTGGATAAAAAGGGCTTTAAAACACGCGCGATTTTTCGAGCACGACGGCGCAGCCGGAGTGCTCGAAATAGAGCAAGTGTTTTTAAGACCAGTTATCCACGAATACTTTACGTTATTTTTTTTTATTGGTGCACTTTGAAATCATATATACTGGTATTATTACTAAAAAAATAGAAATAAGAACTAATAATGCAAGAAGGTTGAATTCGTGATGTGACATCAGTATACCTTTCGTTGTCATGGAAATGAGAAAAACATTCATTTGCAATTTGTTACCAAAGATCAATATTTGTTGTCACCAGAGCTCAAAAATTAATGATTCTAATATCGATTTTTTGAATAGTGAGGCAGAATCGCGGTTAATACCGCGAAAATCCAGTGATATATATAAAAAAGAATATGAAAAATTCATCAAATGGATGGAGGAGCACATATAAATGAACGAATTGTGAGTAATATTTTATTTGACGTTACAAGGTACTCCTGACAGATCAATAATCAAAAATTTGTCGTTTAGACTTCACGTTCCTCGATTTGTTGATGTTGTCATTGTTACCTTTAAAAAACGCGCGTTTTTTAAAGTTCGATTTAAACACGCTGAGGCGTGCTTTAAATGGATAAAAAGGGGCACCAATAAAATAAAAAAAATTGTTTCAGTTTCTGTGCCGACTACGAAGTGACGAATTTTTTTTGTTGAAGTTATCATTTGAATTAATTGATCATTCCGATAAAATGACGCCTATAAAACAAAAATTCTACACATATTCCTATGTTCTATAATATTCATAACAATTTAATGTTCTTCAAATTTCTGCTCAATTTGGTCATCCAGTTATTATGGCAACTCAGACTCAATTACTTTGCGCAGAAAAAGTTATTGTGGGCGATTTACAATATTCAAAGCTCACACATTTCTCAAACGGAATATCCTGTGCGAAGCGGGTAAATGTAATTCAAATAGCTTGCGATTTGTTTTTATTATATTATGGCAAATGATTGTGATAAACAGCTCAACGATTATTCAAATGTAGGTAATTTGAATTCTTTACCAAAAGTTACCCAGTTTCCGTTATTATTTAATTTCATTCTGAAATTTTTTTCCTATAAAGTATTAGGGAAAAAAAATTTTCCGGACTTTGATTTTGTTGTTGTTGCTATGGAAGATATAGTTCGTTTAAACGTCAGACATATGTGATCATACATATGGCAGGAGTTCTATTTGGATCAAAACATAGGTTATAATACACGGAGCACTGTGGAATAATATATGAATTAGCCCCTGAGATATATAAAATTATATGTGATTACCATACATATGATATGAGAACAGAAGGTTAATCAAATATTTATTTTGTAGTATTATCATGAGTTATGTAATGTACTGATATCTGCAGGTATTGTTTTTCTCTATAAACAATGCTGTAGGTATAGTGAAATTGGAATAAGATGTGGAGCGTGTTTATAGCACGTTAATTACTGAAGGAATCTTTCGTCGAATCCATCACTTTATATTCTCGAGACTAGGCGAGGATCATGAGTTTTTTTGTGATTGATATAATTTGGTGAATGAATATAAATGGAGAGCAATTGAAATTTTAATTGGCGATGAATACCTTTATGGAATGTTGGACGCGTCAATTATAGAACTTAGATTGCTGAATTGAATTGGTGCTGGAATAGTCTTTTCCATTTTTCAAACATAGGAAAAAACCATTCATTCATGATTGCATTGGATATATGTTCTGAGTACATCTTTGCATTATAAATATGTTTTCGATCAATTTCTTCAAATGCAAAATACATATTTTTACCCAAAACTTTGTTATTATATCGATTCATTCGATCACACTTCACTTTAAACCTACCAGGTACATTAAAAAAGTTATATTTGATGGAACTTGGATATGTCGCTCGATATTTATTCCCAGAAACTCAACATAGTTTTGTTTCAACGGATTTCATGGGATATGTACGATATATTCTGTTAACAGGTAATTTTTATCTTGTATAATTATAATTCCTTGTGAGTTTCCGTTATCATTTATTCTTTTTTATTGTCTCTGGTTCGACCAGTGCCTTCGGTTGTGAATATAGGATCAATGAATGAAAGAAAACAAAATGTGATGAAAAAATCATTTTGTATCTGAGAGCAATTTATGTTCAAATCTTCCACATCTGAAAGAAGTATTAGCAAATTTTTTATTATATTTTGAATTATTCATATGAAGTGGAAAAGTAGAAAGTCAACAAATCCCTAAAATCCATGTTTTCTCCAGAAAAATAACTTTTTCAGTAAATCAATGAATATTTTGTGATTATTGCTGATTATTGAACGCGTTTGTTTCACTAGTGTTCCCATTTGCTATAGTTGAGTCCACAAACATCATTTTTTAAGTCAATACTGAATAATTCTCGGATTTTGAAAAGTTTTTCATTGTTTGTTTCCAAACTCCACTTTTATGAATTTCAGATACAGTGGGAGTATTCTCGATTTTTCATAATGACGAATCCTACCGTTTGTCTTTTCATTCGAAAAGTTCAAATGATCGATTCATTTGAATCAACCAATTCAAGCTCACTGAACTCATTACGGGTTTACTGGGTTAGATTTAATAGTGAAAACTGTCTAGAAAAAAGTATTATGGGCTCAAACTTGATGAAGGCACCCCAGCTAACATTATGGAAGAATCATAAACGGGCAAAATATTCTCAATAGTCGAAGTTCACGTATTCTTACAAGTTTTTATTTAGTTTCACTTGTTAGTTCGTTCGTTTGTTAGTTTGGGTCAAATTTTGCAAGTGAGTTTTGACCGACTTCTAGTCCTCCGATTAATCTGAAATTCAGCAGGTGTTCATCATTCCGGTGACAATGCATTATGGAATATTTGTTAGAGAAAATAACAGAATGGTGGCTCCAAGATGGCGGACGAGATTTGTAATTATAGTACGATTCGATTCAAAATTGGTATGTGGGGGTTTTCGGGGTCGGAGATTACGAATTTGTGGTCAAAGTTCATAACTTCAGGATGACGGCTCCAAGATGGAGGCGAGTTTTCGATTATGGTCCGATTTGATTCAAAATTGGTATTTGGGGGTTTTCGAGGTAGGAGATTATGAATTGTCAAAATTCATAAATTCAGGATGGCAGCCTCAAGATAGAGGACAAGTTTCCTGATTTTGATCCAATTTGAATAAAAAATGTTATGCGGGGGTTTTCGGGGTCGGAGATTATGAATTTTCTGTCAAAATCAATGAGTTCAAGATGGCGAATTCGGGATGGCGGACGAGTTTTGTGATTATGGTCAGATTCTATTGAAAATTGGTGTGTGGGAGTTTTTGGGGTCGGAGATCATGATTTCTGTCAGCTCAAAACTTACAGGAAAGAGACCTTGTGATAACGATGCTCTATTAGAAATGAATAGATTGAGGCGAACTAACTCAGAATCAAAAAATGAAATAACTAATAAAAAAACCTTTTTTAAAGACAAACTTTTATTTGAGCCGTGTACTAAAATGTATCAAATAAGTGCGAGTCATCGTTGACAATTATTTCTTAATTTTTTGTTGAATTATTTGGTTTCGAAAATATTGTCACGTGAATTGTAATGAAATCAATACTTCGAGAAGTTATTACTCATTAACCATTCATTGTCCAACGAAATTAATTGGTACCCACTTTTATGAACACGCGACAAACTTTTTGAAACCAAATAATTCAACAAAAAATTATTTAATCATTGTCAGCGATGACTCAAACTCATTTTATACGTTTAAGTACACGGCTTATATAAAAGCTTGTCTTAAAAATGATTCTATTACTTATTTTGACATACTATTCCACTCTTTGAAGTCCTCATGATTCCAAAGTTATAATTCGGGTTGTTAAGAACAGGATTTGAATCAAAAAATTCCTTCATAATCAACTCTATTGGCTGAATGCATGTTGCAGCTCCAAATATACCTGTTAGAAAACAATTTGCAGGATTTGACCCAAACTAGCTAACGAACGAATCAACAACAAGTGATACTAAATGAAAGCTTGTAAATAGAGATTTCCTGCTCTATTGATTCTGTGACAAAAATACTACCAAGAAACCGACTGTGCCATCATACGGAAGACGGTCCGTAGTTATATATTGTTATGTTTCCTACTCCCACGTGTCATTGCCAAATTTGTTATGAACATTCAAATGCAAAAACTGTTTTTCTTCGTTCTTTGCTTGTAACATGAAAACTTATGAAGCAATTTAGATGCCCTCAATGGACAAAATGTAGGGAATTAAAATACAAAGAAAATGAGTTTTAACGCAAGTTGATCGTATTATTAGTAGAGGAAAAGAATCACAGTTTGAAAAAAAAAACATTTCTTCACCACTTTTTGAGTTGTAGTGCAGGTTTTCCACGAAATAGTAGTGATTAATATGTACTTTGGGTGTGAGAAATTGAGGCACTGTCATATCATTGGTTTTGGCATAACTGCAATCTGAATTTTTTAAAGCACTTCATTGCAGCAGACCTGGATGCTCCATGGGTGGTCCGATTTCAATTTTTCTGAGAGATTTTGAGAAAAGAAGTATAGTACTACAAAACGACTATTCCCATTTTGCGTTAAAATGCTGCGAAATAGGTGAGAAATACTTGCAAACATGACCGAAAACCGGCGATTGCATGAAAGCGGCTCAGAAATGGGGGTAGAGCAGCAGACGCGGTGAAGCGTATGTATAGTAATACATGCGCGCTGCACGTGTTATGAATCTGCTGCTCTTCCCCCACTCCTGAGCCGCGTTCATGCACTCGCCGATTTTCGGTCATGTTTGCAAGTATTTCTCATCTATTTCGCAGCATTTAATCGCAAAATGAAAATGGATATTCCGTAGTACAATACTCCTTCTCTCAAAATCTTCTAGAAAAATTGAAATCGAACCATTTATGGAGCATCCAGGTCTGCTGCAATAGAGTGCGTCAAAATACATATCAGTCACAACTATGTCGGGGAAAGCCTGTACTGAATCTCAAAGAGTGGCGGAGTAATGACTTTTTTTTAACGCTGATTTTTTCTGGTTTTTCCTGTTCTTTTCGGTTATTAATGATCCGATCGATCGAGTCTATCGAAGGCATCTAGATTGCTTCATTAGTTTTCGTGTTACAAGCAAAAAACAAAAAAAGAAGATTTTTCCATTTAAATGTTTATAACAAATTTAGCAATGACACTTGCGAGTGAGAAATGTAACTGGTTATAACCTCGGACCGTTTATCGTATGATGGCGCAGTCGGTTTCCTGGTAGTATTTTTGTCACGAAAAATCTTTATTGAGTGGTCTAAAAATGAATCAAAGGAGTCCAGTAATATATATATGGAGAGCAATTGAAATTTTAATTGGCGATGAATACCTTTATGGAATGTTGGACGCGTCAATTATAGAACTTAGATTGCTGAATTGAATTGGTGCTGAAATAGTCTTTTCCATTTTTCAAACATAGGAAAAAACCATTCATTCATGATTGCATTGGATATATGTTCTGAGTACATCTTTGCATTATAAATATGTTTTCGATCAATTTCTTCAAATGCAAAATACATATTTTTACCCAAAACTTTGTTATTATATCGATTCATTCGATCACACTTCACTTTAAACCTACCAGGTACATTAAAAAAGTTATATTTGATGGAACTTGGATATGTCGCTCGATATTTATTCCCAGAAACTCAACATAGTTTTGTTTCAACGGATTTCATGGGATATGTACGATATATTCTGTTAACAGGTAATTTTTATCTTGTATAATTATAATTCCTTGTGAGTTTCCGTTATCATTTATTCTTTTTTATTGTCTCTGGTTCGACCAGTCCTTCGGTTGTGAATATAGGATCAATGAATGAAAGAAAACAAAATGTGATGAAAAAATCATTTTGTATCTGAGAGCAATTTATGTTCAAATCTTCCACATCTGAAAGAAGTATTAGCAAATTTTTTATTATATTTTGAATTATTCATATGAAGTGGAAAAGTAGAAAGTCAACAAATCCCTAAAATCCATGTTTTCTCCAGAAAAATAACTTTTTCAGTAAATCAATGAATATTTTGTGATTATTGCTAATTATTGAACGCGTTTGTTTCACTAGTGTTCCCATTTGCTATAGTTGAGTCCACAAACATCATTTTTTAAGTCAATACTGAATAATTCTCGGATTTTGAAAAGTTTTTCATTGTTTGTTTCCAAACTCCACTTTTATGAATTTCAGATACAGTGGGAGTATTCTCGATTTTTCATAATGACGAATCCTACCGTTTGTCTTTTCATTCGAAAAGTTCAAATGATCGATTCATTTGAATCAACCAATTCAAGCTCACTGAACTCATTACGGGTTTATTGGGTTAGATTTAATAGTGAAAACTGTCTAGAAAAAAGTATTATGGGCTCAAACTTGATGAAGGCACCCCAGCTAACATTATGGAAGAATCATAAACGGGCAAAATATTCTCAATAGTCGAAGTTCACGTATTCTTACAAGCTTTTATTTAGTTTCACTTGTTAGTTCGTTCGTTTGTTAGTTTGGGTCAAATTTTGCAAGTGAGTTTTGACCGACTTCTAGTCCTCCGATTAATCTGAAATTCAGCAGGTGTTCATCATTCCGGTGACAATGCATTATGGAATATTTGTTAGAGAAAATAACAGAATGGTGGCTCCAAGATGGCGGCGAGTTTTAATTATAGTACGATTCGATTCAAAATTGGTATGTGGGGGTTTTCGGGGTCGGAGATTAGAATTGTCAAATTCATAATTCAGGATGCGCCAAGATGGAGGCGAGTTTTACGATTATGGTCCGATTCGATTCAAAATTGGTATTTGGGGGTTTTCGAGGTAGGAGATTATGAATTGTCAAAATTCATAAATTCAGGATGGCAGCCTCAAGATAGAGGACAAGTTTCCTGATTATGATCCAATTGGAATAAAAAATGTTATGCGGGGGTTTTCGGGGTCGGAGATTATGAATTTTCTGTCAAAATCAATGAGTTCAAGATGACGAATTCGGGATGGCGGACGAGTTTTGTGATTATGGTCAGATTCTATTGAAAATTGGTGTGTGGGAGTTTTTGGGGTCGGAGATCATGATTTCTGTCAGCTCAAAACTTACAGGAAAGAGACCTTGTGATAACGATGCTCTATTAGAAATGAATAGATTGAGGCGAACTAACTCAGAATCAAAAAATGAAATAACTAATAAAAAAACCTTTTTTAAAGACAAACTTCTATTTGAGCCGTGTACTAAAATGTATCAAATAAGTGCGAGTCATCGTTGACAATTATTTCTTTATTTTTTGTTGAATTATTTGGTTTCGAAAATATTGTCACGTGAATTGTAATGAAATCAATACTTCGAGAAGTTATTACTCATTAACCATTCATTGTCCAACGAAATTAATTGGTACCCACTTTTATGAACACTTCGCGCGACAAACTTTTTGAAACCAAATAATTCAACAAAAAATTATTTAATCATTGTCAGCGATGACTCAAACTCATTTTATACGTTTAAGTACACGGCTTATATAAAAGCTTGTCTTAAAAATGATTCTATTACTTATTTTGACATACTATTCCACTCTTTGAAGTCCTCATGATTCCAAAGTTATAATTCGGGTTGTTAAGAACAGGATTTGAATCAAAAAATTCCTTCATAATCAACTCTATTGGCTGAATGCATGTTGCAGCTCCAAATATACCTGTTAGAAAACAATTTGCAGGATTTGACCCAAACTAGCTAACGAACGAATCAACAACAAGTGATACTAAATGAAAGCTTGTAAATAGAGATTTCCTGCTCTATTGATTCTGTGACAAAAATACTACCAAGAAACCGACTGTGCCATCATACGGAAGACGGTCCGTAGTTATATATTGTTATGTTTCCTACTCCCACGTGTCATTGCCAAATTTGTTATGAACATTCAAATGCAAAAACTTTTTTTCTCCGTTCTTTGCTTGTAACATGAAAACTTATGAAGCCATTTAGATGCCCTCAATGGACAAGTTGTAGGGAATTAAAATACAAAGAAAATGAGTTTAAGCGCAAGTTGATCGTATTATTAGTAGAGGAAAAGAATCACAGTTTAAAAAAAAACATTACTTCACCACTTTTTGAGTTGTAGTGCAGGTTTTCCACGAAATAGTAGTGATTAATATGTACTTTGGGTGTGAGAAATTGAGGCACTGTCGGATCATTGGTTTTGGCATAATTGCAATCTGAATTTTTTAAAGCACTTCATTGCAGCAGACCTGGATGCTCCATGGGTGGTCCGATTTCAATTTTTCTGAGAGATTTTGAGAAAAGAAGAATAGTACTACAAAACGACTATTCCCATTTTGCGTTAAAATGCTGCGAAATAGGTGAGAAATACTTGCAAACATGACCAAAAACCGGCGAGTGCATGAAAGCGGCTCAGAAATTGGGGTGGAGCAGCAGGCGCGGTGAAGCAGACACGCGGCACGTGTTATGAATCTGCTGCTCTTCCCCCACTCCTGAGCTGCGTTCATGCACTCGCCGATTTTCGGTCATGTTTGCAAGTATTTCTCATCTATTTCGCAGCATTTAATCGCAAAATAAAAATGGATATTCCGTAGTACAATACTCCTTTTCTCAAAATCTTCTAGAAAAATTGAAATCGAACCATTTATGGAGCATCCAGGTCTGCTGCAATAGAGTGCGTCAGAATACATATCAGTCACAACTATGTCGTGGAAAGCCTGCACTTAATCTCAAAAAGTGGCGGAGTAAAGACTTTTTTTTTAACGCTGATTTTTTCTGGTTTTTCCTGTTTTTCTCGGTTATTAATGATCCGATCGATCGAGACTATCGAAGGCATCTAGATTGCTCCATTAGTTTTCGTGTTACAAGCAAAAAACAAAAAAAGAAGATTTTTTTCATTTGAATGTTTATAACAAATTTAGCAATGACACTTGCGAGTGAGAAATGTAACTGGTTATAACCTCGGACCGTTTATCGTAAGATGGCGCAGTCGGTTTCCTGGTAGTATTTTTGTCACAAAAAATCTTCATTGATTGGTCTAAAAATGAATCAAAGGAGTCCAGTACATAACATTCAAATAAAATATTTGAACTGCTTTACACACTAATGATATTCCATTTTACGCGCCGAGGGATAAACAAGAAGAGAAAGGAAAACAGAGAAAGCGGTATATCCGCAGATATTTTAAATGCAGGCAAATTTAGAAAATCGTTGACCCTCTAGCCTATTTATGTTTTATTCAAAGCAAAATGTAGAATCAGATGGAGACTTAACAAATTAACTTCAATGTGCAGGTTTCAGATTTTCAATATTCGAAAAATTAGAAACTAAAAACTTAGTTTTTGTTTATCACGATGAATTGGTCCTTATTTGAAGAATTGGAAGTTGTTTGGGCATCTCGTACCGACAAACAGTAGTTTTTTTTTGTAAATTCGATGATAGTCGTAGAAAAAATTTTGCAAACTGTAATCACCTATGTAGCATTTGAAGGGTTAAGAAGGCTATTCAGGAAATTTCATGATACACCTGATAATATATTGAGTCCGAAGTCCATACGAACTATGCATGTACAATCCAGTCAGGAAAGATCTCGATCTCACATACAACTGTGAAATTAGAATCCAATTAACCCTCAACAAGGGCCACTCTGGATTTGTACGAATGCAACATCATCCTGTCTGTTCGTACTCAGTTTGAAATTGAAATAATCCGCTGTATCGTAGTTTGTCAATTATGCAACAGAAAATTGTCCACTCAACCACTTTGGCAAATTCCCAGTGCAGTTACATCTGCTGCTGTTTAATGTAGTTGAAGTTCAATCGTGTACCCGATGGATTTTAATGCGTTTAATCCAACTGAATCCCATCAGAATAAACAAGCTCAAAGTTGTATTTTTCATTAGGCATTGCTTTGTATTTCGTAAAATTTGAGATTACTGATGTATTGCTTGACAAATATGTTATGACGATGCTTTTTACTTGTCCTACGTTCCACAGGGATTTTGCATTGAACTTTCCATCGAAATGATGAATTACATTGGGAAAATTCAAGTTATTTCTAACGACGGAGTTTGGAGTAAATGGCACAATGGCACTTCAGACTGATATGTGCTCTGATATTTTGAAGTTATTTTCCATGATTAAGTAGTGATCATTCATAATTCAACACTCCCAGTGTAGTAAATGGTTGTTGGTATAATTTAGTTTGTTGGAATTTTGAAATTTGATAAAGTTGTAACCTCTTCTTTTCTTTTTTCAATTTTTAACCATTACTGTTAGTCAGAATTGTAGAAAAAACATTTAGGAAAAATGTTCCTCTCAATAACTTTTTTGATGCTATTCTTGAGAAACTGCTATTCTGAAGAAAATGTTTCACTCGAAATTCAGATAAAACTTGGAAGTCAAGAATAATAATAATAATATACCATTCCTTGGTCCAAAATTATAGAAACTTCTGAAAATATTCTGAAAGTAGACTGGTATGACGAACTAAGTTTGTCGGAGAGATTTTCAAATTACTCCTCTTTCCACAATTTTTAACATTAAATCAAAAACAATTTTCAACATAAAATTAATATTATGAAAATTATATGGAAGTAGACTGGTATGATAAACCAAGTTTGTCGGAGATATTTTTAAATTACTTCTCTTTCCACATTTTTTAACATAAAATTGATTTTATGAAAAATGTATGAACAAGACATTTTCATTTGTATGAAAATATGAACAGGATGTTCATAAAATCAGATGTGGAATCATCTGCGACTGAAAGATAAACTTAAGTCACTATCTTCCATCGTTCACGATAACTCTTGTGGGGTATTCATGTTGAAAAGGAAAAATTCTCAATTGAATAGAAATATGTTTCCGTGAATCGAAAAATTCACGATAAAAATGAAGTTATTTTTTTGTGAATGTCTAACAGAAAACATCTACTTCCCCGGCTGAAGCCACGTTGGACATTAAACTACATCTGATAGATATTCTGATAGGACCCTAACTGGAAAGAAAAAATCTGAAATTGAAAATTCGCATTATTATTCAGATATTTATTTGATTTTCTATTCCAGTCTTAATCAAGAAGAATGAGGCAAAGAATAATGTTTTCCAAAATAGAGTGCTCACCAGAAATCATTTGTAACAATTTTGTTCTTCTTGGTTTTGTATGGGTTAATTCCGATGTCACGATATTACTAATTTTGAATACCGTTCTGACATGTATTTGTTGCCGATTCTTCCTAATTTTTCGGAAAGACCAGGAATGTTACTACAGGTTGTTGTTGAGGGCTTTCATGTTGTTTTCTAATTTCAGTTTGCTGGATGGTCCTATTGACAGAACTGGATATGCATTGTATTCAAGAACATTTTCTATGAAAACAATATCGTCTATGAAATTGTGTCACAAGTCAATGCTCTCCCACTGGGGTGACCTACCCTGATTCCACCAGCTTAATCTCCTATTGATATATATTTGCACTGTCACGTGCTGGACGAGTATAAACAACACCCTCCATATCCATGGAAGAATATTTTCAAACTCATCGGTGGAATCACGGGCCGGTCACGAACTTGTCATGTAAATGGTGTGTGTGAATCCACTCTAAAACGCAGTTCTTATTATGCTTCTCTTTAAATTCTAAGTGTCTTTGGCTGTCGCAAGGCTATGTAAGGAGTTATTATTTTTTGTATGAGAATATAAGCATTCACATCATTGTAAATCAAGAAAGCCTTTGTTGAAAAACGATGTTGAAGTGATACTAGCTATAATCGTCAAAACAGGGTTATAATCGTAGATTCAACTATGAATGAAATATAAAAGGAACCGTAGAAAAAATTGTATATGATCTACACCATCGGTATTCTATATAAAGTCAACTTCATAAAGTACTGAATCCTCATGGGACTGGATGAATATTCGTGAAATTCATTCGTACCTTTCCAACAAGTTTAACCAAATAACATCATACAAAGCTGCTGCGAGATATATGTTTATTTACCTGAAGTGTATTTATGACTAATTCATTCAAAGTTAACAGAATAATGGGTGTTCTGAAACAATTATTTCACATGTTTGTAATGTTGTTGAATAATTAGTTTCGCAGAATGTAAAAAAGGGTGTCATGTGTGCACGTCTAAAGTATGAAATAAATTAGTTATTCCGAAACAAATTTTCTCTAAAATCCTCAGGGGATCGATCTTCATTTACAATTGGGTAACTTCTGAGGTTCGTTTCGAAAAAACGACTCCATAATGAGTTCAATAAATGAATTGAGGTGAGTTGACACTGATAAATTACAATCGTATCATGTAAAAATAGTTGATTCTCATGTTGGAATGTTCTTCTAACACGCTTCCATTTCTCAAAATGATATGATTAGGAAATTTAAAACAATGTTGAAACTTGCCATACTACTCGAAATTCATGATTTTTTCTACAGAATGAGGGAAAAATTACAAGACTACTGTCAACGAAAATTCATGGAAGTGATTTGTGTTTCGAAACTCCAATGAAATAATTTTATGATTTTTGTGTACGGTATCGACCCCATCACAAATTGGTGAACTCAAAAAAAATTGATGAGGTCACTACAATGACTTGAAATTTTATCTTATGAAGATTGCTCCGAAATTTCCATATTTTTCGATAATGTATGTGTATTAACAACGATAAGGATTTTTTTTATGACATGAGAGTTAACATATGATCATCCGTTATTGACATGTGAATGACCAAACACTTAGCGATGTTCTCTTTCGATATGAAGTAATGATGAATGAAGTAAACGGTAAACATAAAAATTGATGTGGCGTCCAATCAGAAGTGGTAGATTTTACAAACTATCGCAAACAAATGCATGACATGGACTACGACGTGCGGCACTGAATCTTTCAAGAGTTATTTATCTGAAAGGAAACAATTTGTCAAAAAAAACCACTCAAGTAGCGAAGAAAACAAACTTATGGATTTCCTTATATATCAATAACTTGTTAACTATGAATTCCGCTGGGGAAATAATTCGTTTCGTGAACGACATAGCAATAAATTACAAAGGGTAAAATCGGAATGAATTGAGAAGCAAATCAGAAAATGACCTGAAAATAATCACAGATTGGTTCGATCATAAATTACTAACAGTAAAATAGAAGGAACCTGTATTCATGACATTTGCGTGCAATGAAAGGGGTTTGCCATTGAAACATTTGAGCAATTGAATATAACAAAATCGACAGGGGGATACACCCAAATATTACGTGTAGTTGAAACAAAATATTTAGGTGTAATAAAAGATTCGTTTCTTGAATGGGATTTCCATATGAATCCTATCACTGAAACGCTAAGGAGTCTGTTATATAAATTCAAATTCCTGAAGTGTATTCTGGATTTGACACAAATGAGAGCAATCTATTTTGCTCTATAGATTCGACACTAACTTTCGGAATATCTAGCTGGACTGGAGCAGCAAAATATCATCTGGGAAATCGAGAAATATTACAAAAAATATTTTTCAAGATAATGTACCAGAGAGACCAAAATTACCTTTCAGAGAGACTTTTTAAAGAAAGTCAGGTACTTGATATCAAGCAGTTATTTTTTCTAACGGTTGTTTCGTTTTAATATGGAACCCAGAATCTATATTATTCATTCTAAATGCTACACAAAAAACAAATACTAAACTAAGAACACAATTGCCTGAAAAATAAATAGGACAAAATAAATAGGACTCTCCTATCCAATAGATTCTATAATATTAAACAAACGGTCATCAAAAGGGGCATTAATTAACATAAACTTGTCAAACACAAAGTTGAAAACTATTTGCTCAAAACTGATAGAATGCAAATCCATTCAATAATAGAATAAAAAAAAATGTAATTCACGCAAATTCTATCAAACGAATGATGTTTTAATATATTTTATCTCTTTCACTTTTCACACTGATGGTTCTCTATTTATTTACTCTGTTTTTCCCCTTTTTTTACAAGCTTTTATTTAGTTTCACTTGTTAGTTCGTTCATTCGTTCGTCAGGGTCATCTTGCAGTGAATTTTGACCGACTTTTAGTCGTCCGATTAACTTGAAATTTGGCAAATGTTCATAATTCCGGTGACAATGCATTATGGAGTTTTTGTTGGAGAGAAACACAAAATGGCGGCTCCAAGATGGTGGAGAAGATTCGTAATTATGGCCCGATTTGCTTCAAAATTGGGATGTGGGGGTTTTCGGGGTCGGAGATTATGTTTTTATTGTCAAAATTCATAAATTCGAGATGACGGCTCCACGAGTTTTGTGATTATGGTCTGATTCGATTCAAAATTGCTAGGTGGGGGTTTTTGGGGTCGAAAATTATGAAATTTTTGTCGAAATTAATAAATTCAGAATGCCTTTTTGTGATTATGGTCCGATTCAATTCAAAATTGATATGTGGGGTTTTTTGGGGTCAAGATCATGAATTTCATGTCAAAATTCATCAATTCAAGATGGCGGCTACAAGAGGCGGAAAACTGGTATGTGGGGGTTTTCGGGGTCGGAGATCATGGAACTTGTGTCAAAATTCATGAATTCCAGATGGCGGCCCCAAGATAGAGGACGAGTTTTGTGATTATGATTCAATTCGATTCAAAATTGGTATGCGGGGGTTTTCGGGTTCGGAGATTATGAATTTTTTGTCAAAATTTTTAAATTCAAAATGCGGCCACAAGATGGAGAAAGAGTTTTCTGATTATCTACTCATTCAAGATGGCGACTTCAGGATGACGGACGAGTTTTGTGATTATGATCAGATTCTTTTCAAAATTGGTGGATGGGAGTTTTTGGCGTAGGAGATCATGATTTCTTTCAGCTCAGAATTCACAGGGACGATACCTTTTTATAACGATGCCCTATTGGAAATGATCAGATTACGGCTAACTAACTGAGAATCAAAAAATGAATAACCAATAAAAAACTTTTAAAGACGAGCTTTTATTTAAGCCGTGTACTAAAACGTTTAAAATGAATTCAAGTCATCGCTGACAATTATTCAGTTATTTTTTATTGAATTATTTGGTTTCAAAAAGCTTGTCGCACGAATTGTTATGAAATTATTACTTCGACAGGTTGTTACTTACCAACCATTCATTGTCCAATATAATTAATTGGTATCTACTTCCATGGATACTCTACAAAAATCAAATACTTCGACAAGTCCTTACTTGCCAACTAATCACTGCTCAATCAAATTAATTGGTACCCACTTCTATGGACACTTCGTGCAACATTTTTTTTTAACCAAATATTCCAACAAAAAATAATTAAATCATTGTCAGCGATGACTTATATTCATTTTATACATTTTCAGTATACGGCTTGAATAAAAGCTTGTCTTTAAAAAGTTCTTCATTAGTTATTAATTCTAGTTTCCATTATTTGATGTATCAATCAATATAACAGAAAAAAAATTGTCGAGCAAAACAAAACAGAATATATAAAAAAATTACTGGGTCCCACGTGCAATCCTCGATTTTGTGGGTGTCTTCTGTTCATTTGTATAGTTCTTTAGTTTGCGAATAATCCATGGTTATCAAATATTATTCAAACAGCCCGTGACTTCTCCGCGAGAATTTGTACTTTTTCCTTTGCTCTTCTATGTTCTGTTCCATTTAGCTTATGTTTGTCTTTGCCCGCTTCATGTCATTTATCCCGTTATCCCGTCTCCCATTATTATTCCTCTATCCCGTTATCCCCGTACCCCGTTATCCCCTTATCCCGTTGTCCCGTTATTCCATTTCTCGTTATCCGTTATCTCGTTTGGGTGGCATAATTGATTCAAAAGTAATGCTCTGTGAGTATTACGTGACGACAATTACGAATTCACTAACCCCTTCCTCACCCCCTTAGGGAAGGAATTTTCAAATAATGTTGAACACGATTTATTTATTTGTAACCAAAAGTCAAAACATCGATTTTTTTTACCTCAACTTGAAAAATAACGGAACCTCCGAACAAACTATCACTCCTTTAGGAGTTTAATTCCTTGAAATACTGATACACATATTTCTTTGTTTGTAATGAAATACCTCAAATACCAATTTTTATAACCCTTACTTGAATACTAACGGAACCTCATTACGAAATTCCACCCCCATTTCACCCCTTTGGGGTTGAACTTCTAATTACCTCAAACACATTTTGATTTATTTGTAACAAAGACCTCAAATACAAATTTTTATGACCCTAACAAAAAAACCCCCAAATTTTCATGCTCCATTTCCCCCCTTTGGGGTTTGAATTTCTGAAAAACTAAGACAGGTATCCCTTTATTTATATCAAAGGTCATAAATAACAATTTTTCTGACCCTAACTTGAAAATTAACGGAACCCCCATACAAACTTTGACCCCTATTTCAATTCTTTTGGGTTGAATTTCCACATACTCTCAACCAAGTATTCTTTTATTTGTAACAAATACCTCAAATACCGCCCGAATTTAAAACCAACGGGCTCCCATACACACTTTCAACCCCCATTCTACCTCTTTGGGGTTATATTTCTTGAAGTGAAAAGACTCTGGAGTGAGTAGCTGTAAATAATTTTGAAACGGACAAAAGTAGATGAATTGGTTTCAAATCCGATGGTAGATTCTAGAAATGAATGGCTTTCCATGAGTGATTCACATATTTCGAGAGTTCTGATCTGCGCCGCATAAAATGCTATTGTCTGAAATATCCATAATTGATTTTTATATTTCTTGAAGTATCGCTTGAATGTTCTTCATCAATCTGAAGTTTTCGAATTGTTCAATTGAAACTCTTGATCACAGACGTGATAACAGGAATTTAATTTTTCAGTAGGTTTTCTATCTGATGTTCGTCTTGGTTAATTTTATTGATTTAATCCGTGAAATATCCACCATCGGATGCGTCAAGATATTCCGTTATTGCTTTTCAAAAAGTGCCAACGCCATTAATTTTGTTTTGTAAAGTTTTCGGTTTTCTCGAAAATTTCCCTATTTTTCAGTTGCAGAGAAAAATAAATTTGATTCAAAAGGCTAACGTGGGTTTTGATTTGTGCTTTGGAGGAAACTACTCGTGGGCCATTTTTTTCGAGAAAATATAACAAATTTTCTAGATTCTTATCGATATTGACCCAAGGTTTTTTCACGGATGATGAAACTTTAAGGACCAAAAAGGTCCATTTTCGTTGGAGATTGAATTGTTGATTGGGTTGTTGTTGTATAAGCAAAAGTGTCCTGAAAACAATTGAATTTTGTGAAAGGATTTCAATTTGTCAAAATTCACTTTGGTTTTGTTGGGACTTTTCCAATTGAGGAGCATATCGGAATTTGGGAAATTTTCAATAATCTCGAGAGGTCCATTGGATTTATTCTCAAGTTGGTTTTTGTTTTGAGATTTTTTGTGGGTATTTTTTCAAATGATTTTGTCTCTGGGGATCTGCTGGTGGTATGACCGAATACCGTATGTTGTTGTTCAAAAATTATTTTTAAAATTATTTTTAAACGTCAACTCAGTTGCAAAGCAACCCTCAAACCCCTTAGCTTTTCAAGTGTCATCCGAAGCACTACTGGGCTGGTAACCGTGGACAGCTCGAAGGATTGATATCTAGGTACCAAGAATGTTCGGTTGGTCACCTATCTCCTCCCGCTCAACGAAACTACAGAAATAATTTTTTATTTCAATAGCCGTGTCGACATTCGAACTCGGACCATCTGGACTTCAGCCAGCGTCTCTGTGCTCACGAATCAGTTGTGGATCCATGTTTTTTATTTTTGGTACTATCAAAGCAGAATACTGCGTTGTTCTGGGTGTTCTGAAACAATTATTTTACATGTTTGTAATGTTGTTGAATAATTAGTTTCGCAGAATGTAAAAAAGGTGTCATGTGTGCACGTCTAAAGTATGAAATAAATTAGTTATTCGGAAACAAATTTTCTCTAAAATCCTCAGGGGATCGATCTTCATTTACAATTGGGTAACTCCTGAGGTTCGTTTCGAAAAAACGACTCCATAATGAGTTCAATAAATGAATTGAGGTGAGTTGACACTGATAAATTAAAATCGTATCATGTAAAAATAGTTGATTCTCATGTTGGAATGTTCTTTTAACACGCCTTCCATTTCTCAAAATGATATGATTAGGAAATTTAAAACAATGTTGAAACTTGCTAAACTACTCAAAATTCATAATTTTTTCTACAGAATGAAGAAAAAAAGACTAGTGTCAACAAAAATTCATGGAAGTGATTTGTGTTTCGAAACTCCAATGAAATAATTTTATGATTTTTGTGTACGGTATCGACCCCATCACAAATTGGTGAACTCAAAAAAAGTTGATGAGGTCACTACAATGACTTGAAATTTTATCTTATGAAGATTGTTCCGAAATTTCCATATTTTTGATAATGTATGTGTATTAACAACGATAAGGATTTTTTTTATGACATGAGAGTTAACATATGATCATCCGTTATTGACATGTAAATGACCAAACACTTAGCGATGTTCTCTATCGATATGAAGTAATGATGAATGAAGTAAACGGTAAACATAAAAATTGATGTGGCGTCCAATCAGAAGGGGTAGATTTTACAAACTATCGCAGAAAAATGCGTGACATGGAATACGACGTGCGGCACTGAATCTTTCAGGAGTTATTTATCTGAAAGGAAACAATTTGTCAAAAAAAACCCACTCAAGCAGCGAAGAAAACGTAACTTATGGATTTCCTTATATATCAATAACTTGTTAACTATGAATTCCGCTGGGAAAATAATTCGTTTCGTGAACGACATAGCAATAAATTACAAAGGGTAGAATCGGAATGAATTGAGAAGCAAATCAGAAAATGACCTGAAAATAATCACAGATTGGTTCGATCATAAATTACTAACATAAAATAGAAGGAACCTGTATTCATGACATTTGCGTGCAATGAAAGGGGTTTGCAATTGAATATATTTGAGCAATTGAATATAACAAAATCGACAGGGGGATACACCCAAATATTACGTGTAGTTGAAACAAAATATTTAGGTGTAATAAAAGATTCGTTTCTTGAATGGGATTTCCATATGAATCCTATCACTGAAACGCTAAGGAGTCTGTTATATAAATTCAAATTCCTGAAGTCTATTCTGGATTTGACACAAATGAGAGCAATCTATTTTGCTCTCATAGACTCGACACTAACTTTCGGAATATTTAGCTGGAGTGGAGCAGCAAACTATCATCTGGGAAATCGAGAAATATTACAAAAAATATTTTTCAAGATAATGTACCAGAGAGACCAAAATTACCTTTCAGAGAGACTTTTTAAAGGAAGTCAGGTACTTGATATCAAGCAGTTATTTTTTCTAACGGTTGTTTCGTTTTAATATGGAACCCAGAATCTATATTATTCCATTCCTTAAATGCTACACAAAAAACAAATACTAAACTAAGAACACAATTGCCTGAAAAATAAATAGGACAAAATAAATAGGACTCTCCTATCCAATAGATTCTATAATATTAAACAAACGGTCATCAAAAGGGGCATTAATTAACATAAACTTGTCAAACACAAAGTTGAAAACTATTTGCTCAAAACTGATAGAATGCAAATCCATTCAATAATAGAACCAAAAAAAAATGTAATTCACGCAAATTCTTATCAAACGAATGATGTTTCAATATATTTTATCTCTTTCACATTTTCACACTGATGGTTCTCTATTTATTTACTCTGTTTTAGTCGTCCGATTAACTTGAAATTTGGCAAATGTTCATAATTCCGGTGACAATGCATTATGGAGTTTTTGTTGGAGAGAAACACAAAATGGCGGCTCCAAGATGGTGGAGAAGATTCGTAATCAAGGCCCGATTTGCTTCAAAATTGGGATGTGGGGGTTTTCGGGGTCGAAGATTATGTTCTTTATTGTCAAAATTCATAAATTCGAGATGACGGCTCCACGAGTTTTGTGATTATGGTCTGATTCGATTCAAAATTGCTAGGTGGGGGTTTTTGAGGTCGAAAATTATGAAATTTTTGTCGAAATTAATAAATTCAGAATGCCTTTTTGTGATTATGGTCTGATCCAATTCAAAATTGATATGTGGGCGTTTTTTGGGGTCGAAGATCATGAATTTCATGTCAAAATTCATCAATTCAAGATGGCGGCTACAAGAGGGCGGAAAACTGGTATGTGGGGGTTTTCGGGGTCGGAGATCATGGAACTTGTGTCAAAATTCATGAATTCCAGATTCTTATATTTCTTGAATGTATCGCTTGAATGTTCCTTCATCAATCTGAAGTTTTCGAATTGTTGAATTGAAACTCTTGATCACAGACGTGATAACAGGAATTTAATTTTTCAGTAGGTTTTCTATCTGATGTTCGTCTTGGTTAATTTTATTGATTTAATCCGTGAAATATCCACCATCGGATGCGTCAAGATATTCCGTTATTGCTTTTCAAAAAGTGCCAATGCCATTAATTTTGTTCTGTAAAGTTTTCGGTTTTCTCGAAAATTTCCCTATTTTTCAGTTGCAGAGAAAAATAAATTTGATTCAAAAGGCTAACGTGGGTTTTGATTTGTGCTTTGGAGGAAACTACTCGTGGGCCATCTTTTTCGAGGAAATATAATAAATTTTCTAGATTCTTATCGATATTGACCCAAGGTTTTTCCACGGATGATGAAACTTTAAAGACCAAAAAGGTCCATTTTCGTTGGAGATTGAATTGTTGATTGGGTTGTTGTTGTATAAGCAATACGCTATTGCTGACAGCAAAAGTGTCCTGAAAACAATTGAATTTCGTGAAAGGATTTCAATTTGTCAAAATTCACTTTGGTTTTGTTGGGACTTTTCCAATTGAGGAGCATATCGGAATTTGGGAAATTTTCAATAATCTCGAGAGGTCCATTGGATTTATTCTCAAGTTGGTTTTTGTTTTGAGATTTTTTGTGGGTATTTTTTCAAATGATTTTGTCTCTGGGGATCTGCTGGTGGTATGACCGAATACCGTATGTTGTTGTTCAAAAATTGTTCATAAAATTATTTTTTAAACGTCAACTCAGTTGCAAAGCAACCCTCAAACCCCTTAGCTTTTCAAGTGTCATCCGAAGCACTACTGGGCTGGTAACCGTGGACAGCTCGAAGGATTGATATCTAGGTACCAAGAATGTTCGGTTGGTCACCTATCTCCTCCCGCTCAACGAAACTACAGAAATAATTTTTTATTTCAATAGCCGTGTCGACATTCGAACTCGGACCATCTGGACTTCAGCCAGCGTCTCTGTGCTCACAAATCAGTTGTGGATCCATGTTTTTTATTTTTGGTACTATCAAAGCAGAATACTGCGTTGGACCAAAGTTCTTGAGAATATCAATTGGAATTATCTACTTGTAAGCACAAATCGTTCCAGTCAGTGTCGCATGAAACCTTTTCAGAGATCAATTTGACTGAGAGTGGTTCACACTTGAGTAAATACAGGGCACAGAAATATTTCAGGAGTTGACTCGTCAATTCTCGGTCATAGTGGCAATGTTTTCTCAGGAATGTTCCATGAAGTTGGAAGTACACGAGGAGGGTATTTACGGTAGACTTTACGGTTTCTATCTTTAATTCGATATTCTTCAGTGAACTTGCTTAGTTCATCTCACACAGTTGAGGCAAATTATTTGTTTGGGATTTCGCATATGTTAATACTAACATATTAGAAATATGTTCTCGAGGTTTCCGTAATGACAAGAGGAGTACTAATATTTTTTCGACAAACATTGACCTTCTGGCAAAGTTCGCACTTCTTCACGAAATGTTTTGTCTTTGACAAGGCCTGGTCAGGTGTTTTTCCTCTCACTTGTCTTACTATTTCGTTCATATCTCGGTGCAAATTAGTTTTTTTCTGAATTGCACTGATCAAGGATTTGGTCTGGATCTGGAGTTCTTGCGCGTTTCGGCAAATTTTCAGTTTTATGTCTTTTTCAGCAAATGTGAACAAAAAGATTTTCATTATTGGCAGTTCATGATTGTTTTCGAAAGAGTTTGTCTTTTTGAAGCGTAATTTATTTTGAGCCATGCAAATCACGTGAAACATATGCTGTACTACTGCTTTTTAATCATAAGAAAGGATGATAATGAAGTATTTCCTGTCCTCAACTGATTTGCTTGAGAGAATTTTCACTGTATTAAATGAAATTCGGTTTGTTCTTCGAAAAAGTCTTCGATGTTTCCATAGTGATTTTAATTTGATTTTCCAAAAGAAACCACAATTTTTTGTAAGATTTGTTGAGAAGTTGTGAATTGTAGAATTGAATTTTGGAGTTATCGATTATTGATTCTGATTTTTACAAATTTGCGGAGGTATCGAATTCTTGTTGTAGCGTTTTGACAGGAATTACGGGGTTGTCTTCGGTGTCGTTTTTGGTTTCGTCAATATTGGT
Source organism: Gonioctena quinquepunctata (assembly GCA_018342105.1). Lineage (NCBI taxonomy): Eukaryota > Metazoa > Arthropoda > Insecta > Coleoptera > Chrysomelidae > Gonioctena > Gonioctena quinquepunctata. Next base: position 104,189 of record JAFIRS010000292.1, read on the forward strand.
TTCGTATTCGTTTCCTTCTTCATTCGACGCAAATAGACAGGTCAGGAAAGATCCTTTCTATGACTTCACAGATAATTCAACATGTAGAATATGGTTCAAATTGTCAATTATCCGCTCAAACAAAAAGATGTACTTATCAGCCAAGTCAGGAAAAATATCGATTCATCATATCAATAAATAGAACTAATTCTGAAAAATCATTGCAACGTGATATGAAAGAACCACCAGCAAAATGTTCGGATTTCGAAAAAAAACTAAGAGAAACCAAAACCAATAAAAACACGAATAAAAAAGCCGAAATCAAATTTGAAAGTTTGAATACAACGATACATGTTCTCTGTTCGTCATTCAAACGGTCCAGATCAAATTAAACAAAAAAAAGCTCCTTTCGGAAACTACAACGTCTCTACTCTGAGAATTATCTTCAATATATATACAAGGTGAGTCAACAGGATTCCCGTGGTTCATTGCTCCTGAATGTATCACTATTTCGATTTCTCATATTTTTTTTGTCAAAGGGACCATCTAAGACCACCTTCTAAAATAATTTTCATTCATACAGGGTGCATCATTGATGCGTGGCTAATCGAAGTTGTTCTTTTTCAAATGAAACACCTGGTATATTCTCATATATTCCGATCGGCTGTTCCATTGGCTGCTCAATGATTTTTTCAATTTTGAATTCCGTTGCGGCGTTGCTGAGTTATTCAAAAGAAATCTATTTTTTAGACTTCTTTTCGAAAAGTTTGATAGACAACCCATTTATTGTATCCCCATGAAAAGAAATCCATTTTTGTAAGGTCCGGTGACCTTGGAGGCCACTGAATTGGCCCTCCTCTACCTATCCATTTTTCACGGAATTCATTATCAATGTATTCCCGCACATCAGTGTGGTGATGTGCAGGCATGCCATCTTGTTGTAGCCACATTCTCTGCCTATTGTCAATGGAATATCATCTAATGAATTTGATAACCGACTTCGCAGAAATCTTAGATATTTTCTTCCATTGAGATGTCCGTTGATAAAAAGGGCCCAATTACACGCCGTCCAATGATACATCTCCAAACATTCAGTGACCAACGTTGTTGGTGATTGACATATCTAACAAAATGAGGATTTTCAGTTGCATAATAGTGCATAGTATGCCGATTCACATGGCCATTGTTGTGAAACGTGGCTTCGTCCGAAAATAGAACATACTAAAAAAAATCAGGTTCTTGGTTGATTTTATCTACACCCCATTGGCAGAACCGCATTTGCTTTGGAAAATCTCTTTCAGTCAGCTCTTGCATTAACTGCATATGATATGGATGGTTATTGCATTTTCTCACCATCCGAGAAACACTACTTTGAGATATTCCCAACTCCCTACCCAAAATACGTGTACTCACATGGGGATTCTCGGTAATATGCAATGCAATATCAAGAGCATTTTCATCATTCGTTACAGGTCAAGCACGTTGAAACTTTTTGTAAAATACTTTTCCGGTTTCCTCAAATCTTGTTTTGAGGTCTCGAAATGCTCGCTGGTCTGGATGTCTTCACTCAGGAAACTTTTGTTCGTATAATCTAGATGCCAGTAAGCAATTGCCATCACTTTCCCCCAAAGCATACACCATTTTAACCATGTCCTCTAAATGATAATTCATAATGCCACACTAATTTTTAACACAACTGGATTGTAGTTTGACAGTTACCTCTATATACAAATTCCGATAGTCATTTTTCAGCGATAGTCATGGATAGCTAAACTAGAAAAAATAGTTCAATTAAAAATTTCTTTTGCCATGATAGTTATTCATGAGTTGCCAAGAATGCTTTTGAAGATGGAAAAATATAATTGAAACATCATTCAGTATCAGTATTTTCTAAGAACAAACATGTAGATAAAAAAATCTATAGAATTGTTGATTTGATATTGAACAATTCCTTTAAACCGGAATATCTCGGAAACAGATTGTTTAAAGTACTGACGTTCGGGATGAAAAGTGTAGAGTCATTGAGAAGGAGTTGATTTTAATGAAAATGTACAGGGTGTTCCATTTGAGAAAATCAAAATACCGATGTTTGAAAATGGTTAAGTTTGTGTTGTTGTGTCGAACATCCTGTACAATTTATTGAAAATTCTTGGTATTCTCAATGAACATCATCATATCGACCAACGATTCCTTGATGATCTTCACTAAATATTTCAAAATGTGAAATAGGTGATTTTTCGAAAAGAAGTCTACAAAATAGATTTCTTTTGAATAACTCGGCAACGCCGCAACGGAATTCAAAATTGAAAAAATCTTGGGCAGCCAATGGACCAGTCGATCGGAATATATGAAAATATACCGGGTGTTTCATTTGGAAAAGAACAACTTTGGTTAGCCACGCATCAATGATGCACCCTGTATGGATGAAAATAATTTCGGAAGGTGGACTCAGGTGATCTTTTTGACAAAAAAAATATAAGGAATCGAAATAATGATACATCAACCCTTTGTGGTTCAAATAAATTTTTTGTCGAAAAACATGCTTTTGCTGTCATAATTAGACTTGATATATTATATATTAATGACTTCTTCATTGAAAATATTTTTTCTTCTCTCAGATTCAACGGAAACAGGAGGTTCCACCAGGACACCACTGGAAAATAATAAGAATTCAATGTGTTGATTTCATTTAATTTTTATTTGGAAAAAACGTAATACAGTACAAAACTATAACAAGTTATTTTTTATGAAATAATCCAAAACAGTTTTTTTTTTATCTGTGAGGCATAGGCCGACATTGCAAGAAGAGCAGTGCCATCTAGTTCTGTGAGGTTGACTCTTTGAACTACAGTTTGCACATCTGGTCTTATTACCATGTATTGGCATGTGCGCGGCCTTACTAATGCGTCGTTCTAAGGCAACATATGGCTTATATTTATTGACGATGGGATCTAATCTCCTCCTGCCCCTCTGAGGGGTTGTGGGATCGGCTCCAATCAGCCCATTCGCAACAGCAAGCCTGAATTCTTTTAGTGATAGTGTTTTTCCGTGTGTGATGCTTTTTTCTTGGAACATCAAGAAAGCATTGACAACAGTGAGGTCTACGAAGTGCCAAAAAATGCTATGCCACCATTTCTTGCTTTTGCCGAGCAGCCAACAGAATCTATTCCGTGACATGGAAGAGGCAATAAAATTATCTCGAAGTTCTTCCTTGGAAGACCAATAAATCATTACAACTCGGCAAGTGTTTTATGCCCATTAGAATATTCAATCCAAGAAAACATTTTATCTCTTCAACCGTTGTGGATACCGTGTGTGCCTGTGCTCCTCTTATTCCATTTTTAGTAGCGTACAGATTCGTTTCGAAAAAAGATCTTCAGAAAACAAAACCATGAAGTAATCCAATGGCATCTCGATATTGTCTGGAATATCCGGTCCAGAATCTTGATTGAATTGTGTTAGATGAATAACATTATTCAAAGTTTTTGACCATTGAAATGTTGGTTTCGACAAGACATTGGCTACTGGTGGAAAAGTCGTCAGCGGTAATTCATCTTCTGAATCCCAGGAGAGGTCTTCATCATTAGTAACAGCTAACAATTCGTTTTGATCGTATACTAGTAGGTCATCAACAGCAGGGGCCACAGCGTTGTTTTCTAGATGTTCCTCATCATTACTGTCGCAATCTGATTGAATGGATTCACCATCGAATGGAATTTCTGCCACTAAAGCAAAGAGATCATCTGCAGATAATTTTTCTAGTTCAGAAAGATCAAGTCTACCTGAAAAAATAAAATAAACAATAAAATTAGCAGCGTACCAGTGGTCCCATATGGAACCACCTAATTAAACCATGTGAAATCGCATGTGAAAAATCGAAATTCAGCAAACAGATCTCAGTATACGTTTAGGTATACAGTAACAAACTCATATACATACCTGCCATATTTCACATTTCACCAAATTGAATCAAGGTACACAAATCAAATGACTCCGTGAACAAACACTGAACACATTCAGTCCGTTGAACATTCGGCTTGAACCGGTAACTCACGACCGACACCGCACTCAGCGTAAATTCGGATCCCCACTACACAACATGCCAATAGGTGATCCCAGTTGAAGCTTACTTGTCCGCGAGAAATTAAACATTTGATAGGTGGTCCCATCGTGGATCCACTAGTACACAAAGGGTAAGGAGCAATGAACCACGGGAATCCGTTGCTCACCCTGTATATCAGTGTAACAAAAGAAATATAGTGAAATTGAAGATATTTCCGAAAATTTTTAGCAGTTCTCATTGTAAATTTTTTTTTGAAAATGGTGTTTGTCAACACCATTTTCGAAAAAAATCATTATTTATGTGAGCATCAACAAAAAAACCATTCAGTTGACAAAATTGGACGATTCAGATCAAGAAGCAGTTCGATATTCACGAGACAGATTATATTCGCACTGAGGGCCAGCGAAGTTGTTGAATGTAGTCTCCACTTCTGAGCTGCCGTTCTGGCAGCGTTGTATATATTCTAGGTGTAAGTATAGTTATTGTTGTATGTTCCTCATGTTATTGAATGTTGTATGTTTGTTCTGTTCATTCTGAGTTCATAATATGGTTATTACAAAAGCCATCCTGAGCTACCAACTCCCTTTTAAGACCCCTTAGGCAATACAATCATGACATATGGTGGAGGTGCCTAGTTTTCGATTTCAGAGGTTTATTCTTCATAATAAATCTTTCTTTAGTACCTCGAGCTAGTTTTTGAAATTTTGTAGAATGTGTTTTTGCCAAATTTTGTTGATAACCAGAAGATGGAAAGTATGGAAGTAATTTTATGGTAAAAATTTCAAGGATATTATTTAAGTGTACTAATGGGTATTTTTTATGGTTGGAATATCAATTTTGTGTTGATGAATTGGAGATTATTCTTTTTCATAGGGTGCAAAAATATATTTGTTTAATTCAAAAATGAACAATTTTTTCGAAACTTTTTAAATTTCTTAAATTCTACAAATAATTCTAGCACGTTGGGCTAATATCATGTTTGAGATCGAAAATGTTAATTTCGATAAATTTCGATTTCAGTAGGCATTGTATTGAAAATGCATTCAATGCATAAGACTGGGAGATTTCCTTCATTTCAAGGTTATTTTATAAATCATCTTTGTGGTTTACCTTTGTTTAATTTTCTTAATTTTCTGTCGAAAGAGATATATAGTATTGTTCAATTCATTTTAATATTCGATTCGATTTCAGAAAAATAGTACATTGGTATGAATTTATCATAGCGATGACAGATATTATACGTAATATCAGTAGGTTTTTCCACAATTTTATTTTCTGGATTTTTCATTATACTTAAGTTCAGATAAATTCGATTGGAGCATTTTTAGAGCATAATATAAACTTTTTAATTAAAAATTTTTTCGCAGATTGGAATTAAGATAATTTTGGAGAATTGATCAATGGGGATTAGTTCAGTAAGTATTTGAAGTGCATAAATATTATAATGGAGAAAATTATGATTCGGGTTAATGAAGAATCATTTGAGATATTTGAAAAAGGGAAAAAATTCATAGAAGCAGATTCATTATGTAGAATTTCTGGTATTTTTTTTGTGACATTCGTTTTATGTTTTATAAGTGATTCCATATGATGATTTTTTATGATGAATAATGTGTTCCGAATGAAAAACTCGATAATTATGTGAATTATCTCATGGAATGCCAGATGTGACTGTATATTCAAAGATGAATACACGAAATGAAGGGGGGCTTGGAAGAAGTGTCAATGAAGTGACACGAAAGCCTACATTTAGGAAGATATAATTGTGTATGATGGGTAGATAATGATAATTATGTGTTCAATTGTTTTTGAAGTCCCGAGATGTATACGTGATGAGAGAAATCACGATTTTGAGAAAAATGCAGGAAAGCAAGCCTGCGAGTGTTCTCCAAGATATTTATGGAATTCATGGATTGTACTCTCAGAAGGTGGACTAACCAAACACCAGGAACCGCTGGCCTAGCCAACCAGCAATCCTCCATATATAACGTTGTATACTTTCTGATTATTTCAACTTTATATTTATGTGTCATTCTGTAAATTGGTTTGCTTATATTTAATTTCGGTTGTTCCAAAATTCAGATTAGGAATGAAATCAACAAGAGTATAAGCAGTAAATATAAAGTTGAAAAGTTATTTGAATGATAAGTGTTTATGGAAATTTGAGAAATGTTTACCGCCATTTTGTTTACCCTTTCATGTCAAATGAGAACCCACACATCTCTAAGGAAGAAGAAGAGAAGAAATCACAAGCACAAACATCTCTCATTTTAAATATAAAAAAAATCAATCATGAACTATGAATCATTACCGGGGGACTTTTCTCAACTCTCCCAATTTCTATCATTAGTCTTTTTTTTAATTGTGAAAACGATTCACCACCACTTCAGTTTGCTCATTTCATTATGTCGGTGATAACGTTTTTCATCAACCTGTGCTTGTATTTACATTTTATGTCAATGTTATTTGTTACCATTTTTGAATTCGGAAAGCCACTCAAATGTAAGCAATTATCGATGATAGTTTTCCATACACAATTTGAAGCGTTTTAATTCAAACGATCGGCATTTTAAATAATGTATTGGGTTTTTATCAATATTCCATTGGAGAACACCATTTTCATGAAGATGAAGCAATAAAGCTTAGAAACGTCGATGATTCAACAACTGTTTTCCTTCAATTTTGACCGAATTTCCGCCAACCCACACTTGAAAAAAAATTATGTTACCATAATGAGTTGGAATGTTCATGTGCTCAAACGGCAAACTTGTTTCTTGTGTTTTCTCTTCTCAGATAAAGCTCTTCAAGTAATATATTTGGGTCAATCTCTGGTTAGTGAAAACTCAACACGATATCAAAATTCTTGGAGTACAAATTGAACTGAGCAGAACAAAAATTTTTGAAATGGAATACCCATTCCTAAGTGATTCAGCTTGCCATGATCGATAATGACACATCACATTTATTTCCCAGGGCCATTCAACTACTTTGAAACGAACCAAACAAAAAGTCAAGACGAGACATATAGCTGGATAGCTTGTTTCACCATAATGAAAATCTATTTTTCAAACGGTTCTCTATGAATTTGGGGATTGCTGTAAGACTTTGTTCAAGCGGATTTTTCCACAACTAGTTCAAATTTAGTTTGATTTCATTTGTAGGTACAAGGTACACATAAAAATGCCCAAAAAAATTTAATCAGACATCACATATTGATTATTTCAATTCATAGTTCAAATCATTGAATCGTTTAGCCTCTGATAATTTCAAGGGTCCGATTTCTGAAACGGTATTCTCATCATCAACGTCATTATGGGTATTTGCAACATTCTTTATATCGCTCGAAAATGTATTTATGTAATTTACTGAATGAAATAAAAATTCAATGATGTACACCTTTTTGAAAAATCCAACCGTACTACTATTATTGTAATAATTGCTCAGAAAAACTAAATACATAATTTCAAAATCGAGTAAGAATGAGAAATAATTAAATGGTGTGATTATTTCTTATCGAAAATATTTTATATCTCGATTCAACTCATGTGAGTTAAATCGATTTGTGAATCAGTTTTTCGCTGAAAAATCAAATCAACCGCTAGCTTTAGGAGTGTTTCTATTCTAGCAGCGTTTGCAAATACCTCAAAGATAGCACCAGTTATTATTCGCATATCTGTTTTCCTCAAAACTGCATTTGAATTAGGGAAACATGGAGGTCTATCGAATAAAATTGAGAATAAAATATCAGAATGCATGCTTCTGGTTTCACTTACACCCGGTAGTGTTTGCTATATATTGATAAGCATTTTCCAGGAAAACTTTAACCGCTTGGAAACCCCATATCTGTGTAAAGTATTATAGTTTATATACCTCGACACTCATAACTTCATAATACATCAATTTAATTTCCTATACTGCATAAATGGTTCAATTTGGTTGGAGTTGTGATAGTATTTCAATAGTATAGGTAATTTTCAATTCAATTTCCCAAGTACCATAAAAGTATATCATTTTAAATTGCATTATTGAGTTCAAAGTTACTATATTATAACATTTCGCAAGTATTTCGGTTTGAAAAGGTTGTTAAAATATTGATGGCCGCTCACATTCATTTGATTTGAATATTGTTGTTGAGTTTAACATCCATATACTTTGCGGGGATTCTTTCCTTACCAATTATCCTTTACAATATACATGAGAGATTTCAAAATGAACAGAAATACCACAATTCTTGAACGGTTTAACATTTTTGTTTTGCCATTTTCCGATGGTAATAAATATTAGCTCAATAATAATTTATATGAAAATTTCACAGCCCCACTTTGAAATCAATTAGATGTTTTCATTTTAACTCGTTACCATGGCAACCAGAAAAGTTTCTGGAATTTTTTTCGAGGTAATGCGATATTCAAGTGGACATTTTTTGACAGTTCAGAAGGTGAACATTTATAATCTACACATTGCCATCCTGATAATTTCCTTCACAACCACTGAATAATGTAGTTGTCAATATTACGAGAGTCTAAAAAAATTTTTTTAATTTATTATTTAAGTTTAATTCAACATAAATACAAATTAACAATGTTTAGTTGTGTCATGCCCCCATAAGTGCAAAAAAGCTTTCAAGCATGAGAAACAACACGATTTTAAAAATATGAACTCTGTAGCCAGAAAACAAATTCACTGGGAATAAAAATAGAGTTTGAAATCAAATACGCGACCAAACTGATACACAAGGCCCGTTAAAAATATGTTGTTACCCGCCAGCCCCGATTGCATATAAAAAATCCCCCTTTTACAAATGAGTCATAAGCAACTCTCATCACCCTACAAGTTACGCTTACCTAAGGAATTTCAGGAGTAAACAAAGCAACTATAAATAATAGGTTTTGACAGCTCGCTAAGTGCAATACGGCCACGAAATAGATAAATCTTTGTATTCATAATTTTTTTTTATGACAGTAACAAGCCATCAATTACCGAGCTGGTGATTTATTACGACAGCTAGAAGATAACTAATGTTAGGAATTTCGACCCGCGAACAATCCGTGAAAGGGTAGGGGATATAAAAGGCACGACCCCGCGGACACCATGCATGATTCGGTACATAGTCATTGCTCAAGTTACATGTCCTCTCGAAAGAGCTTAGCTTTCACTCGATTACCAAGTGGTGAAATAAAGATGAGAAGTGTACGAATATAAGCATCTTGCAGTGAACTTGCAAAACTATCAAGAAAGAAGAATCAAATCAAGTTAAATCGGAATTGCACGTGTGATTACTTCCCAAAGTGAATACACAAGTAAACAGTATTTACCCTAATTAAACATTATTTGATCAATGCTTCAAGATCGAGATAGGTCAACGAAACCCTCTGACCGATAGTTCATGACCCCATAGAAAAACAGTATCCATACAACTATAGTCTAATACAGTGAAATACAAAAGTAAATAAACACCTCTCGCGAAAATAACTGAAATATCAATCCAATGAAACTAATATCGTGTAAAACAAACAATCGAGTGAATAAGTGTTGAAACCTGGTGGTATGGAGTAAGTTCATATATTTTTCTGTATCTTATGCTTGGGCAAATTGAATCATTTACAAATTTTGTATGTGTTTTCAAATGTATCCCCATATTCTATGTTCCCATTGTCATCAAATAATAATTAGCTATAGTCGTTTCAACAAGTGATGTCATTTTTACTCATATTCAGTCTACTTGACTTTGAGACTGACAAACCCTAACTTGAAGTAAACTCCCCACTGTTCTCTGACCGTTTTATCATTTTTATCAGTATATAAACGGATGGAATTGTTTTGTAACTTTCATAAAATATATATTGCTTTTCTCAGTGCATTATTTTACACACTTTCTGAGACGGTACGTGCTCCCTAGATGAAAGTCCCACATTCCCAAGTACGGAGAGAAAGAGACATTTTCTCGAAGCCGCTCTCGGGAAATAATCTCGGTTCAATTACTTACAATTAATTGATGCTCCCTATACGTCAAAGTAGTTACTTTGACGAGCAACTTTTCAAGGAAGGATTAATCAAATATAGTTACCCTATATTTGAGGATGTCCTTAGCGTTATTTGGTCTTTTCTTAAGAGTGATCCCTCAGTAAAAGATCAGAGGCAGAGGTGCATCAACAAATTAAATTTGAAACGTAGATTTACATACATAACAATATTTAAATGATCCTTAATTCTCTAACACATCCCCCCTTCTTGATGGTGACTAGGAAAGTGACATATATGTAATACTTTGACAAATTTTGTTCGAATTTATTCTACATAGAGACGTATTTACTTGACATCTGCAGCAGACTCTCTTGGATTTTCCTAAACAAGTCATTCGACTCCAACATTCCTTGTTCACAATCTTTGATTCAATACTTCAAATATATTAAATCAGGATGGCATATTTGCACGTGGCTCAAACTTGCAATATTTACATAAATTGTACTTTTCGGAACATTCAATTTTTTTCCAACTTTTTTAACGCAAATGCTCACAAGAAATGTTTGACAATTGTCTCCGTTTGCTGATTGCGTCAAAAGCATGGCCGTCTGATTATCACGACCACCTACTGCCGATCAGAAGTGTTGTGAATCACTTTAAAAAAAACTATCACTTTTGGTAAACTAAAATTGCCAAAGGGCGATTGATTGAACTACTACCATCTGAGTTTTAACATTTGGTGTAACTAGAGTTAGTATTTTTTTTATTACGAAATACATTTAAATTTCTTCGAAATGCGTTGTGTTATATGACATAGTTTTTTGGGTAACCTTCCACCGTCTGAAAATGAAAATATAATCAGGAAAATGTTTTGGCAGATCTCAATTGACATCCATTATTTGAAAAGAAGAAAAAGACTCTGTAAAAAAACTGAATTATTCAAACAATTAAATGAGATTTGGAAGATTCAGAGACCGGGGCAGATATTGTCCCCGGAACGTCAATCAGAAACTATATGGAGAAGTATTTTTTGAATTTTCACTATTTTTCCGATAGGCAAATCAAAAATACGGCAAGGTACTGACTGATTGAATAATTTTTGTTTGGGAAATATAATTTGGTGAACGCAGTAACTCATCGCGGTGAACTGATTAGTTTGCCGTTTCTACACTTGTATAGATTTTCCTGATTATAATTCCATTTTCAGACTGTGGAAGGTTACCAAAAACACCATGTCAAGAAACGTTGTTCCTCCAGAAAAAATCACATTCATTCAATGCGTTGTGTTACTTGTGAGAATATATTTATACCACCTTTTAATGACCCAAAAATTGCCAAAAAGCGATAGGTTGAACTACTACTCATAAGTTTCAGCATTTGATGAAACTAAAATTGGTGTTTTTTTTATTTAACGGAATGTGGATATACCAATATATGAATTCTTCAGAATTGCGTCCTGTTACTTGATCAAAATATATTTTTACACCTTTAGTGACCGAAATTGCCAAAGGACGATATATTCAAATACTACCCATCTGCGTTTTAGGATTTGGTGTAACTAAAGTTGGTATTTTTTTTCATTTAACAAAATATTTTGGATGTACGTACATATGTATTTCTTCGAAATTTCGTGTGTTAGTTGTAGAAAATATATTTCTACCACTTTTGGACCTAATTTAAAGGGCCCTTTTTTGTGTAACTATAGTCTTTTTATTAACGAAATATTGCATATACCCACATTTTGAATTTCATCAAAATTACTTCATGTTGAACTTCCCATCTTGGCGAATCTCTGATGGTATCAAATAATAAGCGAAATAATACTGAAACAAATTTAATTATTATAGGTTTTATCAATATTGAAAACACAATTTTTATGAATGGTTGTGGGCTGGCTTGAATTCGTGGTTTGGATCTATCTGTTTCATTTTCTATTTCATCTTGCATTGTGCTCTGATTGTGATTGAACTCGCTAGTGGTTGATGAAGTTCTCCTCAAAGTTTCAATCATATCTTGATGATGTTCAGCGTCCAATTGTAAGTAAGGTTTGATTGAATGGCTACTACTGTGTCTGGTAATTTTAATGAGCTACCGTTCACCAACTTCCTCTTTGGCCAAATTCAAAACAGCTGTTGCTCTTGCAGAACGGTTGGTGATTTCAACTTTTTAGTTCCAATTCCTGAATCAGAGGCTGCTGATTTGAACTATGAAGATATAATAATATTACCAACTGGACTGTTCTCGTACCATCCTTTCGAATTGGGTTGACTCAAGTATGGATTTGGATTTGAAAACAATCTGCCGGTCTTAATAAGATTTCCTTTTCTTTGATCAATTCCTCAAACTAGCGAATGGGACACATCTGTGGATTGTCGAAATTTCTGATCAACCATTTACTATCAGACAGTTTTCTGGAACCACTTTGTGTAGTTTTGGAGAATATAAGATTTTACTCCATCCAACCTGTTGGGTTACCCAAATGATCATTCTCGTCTTTGAAATATTGGATACAGGCAGAATCCCCCCCTCACTCCGCTTCATACCATCCCATGTGAAAACTAAATGAAAAAAAATACGCTACAAGCCATCTGGCGTATCATCACCCCAGATTTTTTTTTAAATTTGTCACTGGTGGAGGCCGAGGCACTAACTTTTCTTTTTTTGCTATGTAGTTTTTTGCGAGTACATCCCGAGCATCTCTGGCGGTAGCAAATTCCACATCGGAAACCGGAAATTTTATTTTGCATTTTGCGTAATGAATTTCTTGTAATTGCTCCCCACATAATTTTAACAATACTTTCCTTGTAATCTTCAAAACTTTTATTTTTCATATTAAACGCGTAGTCTTTCAATATATAAGCAAGCTGTACTTTGGGTTTCCCAAATGACCATTCTCTTCTTTGAAATATTGGATACAGGCAGAATCCCCCCCTCCTCCGCTTCATACCATCCCATGTGAAAACTAAATGAAAAAAAATACGCTACAAGCCATCTGGAGTATCTTCACCCCAGATTTTCTCAAATTTGTCACTGGTGAAGGCCGAGGCACTAACTTTTCTTTTTTTGCCCTGTAGTTTTTTGCGAGTACATCCCGAGCAGCTCTGACGGTCGCAAATTCCACATTGGAAACCGAATTAAATTTTATTTTGCATTTTTCGTAATGAATTTCTTGTAATTGCTCCCCACATAATTTCAACAATACTTTCCTTGTGATCTTCAAAACTTTTATTTTTCATATTAAACGCGTAGTCTTTCAATAATAGCCAGCTGTACGACACTCATACACTCATGAATATTATGTGACTTATCGTTGCAAAATTCAACAAACTATTTCCATACACTTGTTTTATTTTCTGGTATTAGGTTTCGAATCTCTTGTCTAATAATTCGTGGATTTTGTTTACCAAATCGTGACTTATTGAACTCAACTTACATACGCTTCGAACTAGTAATTGACATCTACAGAACTGTTTAAACAAAAATGACAAACAACATGTCAACAACAACAATACCTTGGCCGGTTTCGTAATCGGTGAAATTAATTTAAAATGTAAGGATTGATTTATAATTTTATTCCAAATTTTGGTTCAATTTTTTTTTACCGAATACCACACGAGCGTAAATTATTCCTGGTTTTTTTTTTCGGTCACGACACAACAAACTCATCAGAGAATTTGTGGATGAAGAATATCTAGACAAAAAAACTGGTGATAACTTAAAAACCTCAAACGGTGTTTCCCGAAGCTATATTTTCTGCCCAAGGTACACAAAGAAAATATTCCATTATGCCCAATTGTCAGCCTCATTGTGTCACCAATATATAAATTGAGTAAATTTCCAGATGCTCTTCTCAAACAATCATTTAAAAAGTTGACCCATTATTCAAAAATTCATTCGACTTTGTCGATCAAATAAAAGGTATTATTGTGCCGGACGATTTTACTTTGGATGTTATATCCCTTTTCACCAACATACCATTGGATTTAGTAGTCAGCCTCATGAATAAAAAATGGCAATCGATTGAACCACACACCACTATTCCATTGGAGACATTCATTGATTGTTTCAGTTTGTAACCATTAACAGCTATTTCAATTTTAAAGAAGTTTTCTATAAACAGATTTTTGGCCTCAGAATGGAAAATTGTTCATCTCCTATTTGTTCTGACTTACAGAATAAATGTCTTAGTCAATGTAGCTTTCCTATTTTTTTCCAAGATATGTTGATCATATTGTCTTATGCATACAAAAAGAAAACGTAGACAAGATACCAACAACATTTAATAACTACCATCCCAGAATTCAGTTTGGAGTAGAAATAATGACAGGATGTTTTGCAGACAAAATCTAACAACAAAATTGTAACTGACTGGTATCACAAATCAACTTACTCTGAAAGATTTATAAACTACCACTCTGTACACCAAATGACACAAAAGATAAATATTATCAAAAATCTCAAACATAGAGCCACACACTTAGCACAGAGAAATTAAAACCAAAACTTCAAACTCATAGAAACAATGTTATTAAAGAACTGCTACCCTGAATATTTCATTAAAAATTATTTTATTCTGATAGTGAAAGACACAAAATAAAGAAAAGATCGTTAAAAGTCAAGTATTTCATATTACCACATATACAAGGTCTGACACCGAAAGTATGCAAATTAAAATAAAAACTCCAAAAAATAAGCATGGAATGCAATAACACAATAAGAAATCGTTATTTTACGAGACAAAAAACACCAAACGATCTAAAATCCAATATCATTTACAGAATACCATGTGATGAGTGTGATGGGATGTACATGGGGCGAAACAGGTGAGTACTTGAAACGAAGGATGACAGAACACAGTAGGGGTTGTTTAAATATACACAACCGACTTGAAACAATAAAAATCCCACAATCCTTGCAGAACATTGTGGGTTATCCCTTCACACTTTCGATTTTAATTCAGTCAGTATCTTTGGACAACAAACGATATTAAAAAAAAAATCCTGAATGTAATGATTGAAATAACCAAGCTTGGAGAAAAATTGTTAACAAAAGGTATTATATCGAAAATCAAAACACCTTTTATTTTAAATATGAAAAAAATCAAACAAGAACTGTGAATCATTAACGGAGACTTTCCTCAACTCTCCCAATTTCTTTCATTAGTCTTTTTTTTATATTGTGAAGAAACGATTCACCACCACTTCAGTTTGCTCATTTCATTGTGTCGGTGATAACGTTTTTCATCAACCTGTGCTTGTATTTACATTGGATCTAAATACTTCCTGTTTCATTTTCTATTTTATCTTGCGTTGTGCTGTGATCGTGATTGAACTTGCTAGTGGTTGGTGAAGTTCTCCTCAAAGTTTCAATCATATCTTGATGATGTTCAGCGTCCAATTTTAAGTAAGGTTTGATTGAATGGCTATTACTGTGTCTGGTAATTTAAATGAGCTACCGTTCACCAACTTCCTCTTTGGCCAAATTCAAAACAGCTGTTGCTCTTGCAGAACGGTTGGTGATTTCAACTTTTTTAGTTCCAATTCCTAAATCAGAGGCTGCTGATTTGAACCATGAATATATAATAATCTTATCAACTGGACTGTTCTCGTACCATCTTTTCGAATTGGGTTGACTCCACTATGGATTTGGATTTGAAAACAATCTGCCGGTCTTAATAAATTTTTCCCTTTTTTCAATCAATTCCTCAAACTGGCGAATGGGACACATCTGTGGATTGTCGAAATTTCTGATCAACCATTTACTATCAGACAGTTTTCTGGAACCACTTTGTGTAGTTTTGGAGAATATTAGATTTTACTCCATCCAACCTGTTGGGTTACCCAAATGATCATTCTCGTCTTTGAAATATTGGATACAGGCAGAATCCCCCCCTCACTCCGCTTCATACCATCCCATGTGAAAACTAAATGAAAAAAAATACGCTACAAGCCATCTGGCGTATCTTCACCCCAGATTTTTTTTAAAATTTGTCACTGGTGGAGGCCGAGGCACTAACTTTTCTTTTTTTGATATGTAGTTTTTTGCGAGTACATCCCGAGCATCTCTGGCGGTAGCAAATTCCACATCGGAAACCAGAAATTTTATTTTGCATTTTGCGTAATGAATTTCTTGTAATTGCTCCCCACATAATTTTAACAATACTTTCCTTGTAATCTTCAAAACTTTTATTTTTCATATTAAACGCGTAGTCTTTCAATATATAAGCAAGCTGTACGACACTCATACACTCATGAATATTATGTGACTTATCGTTGCAAAATTCAACAAACTGTTTCCATACACTTGCTTTTAATTTTCTAGTGATATCTGGTATTAGGTTTCGAATCTCTCATCTGATAACTTGTGGATTTTTTTTACCAAATCGCGACTTATTGAACTCAACTTACATACGCTTCGAATTAGTAATTGACATTTACAGAACCGTTCAAACAAAAATGAAAAACAATATATGTCAACAACAACAATACCTTGGCCGGTTTCGTAATCGGTGAAATTAATTTAAAATGTAAGGTTTGATTTATAATTTTATTCCAATTTTGGTTCGAATTTTTTTTACCGATACCACACCAGCGTGAATTATTCCTGGATTTTTTTCTCGGTCACGAATATTTTAAAAAATTATTGTGCCTCAAAAAAAATTCCGGAAATATTTGAGCTCTTGAGATATTATAAGTGGAATTGTCCAATTATATTAAATCATTTCATTTGCAATTTCGATTATTTATTATCTTCATAGAATGACCTTCGTGAATCCGATGGATAACTGGATATATTCTTGAAATGCATTTCGCATTTCGGAGATTGAAGTATGGTAGTGTATCGTTCTCATCGAATCAGATCTCTGAAGAAAGACTAGAACATCACTGAAAGCCATGCATGTCTGCATTTTTTGTGATATCCTGAGTTTGAGAATGTTTGCAACCATATAATTCTCTATAAAACCCCCAATTTTCGATCTTTTTATTTTTAGGATAACATTCTCAAAACTGGGTATATAAACGGTTAGTATGTCTGGGATATAATATATTTTTCTCTGAACCGTTGAATTCACGCCTTTTCTCGATATTATTCGAAAATATTTGTCATTGTATGAAACCAACAATATTCGCAATATTGTATTGAATCTTGTATTACTCGTTTCGTATGATCGATATGAATGTGTTGTATGTGATTGCCAGTTGATCGATCAAGATATAAGAGGCATCTGGTGTTATTAAACAATGAATTTCAGTGTTCTAGTCCACATGAACTAACAAGATATGTATATGACTTATTTAAGAGGTTTACTCACCCTTACAATACCAGACACTAATGCATCGAAAGTTTCTTTCATGAATCCCATATTTGGAACATCCAGCATGACGTCTTTCATGAATCCACCAGGGGCTCCGTGAGTATGAGTACCACTTAGAATTAGGTTATCAACGGTATAAGTTGCATTATAAAGTTTCTTGAGCTCTGCAAGCACCTGTGAAGAAATATAATATTCAGTCTTCATATTTCCTTATCACTTTAGGCGAAAATGTTTGATAATATATATTACTTAGTGGGGATTTTCTGGTGAGTTTTCATGATTTTCAATTCAAACATATGATATTTTGTTTGTATTTAAAATTTTTTATGGGTTTGATTCATGGAAGTGTGGCAGTTATTTCAGATGTAGATCTGTAGAATCGAAAGTGGACAGAAGCTCCTCATATTGTTGATAATTGAATATTTTGCACATGTAAACCTCAGAAGCAGTACTATTATAGGTATGAGAAACTTTCGAGTTCCATGGACGAGCATGTTTCCCAGAAATAAAGTCTTACTAGAATGAATCATTACCCACAGTTATGAAGCAATAATACGGGTGAGTTTCATTCATTATTTGAATATCAGAAATGTTATTTCTACTGGTGGGATTATTTTTTTGAAAGAAGTGAGAGATCAAATTTAAAATGGAACTCTAGAGGTTTATACTGGGAGTGAAGTGATCAATTTTAAAACTTTTCAAATATTCCAATGCACTTCAACAAATGGAAACAAGAATAATCAAGAAGGAATACAATTGTTCAATATACAATTATTGGATTCCACTTCCTCGTCATTTGTTTGAGAAACTGTTGGCATATTGTAGCTGGGGAAAGAAAACGTATTGTGAAGTTGCTGTGGAGTCTATGTAATATTGGAATGGGGACAACTCTTGGCCTTCTCGGTTTCTTCAAGAGCACTGGAGAGGATGCGGTTCCGAGCGTTCCACAGGACCGGAAGAAACCTATGGCAGTACTTGCAGTTGCTAGGAGGGACTTCGAAGTTGCATTTAATTGGCAACTATAGATACGACATGATGAAACAAAGGGTCTGAAAAGGACAACTGGAGAGCTATTGTGTAGCAGATCAACTGAGATCTCCTGGACCTGTATTCTTATCAGGTAAGATACAATGGGCCAAAAAGCTCGTGTATCATCGGATGCCACGGCCAGATGAACCTACGGTGTGGAGGTTTTAGTGGGTAAATCGGAGTCAGGGACTCCCGCACTACCGCAGGGTAACCATAAAGGATTTGCTCCACCTTAAAAAAAAAGCAATGATGTTTCTCATTCAACTCGAAATATTGTACTGCTGTGACAAGTAATTCAAACCAATGTTCACTCGTGGATGCCATATGACAAACCATTGTCTATGTGGTATATTCAGCAGAATATATATGATATGGCGATGCGCACCAGGGCAAATTTAATTGAGCTGACTGAATCATGGTGCATTTGCTTAATATCCGCAGGACAACCCGATAAAACCCACGAACCATGCCAAATTCTGAGAACTTTGCCTACTGGTCCCTGATCAAGGGTAACAAATCAAAATGGAATAAAATGAATATACAGAAACCGACACATAAAAACAACTTAGTAGATGTCATTTGATTTATATCTCCCAATCGATAGGGCTCTGCAGTGACTAATAGTTTCCAAATTAGGTACTCTCTCGAAAACTGAAAGAAGTTTTCATTTCCTTCATGTTGTTTGGCAATAAATTATATAATTTTAGGCACTTATAGAGACAACCTTTTTCTATATTGTATGGAGAGGGTAACAAAACATGTATTTATTTCTAGTTCTAGGTATTTACATTGTTTTTGTAGACGAAATTAAGACATTCTGAAAGATACAGTGTGGGTAATGTCGAAATATATAGGTTTCTGAAATACCCTCTACAAGAATCACCAATTTTCAGACCACATTATATTTTTATTGCTCTTTTGTGTATGATGAAGACCTCTTGATAATGTGAACCCCCTCGAATAATAGTATCAGTAATTTCCTCAGTTCTCTGAGAGAATAACAAGATCTTCTCAGTTTGCCACAAAGCAGTGATACATGATTCAACCAAAATTGATAAGTTGATCAATGATGAATCCAAGGAACTTTGTGCTGGCATTACATGTTATCTCTGTATCCTTTCGACTATGTCCAAACAAAATAGCATTCATTTTTTTTGTATTAAATAATGTTGTCTTCAAACCAGTGAACAATGTCATTTGTAATAGGTACCAAAAGTTTTTTCACTTATATCTTCATATTGTTTTTCTCCTGTTAGTATATTTGTATCGTCAGCATAGTTTGTTAATGAGATTTGAAGGTCGTTCATCAAGTTTGGCATATCATTGACATACAAAATGAATGAGATTGGACCGAGTACATTGTCTGAAGTACTCGTTAGTTCATTGTGGAATCATCTGAAAAGTCCTTAGTGGGCCATTTTGTATAGTAACTTCTTGTGTTCTGTCAGTAAGATATGATTTGAACCATTCATTTGGTTGGCCGCAAATACCAATTTTTTCCATTTTACCAAAAAGTAGTTCATGATACACTCAATTGGAGGCCGTCGGATAGGTCCGAAAAAATACCATGCACTATCAAACCCTGGTCTGAAAAACTGAGTACTTTTTCAGTAGAAAAAAAGATAGCTGTTGTGCTGGATTAACCTGCCTGAAAAGCATGTTGGCAACTAGAAAATATAGTATTCATACTTAAGAAGGAGATAATTTATATGCACATTACAATTTCAAATTATTTGAAAAATTAGATAGCATGCTTATGGGTGAGGGTTCAACGATTGCAGCTTCCAGCCACGGCCGTAAAAAACTGATTCAAATGATTGCTAGCCTGTTTCGGTAATGTTACCAATTCATCATTTGAATTTTTTGTCGTTGAAACTTGGTTGGAGTTTTTTTATTTGCCATTTCTGTGTTAAAAATACTCCAGACAGTTTTGGTTTAATTTCTACTTATGAAATCTTCTCGCCATAGTATGTTTTCTCTCACTCAGAACTAGATTGGAAAAAGAATAGTTCATGGTCAGTGAAAACTTGTTTTGATATATGATTGTGCTGATGAAGATCTGACCATTTTTTGGGGAATTGAGATATTGAAAAATTTCGAAAGGGTAAAAATAAAGCAATTGTTATTTCATCAACCGAACGGGAATCACAAATTGTCAACCACGATACATTTCTTGAATTATTTTCGCAGTTAGATTCTACAATTTTTTTTCCTTGTATTTTTCCTATTCCTCACTATTGCTCTTCTCGCTACGCACTATATTACAATAGGAGTTGAATTTCCAATGAATACTAATATCCTTTGCGGAATCGCGGAATATTTTCCAGATACTCTTTTTGTTTCAAATTGGGCAGCTTGAGATAATTTCATAAATAATGTTATTTCTCCACCATATACTTCCTCGAAACTAATATTGAACTAGAAAGCAAGAACTTCAAATAATAAACATCAACACTTACACCTTTTGTTTTTTGCATTGCACAAAATAAAACACATGATCCGTTAGGCATAGGTTTCATCAGGTGAATTCCATATAAATACTACACGATGTAGATTTATTTTTATTTATTGCAGTTTCATAATAACAAAGATAGTAACTTGAAAATTCAGAAAATTCAGATATGGTCCTGGAATTGGTCCGTCGCTCCGTATCTATTCCGTAGTTTGAATCAGTTTCAGTGTAAAATGTGAACAAGCTCGTGCGATATAATTGTTTTGGCTTGGACATTTCGTCATTCAGCCAGTCGCAAGAGGAGTATATTTCATTAAAATTCCAGGCAACGGCACGCGGTGTTCCCAAGCGGTCACCCATCTGAGTACTAACCGCGCCCGACGTTGCTTGACTTCGGTGATCGACGAGAACCGGTAGCATTCAGATTCGCGTTTGACATCCGAACTGGTCGGACGTGTTTCAGAACTCAAAAAGTGACTCCATGCTAGGTGCCAAGTACTAGTAGGAACACAAAAATATCATATAGAGCACGTAGGACACAACCCTACGAACAAATAATCCCCCAAAGAAGTTGCCGAAATCCAAACCGTCTAGAAGATGTGGATGGATCAAAAGTGACACTTCCATAGGATAGCTAACTGAAAAACAGCCAAAAGGACCCCTATATGAGGAAGTCCAGCAAACAAAAATTGTAAATAGATGTAAATATACGAAAGAAACAACCCTATAGTGAAAGGAATCCAGGAACCATCAAGGACCTGGAGAAAACCACCTGGAGGAGATGTCCACCAGGTGAACGTAACATAAAAACCGAACTTTGACAAAATACTGCGTGCATACCATAGTGCACAGTATAAGAACCATATAACCTCAGAAGAAGTTAATGGAAAAGTAAGAAACTTAGTCGATGCACTAAGATAAAGAAATCACCTCCGAGGAGGCACCAGCTCAAAGGAGTAATAGGAGAGGTAAAAAACTCCATTACCCTAAGAATAATCTGAAATAAACTGCATACACAGACTGGTTAGATATCCAGCAAGCAAATTGCATAATCACACCTGAAAAAACTCCAAGCAAAACGGAGAAAACCAAGAATCACCAGGTGAGTGATTTTAACCTACCTAAGTGAGTACGAAGCTCAGCAGAAGCTCGCCACTTGGAAAAATTCGAAAGCGTACAGTCCTCAGGCCGACCAAAAAGATCGACTACCTGAAACGACTTCGAAGAAAATTCATTCTAAAGAACGAGAACATGACAGCAACATGGACCCTGAAAAATAATTAGCCAAATTTCAAGTAACCTACCTGAGCAAAGCAAAATTGGGAAGGAGAGTTACGAGGAATAATAACACCGGAACAATAAGAGCCAACAAGAGCGAAGAAAAATTGAGAAAACGGCGAGGAAACATTGAAAGCAGGAGGCCCCTCCCACAGAACCCCTCTGCTTTCAAAGTCAACGAAAAGCCACAAGAACCGAGAAAATTGTACATATTTTGTATATATTGTAATAAGAAAAAAGTGAATTACTAGAGAAAATAAATTCACAACCGAAACTGGACTGAAAACGAGGAAATCACAGAAGGTTAGTGGAGTTCAGTACACAAGTGAGTACGAGAGCTCCACAGCCAAACTGTCTAACAAATTTTTCCCGAAATTGACTATATCTGAATCTCGACTCCGCCACTTTTGTCGCACGGACAAATCAAAAGCGAGAGTCGGCTGATATATACAAAACGATACTAAGTTGACTCGAAACCGCGCAGGAGAGTCAACAGAACAGTACGAAATCGAGAGACAACAAGATGGAAAAAAATCCAACAAGAAAGCTAGCTAAGCTAGATAAGTTGGGAAAATTATTCCCTATGTTCAATAGGGAAATGATAGAGGCAATTATCGACTATGAACATGAAATATGGTTGGTAGCTTCCAAAGAAAATGAAGGAAAGATTAAGGAATTTCCAAAAGATCCAGAATTCGAGAAACACAAAGAGAAATTTGATATAATGAAGAGTAGAGAAATGGACGACGAAAACGAGAACGATTTCGAAGAACTCATCGAGGAATTCTACCTGGATGAGTCCTATACTATACTGAAAAACTATGAAATTGCCAGAAAGCAGATATATAAAAACGATGAAGGACAAAAGCAAACTGTCGAAAACATAGTGTATAAGGAATTCTTCTATAGAAGGGCCAAGCTAAGACGATTCTTAGCATGGACTGTAGATGTAATATCAGGGAAGCAAATGAAGCTATTAGAAAATCCAGGCTTGTACACCGAGGAAAATAGCAAATTCACAGAAAAGTGGCGTCAATCAGACCCTAATAGCTTTAGAAGATATACGGAAAAACTTGAGAAAATGCGAGAACATGAGATAAGAAAAACGCAAAGTATAGAAAAGCAGAAAACAAATCCAGAAGACATCAGAAAGGACGAAAATATGGATACCACATCCAGTCACGAGAACGTGGAGGGATCCAAACCGGAGGAACTCTACGTAAGACTTGAACGATTAGACAAAGAGGATCTCAAAAAAAGGGAAGAGTTATGGGAAAAGGAAATATTAGAAGATAACCTAAGGGAAAAAAAGAAGAAAGAGGAGAAACTAAATAAACAAAAGCAAAAGGACATAATCAACAAGGGGAAAGCGCAAACGCCGCCGAAAAAAGCGGCTGCAAAGGCACCCTTGGAGAAAAGCCCGCTACAAACAGCATATGAAGAAGATCAAAAAGAACTTAAAGTGAAAGAGGCCGAACATAAACGGCAATTAGAAATCTATAGACGAACGAAGGAATTCCATGAACTTCAAAGAACCAAAAGGAAAGAAAGCGCAGCCGAGGAATATTTTGAACATTTATCGGAAAGCGCAAAGGAAGAACGGAATGAACAACAGGAACCAAAAGAAAGAAGAAGTACTCTCCCACAGGAAGATGATAACCTGGAAGATGAGTACTTCAACTACTTAGCATCATCTGACGATGAAACAACATCAGAAGAGTACATTTTCAGTGATGGGGGCACGTACATGGGTCAAACCATTACACCTCGCTCTGGAGAAGATATAAGTTCGCTAGAAGACCAAGGAAAGGAAAATATGGAAATCAATAAACAACAACAGGAAACAAACATTGAGGAGGAAATACCACATATCTTCCCAAATGTAATTGTCCGTAACGAACCTATGGATACACAAGATGAGGAAACCCACCTGTATCCGAGGATATTAATGACAAAATCCCGACAACAAAAAAGGAAAGAAAAACAAGAAAAAGGAGGAGTTACCCAAGATAACAGAACCCCCGCCAATAATATTAGAGGGGAAGCCTCTACTGAAAGAAAAGGCAATTGCAGAGCTTAATAAGCTTTGTAAAAGAGATGTGAATGCAAAGTACACACAGCTGAATACCCACATTCATACAGAGTGTGATGAGGATTTTATGGTAGTTAAGGAGTTCATAAAAGCAAGAGGTAGAGGATTTTTCACCTTTACCAACAAGGCTGAAAGAAAACACCCCTTTGACTTGGAAGGACTCGACAATGAACCACCAGCAGATGACACCAGTAAGTGACTATTAAAAGAACACAACCTGAAAACCTTCAAAATATACCAGATGAAGAAAACCAAAAGACCACTATACTTAGTGATAACCTCAGGAGACATCACTCTATCATACCTGAAAAAGCAAGTGAAAACTCTACACAAAACAGTAGTAGACTGGGAAACCAGGAAAACAGATGGCGACGTGACACAATGCAGGAGATGCCAAAGGTGGGGGCATGCCGCAAGAAATTGCAATCTCCCACCTAGGTGCCTGAAGTGCGCTGAAAAACACCTGACAAATGAATGCCGAAAAAGCCCAGATACACCGGCTCGATGTGCCAACTGTATGAAAGAGCACCCGGCAAACTATCGGAAATGCGTGGCTTATATCACAAAAATGGCAGAAAAAGAAGGCCAAGCCATACTACATCCCACAAGGAATATCGGACAAACGAGAGATAGAACATTCAACACAAGAGAGCCAATCCGTCCCTCAGTAGGCCCACGAGGGCGAGAACCATGGCGTTACCCAAGCACCTCAAGACAGCCAAATGACGCGGGACCCCAAACCAGAGTGGAAGAGGGGGGAGGCCTGACCCGGCAGATTTTGGCACTGACTAAAGTACAACTGCAAAGCCAAGAGGCTATGACACAAATACTACTGACAATACAAGACATTCAGAGAATGCTAGTAATCCAGACACAAATATTACAACAGCTTGTCGCAACGCAAGCGGCTGAGGTGCCGAGGGACTGTGGGGGCTGCGGCATATGCCGCAAATCCCTCTACTCTGTCCTGAGGCACAGCAGTCGTAAGCAAAACCGACAAGCTGAATACAGGAAACATAAAAACACAAACACATACAACACAAAACCAACATAAAAATGGAAAAACACAACTACTTCTAAACACACACAAATCACATGACAAACCCCTAACCAGGTTTTTTACATTAACTTTTCCTGGGAATAAACTACAAAAATCAATACTCATAAAGTCAAAAATCCCAAAGCAAAAACTACAAATTCTAGCATAAACATTAAGTAGGAGGCTGGTAAAAATTCACAAAAAGACATGTATTGACTTGAAAGCTCAAGAGGACAGCGTTGAGATCTGCTGGGGGGGGCTCACCCCTCGTTCACTCGCAGGTAATAGCCCGCCTTAGGACCGAGATGTGCCCCGGAGGCTTGCAAAGGCACCCGGAGGGACATTTCGGCCCTCTCCAGGCTGGGGGCTGCGCGCAACCGCCAGCTTGTATCATGATGCAAATATTGTAAATATCTGTATATATGTATATAGTTAGTTTTTAAGTTAAACATGAAATGTAAATACTGAAAGTACAAATAAATAATTTTGGATTGGATTGGATTGGTAGCATTCAACGTGGTATGCCGTTGCCCGATATAATTGTTGGTAATAATTGTATGACGAAAACAATGAATCGCTTGCAATTCAGGATCAAGTTGATTTTTTCCAGGGGTTCGTGATGAGTTGTGATAGAATGAGCAATAAGATGGCATTTACCAATCGTTCAACATCAGTAAATCCTTGAAGACGATATGATAATTTTATCCACAACATTATCGAATGTATGACAACACATGATCGTCCAGCAATAGTTGAATACTACCATTGGCCTCTAAATCAGAACATTATCAAAGGATACAACCATATTAACCTCAAGTTCGACCCCCAAAAATTGAATATTACAACAATGACTAACAACACGGAGTAAAGTGAGTAATTTAAAGAATTCTCTTGAGAAAGAAAAACGTGTTTTAATAAACTAATGCAGGGAAACAGGTTTCAATGGAAAATTGAGAGATATTTTGATTAGAAAAAACACCAAATTAAGATACTTAGGGGTGTCAACTGTTCCTGGTGGATTATAAAGATAAAGAAGGTTGGATAAATGACAAGTTATATTACCGAAAACTGGTTCCTTAAGTTAGACAAACTTTTTTCATGTCTGGATCGGGATTTTTTTTTCTACTGATAAATACAGATTCAAACTTGATACTCACTAGAGTCTTGGATAGTTATAAGCATTTCAATGTACAATTCAAAATTATTCATCTTGATTGTGTCCAGACTGTGGCCGCAGTACTGAATGGCAAAATATTTTTAAAGCAGATTGAATAATTGTTTCTAAGCTGGTTTTGGCAAACATATATTTATGCAACGAAAAAGAGATCAGTATTATGCATGTAAAAAAAAGTTGGCCAATTTTTATCTTGAACAAATATAAATATCAAAAATGTATGTCTTGGTCACTTTTTTCGTATGAATAATGACTTCGTAACAAGCGAACATTCCACAGATAAGGATATTGCGAATAGGGTTGATTTGATTGAGTCCATCTACAACAAGGAATTCTGGATAATAGTGGTGATGATAATTTTCTACTGTGAGAATTTTGGTTCTATCACTGGGTTGTCTCCTTCCTAAATATTTCTCGTGATAAATTATAGTTGCTAATAAACAATTTTCATCTCTGGTACATCAATCACCCGGTAATTTCTTGTTTCGATAAATGCATTATAATAGGTAATGGAAATATTTTTGGTCACCAAAATGAAAAAATAGTCAAAAACAGCAAATGACAGTAATTCTCAGATGACAAATGCATAGGACCCCTGAAATAAATTCGAATGACTTGGAAGTGTATAGAATAGAAAATCTCAGATTTTTCAACACCTATGAATAATAGGTATAGGGAAATCCAGTACAAATCGCTGCAGAATTTGATTTATAAATATATATTCTTATAAAAGTAAACTCTTCAAGGCTTATCCAAACTTTCGGAAATTTCCATCATCAGGAAAAATTTTGAAATTGTAAAATTGTTTTAAAGCGCTTTCTTAGTTGTTTGTCCAACCCTCAGAAGTTAATGAAAACTTGTACGAGTTAGGATCACGGGGCCTCACCTTTTATAGTGGGATCCGAAATCACTCTTGGGGCCTTGAAACATTTTTCACCAGCTGCGGGTGTCAAACCCGCGCCTGGTGGAAAGAGTGGACACAAAACCAACGCTCGTGCCACTGAGCCACAAGCCTCGATTAAACTACCATAGATGAACAAACCAATAGTAATTCATTGAGAATAATACATCGATATAAAAATGAATTTGAAAATACAAAAGCGAAGTTTTGAATATGAAATAATATCATGATAAAAATCTTGATTGAAGCCCGGGACTCGAAGTGCATTTGCTGTTTCAGTTGGAGGAAAACCCGGAAAAACCCACAACACCATCAGAATTCAGATCATCAACTTTCTCATAGAAAAAGACACATGCTCCCTGGTAGATGAGACAATCAATCTTGGAAAATACACGGCAGTCATCGAAGAGGTGCCAACAATTAGAATAAGGGTGAATATGCCATTGAAAATGCTGCCGCTATGATTAGATATGGCGTAGATATCATAAAGAGTATTCATTCCATCCTGAGCAGAATATTGGTCCAAATTCAAATTTTGTATGGGAAAATCAATTACATTATCCAATTTACTACCATCAGTTGAAGAAACACGTTTAAAATGTAAAACTAAAATTTTTGGAAATGTTTGTATACGAATCATCTTTCGAATTCCCCTTTTCATTCCACAAGTTGAACAGTATGGGCTCGCATCGTCTGCCAAAGTCTCCTCTTCTATCAACAGTTCAATACATTGTGTTGAATTCACGACTTCGTTTGGCAAGTCTGGAATAGAAATTGAAAGTACCCAGGAAGGTTCAAAAGTAACGGAACAGTAATTACAAAAAGTACATCTCATTATAGACTTCATCTGGCCGGCAAATGTATCCACAATTTTGGAATTATGAGTAGACAGATATCTTGTTCAACAAATGGAAGCTTTCTGATTATCATTCGTGATAACAAAATCGTTTGGTGATGGATGATTCTCTGCACTCGCCTTGTTTGAATCTTCATGTAAACCTACCAGAAGGTGTCTTAGAGATTCTGCCGAATCTGCTGGAACGTTATGATCAAAGGAAGGAGTAAAATTTCTGAATAGACGGACGAAATGTGAAGTATTAACCATATTTCGAGAAGAATCAGGACTCTAGATATTTTCCATCAAAGATATAAAAGATTTCACTAGATTTTCTTTCATTCTTGATGTAGTAGTTTTAAATCCTCCATACAAAAACCATTCTTGAAAAATTTCAACAAAACCTTGGTGTTCGAAAGAAATATAGAAATGGAGTCTCTTGTTGTTACGGAATGCTCACTTATGTTCAACGAAGAATCCATAGGTTCATTGTTCCTGTAATTCAAATAAGGGGATAGAAAAACTGATATTGACTTTTTGGAAAGTACTGAGTGATTATCTTTGATAACTGATATGTATCTCATAGGAAAATTGGTACGATGAAATAATTCATCCAGTGGATGCGATGGAGGAATTGTCCCGATTCTATGGGAATCATTGCCCCTTTGAATTGCTATATACTAATTGTTTGTATCAAGTGTGAGATATTATGCTACTTACAATTTTATTGAGGTTGGTTTCAATGATGTTAAACATATTCATCTAACAAAGTGAAAAAAAACACACAGAAATCAAGGAATCAAACAAAGTTCAAAGTTAGTACAACCACGTTAACATTGTTCAAAATTATATAAATATAAAGTGTACTCTATGTGGGTGACAGGTGAAACTGACAGTTAGAATATTAGCCAACGACACCTGACGGATGTCACTTGGAAATTATTCAGTGGTGCCAACTGTTAGATTAGTACCAACTGATGTTACCAGGTGGCGGTAATGGTAAAATTACCTATTATTTGATATTGCATCTTTGTCAATTCGAATTGATATCTGGAGACAATAAATAACAGTAGATTTCACTCAAATGGTTGATATCGATTTTCTTAGTGTTGCAATTGTTTTCCTTGAGATATAAAAGCCATTTTTGAGAATGTTCCATTATGTATGTGACTCTGTCGCTAGTACTTTCACTGAATCGTAATTTATCTGGTGGTCAAATTATTCACATGTTCTGCCAGAGCACATCATTCAGGTGCAATCTCATCACTTTCATGAGAAATTATTCTGTTCGATAATGATCTTTGCGTTTGACCAATATATTGTTTAATTCAAACGTGACAAAGAATACTATAAATTACATTTGACATTGAAAGTAATTGAATGTAATTTATAGTGTTCCTTCTCATGGTTGTAATAAAAAGTATATTGGTCAAACGCGAAGATCATAATAATAATAATAATATATTTATTTTTCTTCGGTAGTGATATACATTTGTTCATAATGGTATATGGGTGTAGAGGAATAAATATAGTTGACCCATAAAAGGTTGCCCTCGAGCAATGTTATGGTACATGGTGGAATCATAATAATAACTGTGTTTATGGAATAGTACAGGAATATTTAAGAAGAGAAAATTTTTACATGGGATTTTACTATTGTGAAATTAATGATGATAATAGCAATAGTAATTCAGAGAATACATTAATTAGCAAATATTTACATGAAAATTATATACATATAAATATACACATAATATTAAAATAATACAATATGAAATACAAACATATATACTATACAATTTCATCACTGTATTCAGTAAATTGCCAATTTTTTTTCAGAATGTTAACCTTAAAGTCAGGTCAAGAAGTTGATGGATTTTCAGTCTGTCTCTTTGTGTCATCCAATTCCTCAAGTGTCTTTCAAAGAGTGAAGTAGAGTTAATTTTTTTCAATTCTGGTGGAATAGAGTTATATAGTTTTGGTCCCAAGTAAACATATGACCGTCGTAAGATATTTTTTCCAGGTTTTGGTACACATACTGAGTTATTTCTGTGTCGAGTGGCATGAGTGTGGTTGATTGGTATTAATTCGTGTTTATTAAGGTTTTGTCTAGTAACTATTGGGAGAAATAGAGTTGCCCTATGTCTATAATTTTGGTATACTCATGTAGGTCCTCTGTGGGGTAGGTATATGATTTTTTATACATACTTTTGATTGCCATTCGTTGAATAATTTCTAGCTGCGAAATATGATTTTTGTTGTAGCTCCCCATGCAATTATCCCATAATTGAGGTGGATTTCAAAGAGTGTATAGTATAGTATCCGTAATTATTGAATATCGAATATTCTACAAAAATATCTCATCTTATACAGTACATATCTGGCTTTTTTCACGACATAATTGACATGGATGTCCCAATTTAAATTATTGTCAACATAAATACCTAGATATTTTACACTTGGAGCTGATTTTATATTGAAATTGTCATTCCTAGTAGAAATGTTCAGGTTGTAATATGTAGGTAAGTACTTTGCGTATGAGGTGAACGGAACGTTAATAGTTTCATCAACATTATTGGAAAGCAGACGGCTGTCAAACCATTCCATAATAATTTTGAAATCAATTTCTGTGGAGGTTTTGAGTGCTTCCCAGGAGTCAGCTTTGTATATCATTATCGAACAGGATGATTTCTCATAAAAGTGACTGCAGAATGAATCCTGAAAGATGTGCTCTGGCTGACTATGTGAATGAATTTGACTACCAGATGAAATAACGATTCAGTGAAAGTGCAAGCGACAAAGTCACATACATCAAAGAAAACATTCCTATAAATGGCTTCCACATCTCAAGAAATCAATTGCATCAATAAAAAAACCCATATCAACCATTTGAGTGAGATCTACTCTTGTTTATTGTCTTTAGTTATCAATTCAAATTTGCAACGTTACCGCCACCTGGTAATATCAGTTGGTACCAATTTAACAGCTGGCACCACTGTGATAATTTCCATGTGACATCCGTCAGGTGTCGTTGGCTTAAATTATTCCTAACCTATCAGTTTCACCTGTCACACCACATAGAATACACGTTATATTTATATAATTTTGAACAATGTTAAGTGGTTATACAACTTTGAACTTCGTTTTATGTTTTGATTTATGTGTTTATTTCTTTTGTATCACTATGTTAGATGAATATGTTCAACATCATGAAACCAACTTCAACAAATTTGTAAGTAGCATAATATTTCACACTTGAATATGGATCACCATCGGTTTTTTCATCTATTACAGTTTCCGTGATGATGTGAATAATTATTTCCGAGAGCTTGGATAAACCTTGAAGAGTTTACTTTTTCATTGCTGCTTACCCCAATATCCCTAGTTTTGTACCTAACTAGTGAACAAATACTACCCATATATATATATATATATATATATATATATATATATATATATATATATATATATATATATATATATATATATATATATATATATATATATATATATATATATATATATATATATATATATATATA
Organism: Gonioctena quinquepunctata; assembly: GCA_018342105.1. Classification (NCBI taxonomy): domain Eukaryota; kingdom Metazoa; phylum Arthropoda; class Insecta; order Coleoptera; family Chrysomelidae; genus Gonioctena; species Gonioctena quinquepunctata. Next base: position 135,852 of record JAFIRS010000292.1, read on the forward strand.
TATATATATAGAAGATGGGTAGTCTCATGACTGGACTAGTTGAAAAAAACTATGAATTTGAAATAAACTTAGTAGAAATAATATTCCTTGGGGTTGCAGTCAAATTTAATGGCCGGTGCATAAAGAAAAACTCTTTCTCATTTTGTCAAGCTTTCGAAAATGTTCATTTTCATTATCAAGACAGTAAAGTGAGGTTGAATGACAGCGAACTAATCATCAATAATGCATTTTTTTTCAAATCAGATGAAAGAAAACACTATAAAACACTACTAGTTATGAAGATAAAATTTAAAATTGAACAATTGAAAAAAGCAACACATTGTTTGAGAACAAAATTTAAAACAATTAAAAATTTGACAGGACAAGACCACATTGGTGAAGCATGACTGAAAATGGAATCAATTTTCAGTCATGCTCTTGAATGTCCTTCCTTACAAAGTTTGCTTCATCAAAAAATATGTTGATAACATAATCCTAGCACTTCCTCGATCAGAGATTACAGAAATTGTAGATATTTTTAACAGCTATGACCCGTTTATACAATTTACCATCGAAAATGAAGACGATGAAGGTAGCGTTCCTTTCCTGGACACTAAGCTCATCCGTACTTCCAATAACATCTTACTAGTTGACTGATATAGAAAACCGATCTCACTTTTTCCATCTTTGCAAAGTGATATTGCTTCTTGAAAATGTGTTTCCCATTTCTTCCGGTCTTCCTGATGATCGTGGAAGCGTGAAATAGATTTTCGTCGACAAAAATGTATTGAAGACCTAGTGAATGCGATGTCTCTCCTGCGTCAATGTTACGAATGATTTCTGGTAGGTACTCTCTTTTGGAAAACATTCTTCTTTGCCTCATTAATCTTTATGAGTTCCTAATTAAGACTGGAATAGAAAATTGAATAACTTTCTGAATGAAAATGCAAATTTTCAATTTCAGATTTTTTCTTTTGACTTAGGGCCTTTTCAGAATATCTATCAGATGTAGTTCAATGTCCAGCGTGGCTTTAGCCGGGAAAGTAGTTGTTTTCTGTTAGACATTCACAAAAAATAACTTCATTTTAATCGTGGATTTTTCAATTCACAGAAAAATATTTCTATCAATATTCAATTGAGAATGTTTCCCTTTTCAATACTAGAGTATTTTCACCTTCGTAGCTCCCTGATGATGACAATATTCATTGTCGAAATATTTTGTTTGATGCTGTCCCAAAGAATTCATATATTACATATTGTCATTGGTACAACAGGTGCCTAATTTCTATAATGAATTTAGGTCATACTAAATTCTGAATGAAGCGCAGTATAACTAGACTTCTCTAAAATAACCTGCATTTGGAATCATATTTCCGCTGGTATACAGTTTTACTCTCATTCAAGAAGAAGCTCTCTGCGTATACAGCCAGCCAATATATTCCGAGCCTTGACCAATAATAATGATGAATCCAATTTGAAATTCATTTCCGTGTTCCATTAGGATAATAAAAATCCCCGTGTATATATTCGATAATATATTTCCATCTAGAATAATTTTCAAATGGATTGTTGCGGCATCCGGCAAAAATGCTTATGCAATATATTCAGAATTATTATGTTGATTGTATTCATAAGTTTAGGCTCCTGTTCCACTATCATCAATTCCTTCCGATCGATGTATGTAATACGTTCCAGATATTCACACTACCAGAATAATAACCTGAGTCAGCCTATTGTTTTGCGGAAAACATAAATGACAGATTTAATTCATTGAGTCAGCCCATGTAGGTCCAGATAATTGATTTGCCTTTGTAGGACAATAATTTCAGCTTACATTTCAAAAATATATTCCAAGATATGGAATATTTTTAGTACGTGACATGTATATATGTTTTGATAGCGAACTTCCTGAATTATTGGGTGGCAGAATTTCCTCCAAATTACATTCTTCATGCATAATGGAACTCGTTTATATTAAATCCATGGAATTCACTATAAATCAAGTAGAAATGGTAATTTTGTTTACCACGGAACGCAGAACAAATCAAAATATTTTCTTGTGTAATATTTTGCGAAAATGCAATCTCTACATATTCATAAGAGAATGAAAACGTTATTTCATAAACCGTTACGGAATAAGAGCTTCATCAAAATGTTGTTCTGGAACACATAACTTATCAGGTACTTTCACCTTATGGGTAATACAAGAACAGCTCTCGAATTGAAAAGCACGTTAAACAAAACATATACTCAATATCTCAAGTGTGGGTATTGCAACAAGGGGCCATCACGGTATGGAATCTGTCGACGATGCAACAGATAAGGTGAGGTTTTATTCGATTTCAAATTGTATCTCTAGAAAGTACACCGGGCATTGGAGGCTGGTCAAACTCAAATTCAAAATATGTTAATTCCCTATTGAATATAGATCTAACTCAACCTACTGTATACAATTTAAACTAATATTTACAGATATATATATATATATATATATATATATATATATATATATATATATATGTGAATTGCATCAGATTATTGATAGTGACATCTATAATCTGTGCGGTGAAGCTTGAACCTAATATCGTGGAATTTTAAAATCACGAGATTTCGTGCACTTTAACAGGTCACTAACAAATTGTTAGAAAGGCCTACCCACGATATCAATAGTCGTACTTCTCATGCGTTCAACGCAAACATCGATATCGAGAAGAGAAATCTGTTACGAATCCAAAGACACACCATCCGTCTACAGCCTGTTTCATGGTTTCAATCATCAGGACGGCTTGTGTCTCTTTCAAATTCGCATCAGATTTCTCGTTGATTCTCTAGGCCAATACAAACATGTGAATTGCATCAGATTATTGATAGTGACATCTATAATCTGTGCGGTGACTTGAACCTAATATCGTGGAATTTTAAAATCACGAGATTTCGTGCACTTTAACAGGTCACTAACAAATTGTTGAAAGGCCTACCCACGATATCAATAGTCGTACTTCTCATGCGTTTAACGCAAACATCGATATCGAGAATGAAGAAATCTGTTACAATCAAAAGACACACCATCCGTCTCAGCCTGTTTCATGGTTTCCCAATCATAGGACGGCTTGTGGTCTCTTTTAAATTCGCATCAGATTTCTCGTTGGATTCATAACCTTAGGCCAATACAAACTGTGATTGTCAGATTATTGATAGAGACATCTATAATCTGTGCGGTGGAACTGAACCTAATATCGTGGAATTTTAAAATCACGAGATTTCCTGCACTTAACAGTCACTAACAAATTGTTAGAAAGGCCCACCCACGATATCAATAGTCGTACTTCTCACCTTTAACGCAAACATCGATATCGAGAATAGAGAAATCTGTTACAATCAAAAGACCACCATCCGTCTACAGCCTGTTTCAGGTTCCCAATCATCAGGACGGCTTGTGGTCTCTTTCAATTCGCATCAGCCGCACAAGCCGTCCTGATGATTGGGAACCATGAAACAGGCTGTAGACGGATGGTGTTCTTTTTGGATTCGTTACAGGATTTCTCTCATTCTCGATAATCGATGTTTACGTTAAAATGAAGTACGACAATACGTGAACCTTAAACCCTGTTAAAGAACACAAATCGTGATTTTAAATTCCACGTACCAAGTTCAAGCTTCACCCATTATAGATAATCGCATCCTATGTTCGAACTAAGGCGAACAACGAAATCTGATGCGGGTGAAAAACAAAGCCGAATTGGGAAAAAGAACAGGTGGATTTTAATTCCTCATTCTCGATATCGTGTTTGGAAACGCAGTACGACTATTTTCGTGGGTAGGCTCTTTTGTTAGTGACCTTTTAAAAGTGCGAATCTCGTGTTACAAAATTCACGATAATTCAGCTTTACCTGAATATATGCCCACTATCTGACGGTATGTCAAAACAAATCTGATGCAAAGAAACCCGGGAAATCAGGGTTTGAAAGACAGCGAATGGTTGGGTTCTTTGATTCGTAACAATTCTCTATTCTCGATATCTGTTTGGTTAAACACGTAATATTGATATCGTGGGTAGGCTTTAACTTGTTAAGATGAACCAGACCAAAATTCGTCGTAAATTTCACCACAAGATTCTATAATCTGATGAAATTTCCATGTTTATATTGGCCTAAGGCTATGAACCAGCGAAATCTGATGCGAATTTGAAGAGACCACAAGCCGTCCGATGATTGGAAACCATGAAACGGGCTGTAGACGGATGGTGTGTCTTTTGGATTCGTAACGGATTTCTCTCATTCTCGATATCGATGTTTGCGTTAAACGCTGAGAAGTACGACTATTGATATCGTGGGTAGGCCTTTCTAACAATTTGTTGGTGACCTGTTAAAGTGCACGAAATCTCGTGATTTTAAAATTCCACGATATTGGTTCAAGCTTCACCGCACAGATTATAGATGTCACTATCAATAATCTGATGCAATTACATGTTTGTATTGGCCTAAGGCTGTGAACCAACGAGAAATCATTGAGAATTTGAAAGGACCACAAGCCGTCCTGATGATTGAAACCATGGAAACAGGCTGTAGACGGATGGTGTGTCTTTTTTGGATTCGTAACAGATTTCTCTCATTCTCGATATATATATATATATATATATATATATATATATATATATATATATATATTTATATTTTTTTTGGGAAGGTTTTCTTGGGTTTTGGATTCTTTGAAAACAATGTTTTAGTAGTTCGTAGGAGAAGACGTTTCGTCTCTGGCCGGGGACATTTTCAATTCTTTATTTATTTTTTTTCATATAAAAACATACATGGTTTGCTTGGCAGAAAGTTCGCTATTTTTTTTGAAAAAAACTGCGAGTAATGATCGTGGTATTACCACTGAGGTGTAGTAATTATACAGTTAGGTTTTTGGTTTTTGTGCCTCATTATGTTTTGTGGCTATAGTTATCAAAATCGGATATCTTATTCACTTTTGGAAAGTTTACTTTCTTGGCTGTGCGTGCGTTCATTGAATGGCTGACAGAGATTATATATATATATATATATATATATATATATATATATATATATATATATATATATATATATATATATATATATATATATATATATATATATATATATATATATATATATATATATATATTTTCTTCAGTTTCATGACCATATATATATTTTTTTTCAATTTTTTGGAATACAGGTCTGATTCAGTCAATTCATATAATTTCTTTTGACTTAACGACGTTTCTACATGGTATTTGTCTTCATTGGGTTGAAACAAAATTATTTAATTTTAATTTCTGCGTACGCATTATACGCTAACGCAGATATTCTAATAAAATAATTTTTTTTTAACCTCATGATGACAAATACCATGTCGAAACGTCGTAGAAAAATGATATGACTGAATGTGACCTTTACTCCAACAAATTGAAAAATAAATATATATATATATATATATATATATATATATATATATATATATATATATATATATAGTGGTCCAACACCCAGATTGACATGTTCGAGGAAGGGTCGGAGGGGGTTTCTCCGCTGGTGGTGGCGAACTGGCGCGTTTAGTACTTGGATGGGTGTCCATCTGCCAGGAAAGGTGCGCGTGAAACATGCCCCGAACAACTGCAGCGTGTAAGTATATTGGCAACTTCAGGCGTCATATCAATGAGCACGTTATATGACGATAGATATGCTGTCCTTTGGAGGGGAATTGAGATGGCGGTCCCGAATTCATGGATGTTGACCTCGTTGAAGATCCCTACCTCTGGAACAACAGTGGATTCGGTAAAATTTCCGTCGAGGTGAGTGTGTTCACCGGCGTCGGTGATTAGCCTAGGTAGCAGAAATAGGCCAACGATTATTAAAAAAAAAGAAGAAGTACACCATTGCTATTGCTTGGAATTGAATAATTTCAAAGAGACCTGGAAGTCGAGTGAGAAAGATAATTTTATGGTTGGTCGTATATATAACTCAGGGGTTTGTTATCAAGCAGTGCTGATAATTTGATTTAGATATGATACGAAAACTTTTATTTCATCTCGGGATTTCATGGGAAGCACAATGGGATTGTTACGAATGATATACTATGACGATCAATAGTCCAGTGCCTGAACTATCAATTTTCTCCATTCAACATCTTACAGGCAAGTGTAGATAATTTTGAGGTTTCTGCTGAATGGAGGTTATTTACCGTCTGGGCTCTCTCCGGAAGGGGTCGTAAAAACCATCTTCATGCAAGTATTAGTTATGTTGACTCGAAGAAGTTATCCTAACGCACAATTCAATTGAATCATTTATCATCAGTTTTAATACAGAATTAACCTTCGTAAGTCCTCAAAGTTGATTTGTTATGGTGAATCAGGAAACTCAATCCACGGGAACGTCCCGATTTGAAATCAGAGCTCAAATTGAAAATTATTATCGTTAATCAGCTCGTATCTTTGCATCATTTCTCATTATCATTTGACATTTCCTAATCAAAGATATGATTAATATGAAGATGTCCATTCCAAAACTCGCTCCATCCACTTCTCAATGAAAATGAGTTAGTGGTGTCTGTACATTCAACATGTAGACCTCTATATACCGAACAGGTCATGATGTTCTGAAACTCGCCTTCATTCATTAAAAACTGACTATCATTCCAAAACTCGTCTTATTCATCGTTTATATGATGTCAGAACTCGTCTTATACAATTGACCCTATCAGCGTTACAGAATTCGATCACGTGACCATTCCACGACTGATACGCCACCTGTCAGAGCTGACAGACACACATAAATTACCTAATTATTATTTGATTACTGGTGTTCGGCTTGTACCTATTGCAAAAAAATTAAAGTAATATTGAACTTGCGCAAAAAGGAAAACGTAGAAAGAAAAAAGTGATCCTACAACATGGAAAAAACGCTCTGCCGTTCCAAAACTCGATTATTTCAAAACCGATCATTCCAAAACTTTTCTTATCCAACTGGTCGTGTCAAAATTCGCCTTATTCATGTTCAAATACTGGATTATTTCAAATAATGGCTATCTCTTTTCAATCAAGGTATATGAACCTTATACCTTTGCCTATATATTTCTTTCAAATAATTTCTGGTGGCCTGATATGCGTTTGTACAAACGTGTGAGGTATTTTACATTTTGCTCAAAATCACCTAACGTGGATGAGGCGAGTTTTGGAATGGACCTCCTTGTTTATTTTTCCAGCACCGTTGAAGTCGGTAGATAAATACTCAATAGCTGAACACACACGGAAGGATTTTTCGGGAGATGCGGCCTGCAATCCAGATCTGCCAGACCACGCCCGCGGATCTGGTCTGCCAAGAGCCAAATCCGACAGTGACCATTAACAGACAGATCGCACCTTCATGAGGTCGGCTTTGAGGGAGCAGATCTGTGCGTTAGTGGCAAAGTCTGTAACAGTTTGAACGACGTGAACTGCGGGCCAGATCTTTTCGACGCAACTAATTTTCTAGAGGTAGTTTTAACGAGAGAAGTGGGATGGAACGGAAACGAGTGCCCCTTATCGGCTTGTGTATGGTAGCATTAGTTACCAAAAAAAAACACGACGTCGAACAAAATGGGTGAAGAAATGGTTCGAGGAGAAACATAAATATGGCATCAATACAAGAACTGAGACAACATGTAACGGAAGATTTTAAAAATTATTTCAGATTTTTCAGATAAACTTTATCTTTGACTTTCCAGAGGCAAGGTCGTACATGGTACATATCTATGACTTACGTTATAATTTTTTTTGTCCAATCCATTTTCACAAATAACAGGTTTACAGCGTACCATACCCCTGATTCCTCACTAACTGCCGTATCTGTACATTAACTTTTTTACTTGAGGACTCCATATTATCAACTGTGAAGAGTATGTATTCTCAATCAGAACTATTTCATTCATTTCGCAGAGATGACCCCTTTCAAACGATGTCGATTTTTTCGAATCATCCTAACATGATTGCTAGGCGATGTGCCAAAACACTTTTCTGTAAAGCTTTTCTTGAGTATGATGTTCAATAATGAAAAATCTCTGGAAAACAGAAAGAAAGAAACTAACAAGAAGGATAATTCAAATTATTTTTTTCCAATGGAGTACATTGAAGAACTCGAATTTAACGGAATATATTTTCTCAATGGAAATATATGAAATTCACAAACAAGTATATCATTTTGAGGAAAGCTTGGGAAATTTATCCGAACAATATATGAAAAACAATATTTGTACACATTGGTTGCTATCAATGAATATCGTTCATTTAATAAACACTTTTTAACAAAAAATTGAACCGACGACAAAAGAAATTGAAAAGCGAAAAATAAAATGCATCTTTTTAGTCTTAATTACTAATCTCCTAAAGTAAGTAATTTTGCAATGATGGCAGCGAAATGCGCGGCGGCGACGCGGTATGTCCCTACGCCGGAAATTACCGAGCATTCCCGAAGTTAATATCAGCGAGACAGCCACCCAAACGGAGACACACGTGAGGGCACACCTCATTGCGAGTGGTCGTGCAGAAAGCGCATTTTGAGAATATTATTGTTTATCGCTGGACATTTCACGTTGAATGTTTATGTAAGAGTGTTTCGATCATTTCTTTGGAGTAATTGTATGATGCTCGTTGATTGTTTGTTTAGCGCCGACTCAAAATCAGTTACTTAAATCAGTTTAGGAGCCTAGTTATCAAGACTAAAGAAGTTGATTTTATTTTTCGCTTTTTCTTTTTTTTCGTCGGTCAAATTTTTTGTTCACAATATTTCAGGTTCAAATCTTTCGTGACTGAAATCTTAGCAATTTGTATGACGTTTGAAATACCTACCTACCATACTTTAATTATCAACTGTTATATACTATAACTAGCTGGTACACGCGGCTTTTTCTGCCTGGAATTTGTTATTTTCTCTGTTTTTATTTGTGTTGTTCCATCTAGCTGATGACTTTGCCTGCTTCCCATTATCTCGTTTCCCGTTATCCCATTTTCCGTTATCTCGTTTGGGTGTCATAATTGATTTGACACCGAAAGAAATGCTCAATGACTACTATTACAAATTCACTTACCATTTTTCAACCCTTTAGGCACGGAATGTAAAAAAATACTGGAACAACTCATATTTCTTTATTTGTTACAAAAACCTCAAAAACACGAACAGAACCCTCATACAAATTTTCATCCCCCATTTCACCCCTTTAGGGGTTGAATTCTCAAAAACACTGAAACATTTATTTCTTTATCCGTAACAAAGACCTCAAATACCAATTTTCATGACCCTAACTTGAAAACTAACGGAACCCCCATTCAAATTTCCATCCCCACCCTTTCCACCGCTTTATGGATTGAAATTTCAAAAACATTGAAACACAAATTCCTTCTGTTTTTAACAAAGACTTCAAATACCAATTTTAATGACCCCAACTTGAAAACTAATGGATTCCCTATACAAACTTCCAATTCCAATTTAACCCAGATTTCAACCCTTCAGGGGTTGAATTTCCAAAAACACCAAAACATGTATTTTGTATTTGTAACAAAGACCCCTAATAACAATTTTCATGATCTCAAATTCAAAACTAATTATACCCATTTGGGGTTGAATTCATGTTTTAACAAAATGAAGTTTTCTAACAGGAAACAAATGAGGCAAATTTCAGTTCCTCAATAATAAATACAGTATTCAGTTATCAGTTTATGTTTTGAGAATCATTTTACGATACTTCTGATCAACTTAGGTGATTTTCCATTCATTAGCAATCATATCCACCTTTGTTGTTGGCTTTCCGTCGAATTCGCGTTCAAATGGATTTGATGTTTACTTTACATCTTCGTCAGAAGTCACATTTTACTATAAGGTATTTTTTTTGTGTTTCAACTTTAAGTTGGCTTTTCATCGTCTACAAATGTTTTTTTTTTATTTCATGAATCTAAGAGATTTTCTCTTGGTCAGAAATCATATTCATGTAAAACTTATTTTCTGTATCGATCCCAGGTTCTTTTCATCGTCTTAGGGATCAAATGATATTTTCGCTTTTTATGGGCCTTTTATGACCAGGAAACCGACTGACCCATCATACGAAAGAAGATCCGTATTTATATCCTGTTATATTTCCTACTCCCAACTATCATTGCCTAATTTTTTATAAACATTTAAGAGCAAAAGAGTTGTATCGCAAATTCAGATTTGCATAGTTGCTATCTGAATTTTCCAATGCATTTCCTTTGAGCAAGCCTCGATGCGTCATAAGTGGTTCGATTTAAATTTTCCAAAAACGTATTGCAAGTAGGAGTATAGTACTACAAAACATCTATTCTTATATTGTGAAGGAAGGAACGTAACGCTATTTGAAAATTATAGGCCCATTTCAATAGTAGGCAACTTCTCGAAACTCTCGAAATAATTCTATATTGTTTCATTCATAACTTGATCAGACTATAATTTCAGACGATCACCATGAATTCGTCGAAAAAAGTTTTGTGTGAACAATTTCGCATGCCTCCCAAAAATTTTTTCAAATGCTCTAGACCGAAAATAAACAGGTCAACTCAGTTTATACGGATATGCAAAAGGCGTTCGATCAAATTGATTTTTACATTCTTCTCCAGCGATTATCATCGTTTGGCTTTTCTAGAAGTTTAATTAAACTTTTTACAAATTATCTCTTTGGCAGAAAACAACTAGTAGAATATCAAAGTTTTCGGTCTTTTTCATACACACCTAGCTCGGGTGTGCCACAAGGATCGAACTTGGGGCCTCTTTTTTTTCCAATTTTTATCGGTGACTTAGCCAAAAAGATCAATTGCCCAAAACTCACTTACGCTGATGACTTGAGGCTATACAAACTAATCGAGAATCATATAGATTGACTAAATTTACGTGAAAAAATCCATTTGGTATCCCACTGGTGCTTCAAGAATCACTTACATTCAAATATATCGAAATTTTATATCTTAACATTGTCTAGAAAAATGGAAATAATAATATAATTTTCCTATGTTATTGACAATAAGCCAATTAGTCGAGTAAATGAATTAATAGATCTTGCTATCACTTTTGATCATGAATTAACTCTTACGCACCATATAGGTCATGCTACTGAGGAGTACAAGAGAGTTCAAGAATATAGATACAATTATAACACTATTTAACGCTTATGTTGTTGATATGGTATCCAATTCATAGTTGCCACATACATCATGTTGAATCTTTCAAAAATATTGTTTGAAATAAGTACTTGTCTTTCAAAAACAATCGCATTTATCCTCAAAGGGGAGCCGAGTATTCCATTCTACTGAATCTCATTTTTTCACAAATAACTACATAATAAGATCTCGTGTGCACCCCTTTTATGAATGATCAACTTCCACACTCCACGCATGAGTTCGAGATATGAAACGACATTTTATTGTGATCATAGTAGAACGAATAACAATCTCAAAGCACCTGTGTCAGTAATTTGTGACAATTTCAATTCAATCTGTGATATGTGCGACATTAATGATAGTTCCCTCAGTTATATTTTGAAATGCATTCTCAATTGAAAATTTTATGTTTTTTTTATTTTTTTTTATTTATATTATTTATTTTTTTTATCTAGTTTCAGATATACATTTTCAGTAATCACCCCTTTTTGTATATTTTCAATACGACCGGTGTGAATTTGACAGCAACAACATGGCAGCTGTTTCACTGAAAACACCCGAATGACCAATGGTGTAAGATTATTCTATTTTGTGTTCCGTTATATTCTGTGATGAAATTCTACTTCATTATCATGAATTGTCTTCGAGATAGAGCGTTCAAATATTTTTTATGAGTTTGCAATTATGAAAGAAAATAGGTAAACCACGAAAAATCATCAATTAACAATGATAATTCAGATATAAATACGATATTATTGAATATAACTCCGGACTGCAGGAATATTTCAAAAAAGTACAAATTGTGCAAAGAAATCATTTTAACACGGAGTATCAATCATCAAAGCTTGATTTAACACAAGTGAATTATTGCTGACTACACAAGATGGTCAGCAATAATAATTTTTCGAGGAGTTATGCAGAGTAATAGCATTCGCCTTCGGGGTGTTCATTTTGGACATCCAAATAACTTCTTTGCATATTTCACCATATTTCATGATGTTCTTAGTTAATGTTACTACTTTTTTATATCTTCCTATTTCCATATTATTTGAATGAATCGTGTTTTTATTTTTTACCTCAATTGTTTCTGTTCCTGAATGGGTTCACTGGAGAGTTACCCTCTTCTGTTAGGTTACTCCTTCAAACCATTGTAAATTCGAAATAAGGACCCACTTCCGTCTCCATGGTTTTGAAGATAGTGTGGCAATATTAGAAGATTATGGATACATTTTTTGTGTATCATACCTTTTTTGATTTCCTCAGAATTAGGTTACAAATTATAACAGGTCTAAGTAGGATAATTAATATAAAATATCGAATAGGACAACAGGTTATTCAACCCAACATAACTCGTTGCCTGCTATAAAATAAATTTCGTAAAAATACTACGTCATCACTTCACGATTTGGAAAAAAAAATACATCTTCGCCTATCATGGTCCCCATATATAAAAAGTTTGTCACTAAGATGTACAGACGAATATAAAATCGCCATTCATTACCATTGATGGGAATCATTGATCTTGTTTGCCATGTATGATGTTTTTTCCATTTGAGGTTGATTTGCTCGTATCACATTCTATTTTGACAACAGTTTGTTTTCATTTTACAAATAGTGCGTATCTGGTATCCGCGACTTTGTCCCCGATTTGTAACAGGGAGCCAAAATACCAATTTCAATGACCCTCACTTGAAAACTAACGGAACCCCCATAGAAAATTTCAACCCCCATTTCATCCTTCTGCGGGTTGAATTCCAGAAGAAATCCAGAAACGGTGGAACTCGTACTTATATATAACTTGAAAACTAACGGTATATCTATACATATTTTCAACCCCCATTTCACTCCCCTTAGAGCTCAATTTTCAATAACCCAGAATCACTTTTATGTTATTTGGAAAGGAGAGCCCAAATATCTAGAAATTGGTATTTGGGCTTTTCATGAAATGAAATGAATGACTTCGACTTAAAACTAACGAAAACCCCAAACAAATTTTAACCCATTATTTCACCCCTTTGGGGGTTGAATTTTCGAAACCACTGAAACAGGCATTCCTTTATTTGTAACAAAGACCCCGAATACCAATTTTCATGCCCTAACTTAAAAACTAACGGCCAAAATTTACCCCTATTTTACCCCCTTTAGGGTTTAATTTTCAAAAACCTTGAAATATGTGTTTCTTCATCCAAAAAGAAGAATCCAAATACCAATTTCTATGACTTCAACTTCAAGAGTACTTCTTTCTAGATAGATTAACTCTTTTGGAAAAACACGTGTCATTAGCCACCGGCGATACGTTTCTGTTCCGCCATGTCTGCATCCACAGCTATGTACTCGTTTCACAAACAAATTGCCCAGTTCATTGATGCAGATGAATGTCCTGCTGCAATATTTTGCGACTTGTGTATGGCATTTGATTGTGTGGACCATGAGAAATTAATGGATATATTGAGAGTTTTGGTATCAGGAGCATATCTCTGAACCGGATTTCATCTTCTTTGGCGAACAGAAAACAAATTGTCTCTATACGGTTTGAACATGACAGCAAAATGAAAACAATACGTTCGGTTAGCAGGGAACTTAAAATGGGTGTACCGCAAGGTTCGATAGTGGGTCCTATTCTTTTCATCTTGTATGTAAACCACTTGGATGCGATAGTTGGCAATGAAGAATATACCGCGTATGCGGACGACTTTTCGTTAGTTCTATCCGCCGCCAAAACTGGAAGTTTTTAGACAAAACGCATTGAAACAATTCAAAAGGTGTCATCTTTCTTCAATTCCAGGAACTTATTTTTCAATATCCAAAAGACACAAATGTTGCGAATGCCCTGTCGGCAGGAAAATACTGAAGACCTTGAAATACACACAGTTAAATTAGATTTTCAGGAATATCACTGAACGAACACCTATGTTGGAAATCCCATTGTCAACAACTGTCTCCAAATTGAATTCTCTGAAATTTCTACTTGTCAATTTACGATCAGTGTTAGAGCTGGATCAGATGATGAACGTGTATAACGGTCAAGTTTAATCGAGACTGGGGTATGGCTTGCCTCTGGGGTAATTCGGCTGGTTCAAAAGAAGTTTTTAATGGTCAAAAACGGATCTTACGATGTATCTTTGGAATATCCAACAGGGACACTCGTAGAACAACTATCAAAAGTTTCAATGTTATGACACTTCCCAGTCTTTTCATCTTTGGAAAGTGTGTTTATATGTTCAAACACAAAGAAACATTCAGAAGAAATTCTAATATTCACGGATATCGAACACGAACAATGCACCACTGTCATGTTCATTTTGCTAAAAGAAAAATAATGTCCAGTGCTCCTGATCATGTTGGTCTTAAATTATTCAATAATCTTCTACAAAAACTGAAGGATATAACTAAAATGTCATCTTTCAAATATGGATTGGAATGTTTTTTAATCGAGAAGTGTTTTTATAGTGTTAAGGATTTTATAGAAATTTAGCATATATGTTTAAACTTTCTGTATTTTTATATCTCTGCCTGTAGCTTTGATTGTTTCTGTAATCACTGTATAACTGTTTCATTTCATCAATTCAATGTTCAATTTCATTTTATCTTGTTGTTTGTTTTATATATTTACTGACAATTCCAAAACATATAAACCATGTCATAAATGGAAATAAAGACTGATTGATTGATTGATTGCTTGATTGAAAACTAACGGATATCCAAACAAACTTCCATATACATCTCCAGGGGTTGAATTTCCAAAAATACTGATACATATTTTTCTTTATTTGTAACGAAGAAGACCAATTTCCATGAAACTATACAAACTTTCAACCCCCATGTAACCGCATAATGGTTGAATTTTCAAAAACCCTGAAATATGTATTCCTTTATTTTGAGAAGAAGAGCCCAAATACCAATTTTCATGACTCTACTCCAAAACTACTTCCATACAAACACTCACCCCCCTCATTACCCCTTTAGGAATGGATTATCAAGAAAACCTTTCCTAGTGGTTTTCTACGTCATCATTGCAATACGCTGTCAGAATTCCAGTTTTTCAGATCCAACGGCTTGGTCTGAGCATTGATCGTATGTCAGTCAGTCAGAACATGTAATTATATATGTTTGGATTATTAGTTATTATTTTTCGAAGTGATATCAAGATTGAAACCAAAGTAAGTACTGTCTATATCCTTACGAGCTATGTATTTGCTTAAGTGTTTTCGATCTGAATTTTGATATCTTCATGGAATTCTATAGTTGAATCGAACCGAACGAAAAGCACCCTTCTTTTTATTTAATATTACAAGCTTTTATTTACTTTCACTCGTTAGTTCGTTAGGGTCAAATCTTGCAAGTGAATTTTGACCGACTTCTAGTCTTCTGAATTATTTGAAATTCAGCAGGTATATATAATTACGGTGACAACGCATGATGGAATTTTTGTAAGAGGAAAAAACATTATGGCGGCTCCAAGATGGCGGACGAAATTTGTAATTATTGTCCGATTTCATTCAAAATTTGTATGTGGGGGTTTTCGTGGTCGGAGATTATGAATTTTTTGTCAAAATTTGTAAACTCAGGATAGCGGACGAGTTTTGTGATTATGGTCCGATTCGAATCAAAATTGGTGTGTGGGGGTTTTCGGGGTCGGAGATTATGGATTTTTTGTCAAAATTTGTAAATTTGAGATAGCAGCTTCACGATGACAGACGAGTTTTGTGATTATAGTCCGAGTCGAATCAAAATTGGTGTGTGGGGGTTTTCAGGGTCTAGGATCATGGAATTTTTTGTCAAAATCTATAAATTCAAGTTTGCGACTTCAGAATGGCAGACGAGTTTTGTGATTATGGTCAGATTCTATTCAAAATTGGTAAGTGGGAGTTTTTGGGGTCGGAGATCATGATTTCTTTCAACTCTGAACTTACAGGCAAAAGACTTTGTAATAACGATGCTCTCTTGGAAATGAACAGGTAAAAGCAAAAAATAAAATAACTAATGGAAACCTTCTTCAAAGACAAGCTTTTATTCAAACCGTGTACTAAAACGTATAAAATAAGTTTAAGTCATCGCTGACAATGATTTAAATATTTTTTTTTTTAATATTTGGTTTTAAAAAGGTTGTCGCGTCATGAAATTATTACTTCGACAAGTTACTTACCAACCAATCACTGTCCAATGAAATCAATTGGTAGGTACCTACTTTTATGAACACTTCACGCGACAAGCTTTTCGAAACCAAATAATTCCACAAAAAGTTATCAAATGATTGTCAGCAATGACTTAAACTTATTTTATACGTTTCAGTACACGGCCTGAAAAAAGCTCGTCTTTGAAAATGTTTTTCATCAGTTATTTTTCAGAAACTTTCATTGAGTTTCACTTGTTAGTCATTTTGGCTCAAATCTTGATTTGATTCAAAATTGTTGTATGGGGTCGGAGATTATGAATTGTTTGTCAAAATTCATAAATTCGAAATGACGGCTCCAATATGGCGGACGGGTTTTGTGATTTTGGTCCGATTCGAGTATGTGAGGGTTTTCGGAGTCGGAGATTTTGTAATTTTTGTCAAAATTCATGAATTCGAAATGGTGGCTCCAAGATGGAGGACGAGTTTTGTGATTATGATCCATTGGATTCAAAATTGATATTTCGGGGACGGAGATTATGATTTATATATCGAAATTCATGAATTCAAAATTATGGCTTCAAAATGGCGAACGAATTTTGTGATTATGGTCCGATTCGATTTAAAATTGGCATGTGGGGGTTTTTGGGGTCGGAGATTATGAATTTCTTGTCAAAATCTATGAATTCAAGATGGCGTCTATTCAAAATTGGTGTGTGCGAGTTTTTGGGGTCGGCGATCATGATTCCTTTCAGCTCAAAACTTACAGGCAAGAGACCTTGTAATAACGATGCTCTATTAGAAATGATTAAGGCGAACTAACTTAAAAGCAAAAACTAAAATAACTAATAAAAAAACTTTCAAAGACAAGCTTTCATGTAAGCCGTGTACTAAAACGTATGAATTGAGTTTAAGTCATCGCAGACAATGATTTAATAATTTTTGTTGGATAATTTGGTTTCGAAAAGCTCATAAAAGTAGGAACCAATTAATTTGCTGGGCAGTGATTGGTTGGTAAGTGAGAACTTGTCGAAGTTTTTAATTTTTACAAAGTATTCATGAAAGAAGGAACCAATTAGTTTCATCGGACAATGATTGGTTGGTAAGTCACAACTTGTCGAAGTATTGATTTCATTTCAATTCGCGTGACAAGCTTTTTGAAACCAAATAATTCAACAAAAAATAATTAAATCATTGTCAGCGATAACTCAAACTAATTCTATACGTTTTACTACACGGCTTAAATGAAAACTTGTCTTCAAAAAGTGTTTTTATTAATTATTTTTCTGAGTCAGATTACATAAGAATCATTAGGAATCATTTAGGAAAATATGATTCATTTTCCAACTTCTGATCGTAGAGTTCAAGGTTGATACACTGAAAATATATTACATTTTTTCTAACACATGATCCGTTAGCTCAATTGATGGCAATTTCAGAATCAATATATAAAATATGAAATCCTTTCACTGTGAGGGTGTCGAAATTCAGCCTTTAAAACAAAAATAAGTATATATTTTGCTTTATGTGAAATATGAGCTATCCATCAATACAGACCCCATTGTGACATTGGGTTAATATAGTGGCAAATCACATTTCCGATGAAATTAACGGGAGGCCTGAATGAAAGTAGGCATTTAATGTTGTTCATTTCAGCTACATCCGGGGCAAAGGATGATATTCAATAACAATCCTTTCTCAATCAACGGAACGGACTTCAAATTATGAGGAGTACAAGGAGATAAATGAGAAAAATCCAATTCATATGCACGGAATGTCTTCTAGGGTACCCCCCAATGAAGGTTTGGAAAGATCTTTTCGGAAAGGTAATAAAGTAACGCAAAGATAATGTCTATAATAGAAAAATTAGATAAGTTTCTTTTTGTCGGGTTTTCCCTCTCAACTCTTGAGCACATCGACTCCATCGTAACCTTGTACTTTTTTCCCGCTGAATGGGAACAAAAACTTTAGAGAAACATTTGAAGAAATTGTAATGCATAGGTACTGTACTATATTATATTCTTAGGATATATCGGGTTGGGCTGGAAGGCTGAGAATTTCGTTTGGTTTCTCCTGGGAGTTATGAGTAGGGAAAGGCAACCAACAATTTCAGCTATAGTAGGCCTTGCGAGCCTGAACTGATACATTCTGATTCGATATCACTTGAGTCATTCAAGGAATAATTGCCCAATCAATTACATTCCACCGAATACCTCAGATATTATTAGAAACTTGAATTAACAGATCTGGTTGGGTGAAGTACTCGGAGCTTCCTGTGGTCAAAGAAATGTCATTTTGGTATCACTTTTCCCGACATAGATAGTTAATTAATAAAGAAAATCCTTAGTTACATATTCACTGACAGATTGATGAATAATGATGAAAAGGACAGTTAGGAATTAGTTTTTCAAATAATAGAATCCATTCTCATGAAATGAGTCCGCTCGTTACAATATGCCAACAAAAATTGATATCATGAATGATTTTACAATAGGTACTTTTCTTCTCGCCATTTTTTAATCAATCAAATGCTTGAAAATTATTCAGAGACAGCCAATCTAACTAATTTTATAGTGACAAATGTCGTCATTATATTTCACACTCATAAATGCAAACTAGATCCGCGATAAACGCACACCAGCTCCTGTCAGAGTTATATGTCAAACACAATAAATCCCTATGGAGGAAGGCAAATATGATTGATTCTACGTATAATTTTGAACTCATTACGTATAGTTGATATTGGAATTCGAAAATAATTTTTATCGTTCTCGTCTCGTCTTCAAGTTCACATTTCATGATCATTTCACATAATGAATATCAGTCCCTCATAGTCCACTATTTTATACATATGGCCTTCTAACACATAGGCATGAGAACATTCCTCATGTTTCGGTATCAATACCCGTTATTTCTATAAACAATGAACTGTATCTCCGCCAGTCAAGTATTCGATACATACAGCGAGACCGTCGATCCCCTATAAATTTCATCTGAGTCATACTTTCGCGTGTTCATACATCTTTCATTTTATCACGTTATGTCTATTACGTATGGCCCCAGTCGAATCACTGCTTGGTTATTTCAATAAGAGGGCACTGAATTAATCAATCTACATCCAATTTCATTTGAAATTATGCTAAATAAGATTGTTGTTGATGCCACTGATCATTTATATTATACACTCACATGTAAAAAACTGAACAAGTATATATTTGATAAAATTTCAAGTCTCATATTTTTTTATTTTAAGTTCAATTTTCCTAATTTTTCCAGCGAACTGTAGATACAGTTCAACTTGCATAACTGGTCTTTTGTTAAATGCTGTCGTATTAATCATTCTATAGGGTTAATTAAAAGCTTGTTGTACAACTCTAAATTTAAAATACTCTGTGGAATAATTTCGTAGTCATATTCTTCCAAAATAACAATATATGTTAAGGAACATTCCTTTCCTAAATCTTGTTTTTTTGCTTATGTCTTTATGTGCACTGGTTCATTTTTAAGATCGAAATGAACGGATCTCCAACAGTTTACTTTGAGAAGAGTTATTTTTCGACGAGGTGGCTTTGCTCGTTGTTGCCCTAATGTCAGCTTAGTTAATGAACCTAGCAACTAAGAGGTAACAATATATTGTTTATTTTTGATGAGCAGTTATTGCAACTCACAAAAAAAAATAAAAAAAAATGTATTTATGCAAACTTTAATTCAAATTCAAAATCAAAGTTGAAAACGAACAAACTCAAACATCCATCCAAAGAAACGTACTTTTCACTACAAACTCAGCTCAATATTTTGTATTACCATCTCTAGCTCCTATAACTGTCTGCACACGTCGATTTATGTTGTAAATATAGGCTAATCAATGGAGATTATCTGCTCTATTTATCCTGTGACAAAAATACTATAGTTATTCTAATCCCAATTGGAACGGCAATAAAAACAAAAGCACTACGAGGAGTGTTCATATGCACTGCCTGGCAAATGGGAAATTTATATATCACCAGTGTTTTTACTTTCAAAGCGTTCCTGGTACAATCATGGAAATGTTCTGTCGTGTGGAAGATAATTTCTTCTCGAAACTTTTTATGTCGGTCCAATTGGGATTAGAAATACTATACCAGGAAACCGACTTGGCCATCATACGAAAGACGGTTCATAGTTATATCCTGTTTTGTTTCCTTCTCACAACTGTCATTGCTTAATTCGTTATAAACATTTGAAAGCTTTTTTTTGTTCTCGACTTGTAACCTGAAAACTTATGAAGCAATCTCGATAGAGAACTAAAATGCAAAAAAAATTAACCTGATCGCGACTCGATCGGATTATTAGTAACGGAGAAAATCCGGAATCATCAAAAATAATTAGCGGTTTTTTTCAATTCATAACTCCGCTACTTTTTGAGTTGTAGTGCAGTAGTGAATAATATGTTTGAAAAACTCAGGCGCTGTTGGATTATTAAATTTGGCATAATTGCAATCTGAATTTTTTTATTATTCAATTATTGCATTTTGCGTTGAAAAGCGGCAAAATAGGTGAAAAATACTTGCAAACATGTCCGAAAATGGGCTAGTGCGTGAAAGCGGCTGAGTAGTGGAGGTAGAGCGGCAGACACGGAGAAGCGTATGTATAGTTAAACAAACGCGCTGCGCCCGATATGAATCTACGGCTCTACCCCCACTCCTCAGCCGCTTCATACACTCGCCCGTTTCCAATCATGTATTTCTCACCTATTTCGCAGCAATTCAACACAAAATGAGAATAGTCGTTTTGTAGTACTATACTTCGACTCTAAAAATCTTTTAGAAAAATTGAAATCGGACCACCTATGATGCATCCATCTGCTGCAATAAAGTGTATTGAGAAAATGAAATTGCAATTATGCCAAAACTAATAATCCAGCAGTGCCTGAAATTTCCACACATCAAGTACCTATCAATCACTAGTATGTCGTGGAGAACCTTCTTCAAAACTTGTAAAATGGCGGTGTTACGAATTTCAAACAAAAGCAGATTTTTTTCCGGGTTTTCCGTTTTTTCTCCGTTACTGATAATCCGATCAAGTCGTGCTAGGGCTCATTTTCTTTTAATTTTGATTATCTACAATTTGTCCATTGGACACATTTAGACTGCTTTATTAATTTCTATTTTACGCACGAAAAACAAAAAACAAAATAGATTTTTTGCATTTAAATGTTTATTACAAATTAAGCAACGACCCAACAAACATTATAGGTAAAATTTACGTCATTTCGACCTTCGAATAGGTCAGCGCCCTAATTGGCGAAGGTAATTATTACATTATAATTACCTCAAATTTACCATTATGGGGAAAAAAATGGAAGTAATTCAGAAGTCAAAATTTGGGATATTAAGAAATTTTTCCTCATAAGTTGAAGGCATAAATAGGTAAAATTGCCTCCAGACTAGTCGACTGATGGTAAAAATGTAGTCATTTTTACCTATTCCAGGTTATAAACACTGTAATGAAACAAACAACAAACCATGGCAGGTTAGAAGAAGATGATAAAAGTTAACTGTATATTGTGTATCTTAACCTACATGTTTATTCGTGAAAGCGTTGGAGTTGACATGAACATGGCGTATGAAGAAAAAACTGTCAATAAACGTATAGCAGATAATGCAATAAGTGATGGTTTCGCATTCACACCTAGTTGTGATTTTATTTGCGATACAAACTTTTCTGTGATAATGTTGATTTTTACTCGTCTAAAACAAGTGGGCCCATCAAATTATTAAATTTGTATGAAAAAAAACCACTGATTTATGTCTACTTTTACAACTTTTTCCATCAAACACTTCAAAAACTGATTTTATAGATGAAGTATGTGTATACATATCATATTCACCTATTTTTTGACTACCAATCATCAAAATGTGGTCGATTCGAGAAAATTATGTATTATTTTTACAATGGCGGAAACGGTTCAAACCGAAAAATATGGCGTATGTTCCATATGGGCTTATATGTCGAAATTCCTTGGAATTTTGACTATGAGAACACATAGTCTTCGTTCAAAGTCGAAAGTAACCTTCATTCCTGACTTTGAAGTCCATTTTCCTTATCTTGGGATTTCAGACCCTTTCACATTGTGGTCACGTGATGAAATACAATATATGTTATTGGATGTTTTTTCATGCATGTCTATACGTTTCGTTCTCTGGATGGATTGCGAATCGTTGATAATACATTTATATTTCACTTATTCTATGTTCTGTGCAGAAACACTCAAATGTCAATACGGGGTGAAAAAATCAATATGTTTTGCTAATGTAAAGGTAAAGCCAAGTTACCTATAGTTACTCAGAGAAATGGATATAGACTACAAAACCCTGTAATGAGTGTTTATTCTGAAATTAAATATCAAATCCATCAGTAATTTTGATAATAGTACGCGATATTTATATTTCAGTGCACATCTTCCCAGAATAGAAACCATGCTTAACGTTACGGTCTAATGAGGGAATCTCTTCCCGGAGAGAAATAGCCAATCATACAATTTTGAATATAAAATGGTGTGTTGTGATTGGCTGAATAATTTTGATTTGACATTTCTGCGTTCTGCATGCGGTGCCCGGAAATATACAATTTATCAGCCAACTGTAAATACCATTAAAAAATCGACCAATTATGATTTGCTTGATTTTGACTTTTTCGGAAGCCACGATGATTGGTTTTGAAATTTTCGAAGCCATAGAAACACATCAATCTCTTATTTTTGTTAAAATAAATTTTCTATTTGATTTGATTTTTTTGCGTATTCAATACCATTTTTTCATTCATTTACTTAAAAGGAAGAACTTCATTGAATTCCATTTTGTCGCTGCATCATTGAAAACGTCGCGGCTCTAGTTTACCGCTGGCGATAGACAAAGCTTTCTGAACGCACCCCATTCATTGTTCAGTATCTCTTACCGACATGACCTGAGACCTAACCAAAGTTTAAGGTTAACGCTTTCATGTTTTTATTTCAATAATGGATGAGTGTTTTAAAATAGTTGCCGTCATAAAAAGACGTGGAGCAACACCCATAGTTGAATATTCCTATGAACCACATAAGTGGGAACAAAAAGGAGAGTGTTCTACCATCTTTTGGTAATTCAGATTTTCCATGCATTATTAATATTTGTAGTAGGTCACCAACTGCTTGTATGGAGACTTTATGTGACAAGGCCCAATGTCTGAGCTCCTCTAACAATGAGAGGTTATCTTCCAAGCTTTGTGCCTTATTCCCATTGAACTCATCGTCTTCTGATCCATATTTTTCCCTGGTATCATCATCAGTAAAAGCAATTTCACACTCTACATTAATTTCTGTAGTTGATGATGACTGAGTGGAAGATGATGGCTCTGATCTCTGGACATCGGAAAGTATAGGATGCTTTCGGATTATATTTTCATTTGTTCTCATTCTGGCAGCTAATCGATAATAGTTGGTGGTATACCTGTATGGTTTACTAACTCTATTCGAATTGTTGCTCGTCATTTTATAGATTTCTAAAATTCAGGGCACAATAACAAAATTAAAGGAAGTAAAGTGTATCATGTCATCCTCATCTGAATCGACTTGGTCTTTAATATCTGATGATAGACTGAGTTACTTTGAGGATTTTATTTTAGGTAACTTTGACTTCGTTGCAGACATTAAGTCTGATTAGACAAATATTGTGGTAATCTCGCCCTCATTGTAGAGCAGTAGGTATAAACTATGTCAAGAAATGTCCAGGCAACTCCTTTAACTTCATTGGTGCCAAAATAGGTAATGAAGAGTATATAGTAGACCTGTTTACTGACTTGTCAATTCCCTGACTATATGATCACACATGAGGTAATAATTAGGTAAGTATTCACCAGAAGGTTTTTCCTGAGAGTTCCAAGTATTTTGAACACATTTTGCTGGTAACCTTTAGGTAAAATTCAACCTAGTAAATAACTATATTAACCCATGAGACTGTGAAAGTATATTTGAAGTCCATAACAAGTGATTTCATACTACGCACTACGCCTATTGAGTTTTTTGTTTTTGAAGGAGATTTGGTGGTCTCAATTATGGTTTTTATAACTCCAATTATAACTTTGAAGTTAGTTAGTACTTGAAGGTAAAATATTTGGTCAGAAATGAGAATTCGGACTTCTTGGAGCCGTTTTACCCCACTGCTTGGTATAATTTTCCTATGATGTTAGTTGGGGACAGTTGCGAGTGGGAAACATAACAGGATAAAACTACGGACCGTCTTCCGTATAATGGCACACTTGGTTTCCTGGTAGTATTCTGGTCATGAAACAATCTTCATTGATTGGTCTAATAAGGTTACGAATATTCCTCCCCAAACCATTACTGAATCATGGCTCAGACGGGGACTGAACGTGCCCTCTGAAATATTTCTCTGGTCCTTCCTCATCCTTTTTTCTGTCCATCTGGAGAATGTAAGCAGAATGTAGATTCGCCGTGAAAAGAACATGTTGCATTGCCCTGAGCTCCAATGTGGAAAATTGCAGTCAAGGTACTAGGTGACGCCGAAGCAAATTGGGGTCCGTGAGCTTTCAAACCAAACTCCTTCAATCTTCGTCTAATTGTCCACACACTAACATTTGTACCTCAAGGAGAATGTGATCGAAATTTCTTCAATGCAAAACAAGCAAAACTATACTTAGGTAAAAATTATCAGAATCGGCAGTGAGGCTGCGAACAACATTCATTTTCCAAATTATATTTCCAGAAGTATGAGTATCAAAAGTATACGACTTCCAGTGGATATGGATTACACAAAGGAATGAGAAGCCAATATTTCCTTCCTTCGCACTGTTTCTCGTAGTTATGGAATTTTGTAAATAAGCAGCTATGGAAAATGATTGGAAGATCATTCGCTGAGTAGAACCGGAAATATGAAATTTCACAACAAGACCTTCTCAATAAATTTTGATATATCTTTGCCGATCATGGTCCCTAAAGCCAAAAATACCATCAGTTCAAATGTTTATATATATATATATATATATATAAATATATATATATATATATATATATATATATATATATATATATATATATATATATATGAGATATAAATTATTCAACAAAGTGGAGCACAGATATTTCAACGGAATGGAACGGAAGTGGACACAAAAATATTTTTTATAAATGCATCGGACAAGTTCAAAGATGGGCCAATTCGGTTAGGTAGTTTTAAAATGGCGGAAGATGAAGAAAAAAAATCTCAATATTCCATTTTTATACCAATATTAGCAAACTATCATTTGATAGAGCTTCATGAGCTCTACAACTTTCAGTCTCTTTCATTTTTTCTCCAAGATGTACACACAAATCGAAAAATCTAAAATCGCTGTGAATTACCATTCATGAGAATTTTGGTTCACCCTGTGAGCTCCTTTCATTTGATGTTCATTTGGTCGGTTCAATCGGATACTGTTTGACTTTTCTTTCCGCCGATAAACATAACATCATTATATTCTTACATTTCTGGATTTCGAAGTTAAGTACCATATATTATTTTTTCTAGTGATATGAGGATTAAAACCCATGTAAGTACTGTCTGGTTATACTTATTTCTTCTGATTTGAGTAAGATAACATTGAAATACTAGGCAGGATTTAGGGAGATTTGGATTCTCCACCAACTTTTGATTGTAAAGTTTGAGGTGACACCGGGTAACATTGACACAACTTAGAAAAACGCCTGTGTAGCTCAGGAATATAAGGGAATAATTTACTTTTTTCATAGTGCATACTAGAGTCGCATAATATAAGCTACAATTATGATATAACTAGCTGGTACTCGCGACTTCGTCCGCATGGAATTTGTATTTTTTGCTATGCTCTTCTTTGTTCTGTTCCATCTGGTTTATGCCTGTGGCTTCGCCCGCATTCCATTGTCCCGTTTTCCGTCTCCCATTATCCTTTCATTTTGTCATTCCGTAATCACATTTTCTGTAATTCCATTATCTCGTTTGGGTGGCATAATCGATTTGACAGCGAAAGTAATGCTTTTTGATGGCTATTACGAATCCACTAACCTCCTTTCACCCCCTTAGGGACGGACTTTTCAAATGAGGTTAAACACGAATAATTTCTACGTAACCGAGATCCAAAACATCGACTTTCATTACCCTTACTTGAAAACTAACGCAACTCCCCGAACCACCACTCTCCATTTCACCCCTTTAAGAGTTGAATTTCCAAAAATATATATTCCTTTATTTGTAAAAAACGCCTCAAATACCAATTTTTATGACACTGACTCTAAAACTAACGGAACCTCCATACAAATTATCACCTTTTATTTCAACCCTTCGGGGATAGAATTTCTAATAACACATTGTAACAAAAACGTCAAATACCAATTTATGTGACCCTGACTCGAAAGCTGACGGAACCCCCATACAAAACACTCAAACACGTATTGTTCCATCTGTAACAAAGATCTCAAATTCCCATTTTTATGTCCCTAACTTGAAAACTAACGGAATTCTCATACAAACTTCCAAACCCCATTTAACCCTTATTTCACCCCTTTAGGTGTTAAATTAAAAAAAAACACTAAACAAATGTATTTCTTTATTAGCAACAAATACCTCAAATACCAATTTTCATTACCCCAACTCAATAACTGACGGTACTCCTATTCAAACTTTCAACCCCCCATCACTGTTTAACCCCTCTCGTATTGAATTTTCAAAAAGCCTGAATTACTTGTTTCCATATTTGAAAATAAAAGCCTGAATCCCAATTTCCATGACCCTAACTCCAAAACTAACGATCTTCCATCTTCCACACCCCTTTTTCCAACCCTTTAGGGATTGAATATGCCATCATAGTCATATGCGATTTGTTCTGGGCGTTGATCGTATGCCAGTCACTGAATCCAAAATATTATTTTGTATTTTTTAGATGTTTTTTTTTTACCCAATAGTAATATCAAAAATAAATCACAGAAAATCAAAATTCTTCATTTTTCATTATGAACATTGGTAACAAAACATGATTTCTTTTAATGCAGAAAAGATAAATTTCAAAATTACCAAAACTTGTGAGTGAGTGAGTGAGTACTTGACCAATAAAGGATGAGACGAACATTTTTATCAGTGCAAAACTATTGAAGAAATGCATCCCACGTCGAATATAAGGCTCTGCTAAGATTCTTACTACGTCGTGTATTGGTTAAATTAACTCATCACTTTTTTCAGAAAACATAAAACATTGTTCTTTTCTACGATAAAAAAATAAGAATATCTCTTCACTGGACTCAACTACTTCAGTAATCTGACTAATATAATGAACTAACCTGTGGGAATGTTTATTGGTTTTGAACTTGATTGAAATCCAGGCTCTAACAATAACTTTGGTTACATTGTCTTTATTCCCCGTTTCATTTTCTCTATTCTCGACTTTTATATTTTGTGAAAATCCCATATCTGAAAATGTTCCTAACAGTGTATCACTTTCTAATATCAAACCACCATCGCTTTCTTCCTCGGAATTTTCTTGAATTTTGCTTTTGTTAGCAGTTACTTTGATAGTCTTATTTCTTTTTATATTTGTTTGTATTTCTTCTAAACCTGTTTTTTTTACTTTCTGTTGCTCCATCTTCGCTCCAGCCGTCATTCTTTTCAGAATTCAGGCCGAGGTTAGACACTCTGCAACTTTTTATGAACCTCAGTTCTTTCACCTGAAGGACTAGGTTCTGTTGTCATTGTGAAACAGATAGTGAAGATGTTTCCAATCATTTTGGAGAAAAAATCCTAGAATTTGTAGAAGACACTGGGGTACCATTATTCGTATCTGAGGTTGAAGTAGGTTTTTCAACAGCAGGATTAGAATCTCCTTGGTTCGTCAAATACTGTAGATTCTATAGATTTTTCCAAAATTTTCTTTCTGCCAGGAGATATATATATATATATATATATATATATATATATATATATATATATATATATATATATATTCGTGGCTCCAAAACTTCTTCAGTTACATTTGTTTTTTCTGGTGAAAGGGGGGTTATGATTATGGCATGGTGTAAATTATATTTTTTTGTTTCCTCTTCCTTATATATATATATATATATATATATATATATATATATATATATATGAATATGTATATATATATATATATATATATTCCATTCCTATCATGCTCCAAACATGAAAACAAACCTGGTGAAAGGTATGAAAAACAGAGTAGTGTGTTTATCACATCCTATTTTTCAAAAGGAATGTTTAAATGAACTTAAAACAATTCTAAAAGAAAACTCATATCCAATCAAATTTATTAATAAATTACTATTCAGTACTGATCGTCAACCTAGTGTTACTACTATTGAATCTGGAAATACAATTATAAATTTAGACCTTGTAACATTAAATCCTCCAAGAATAAATTCAAGTCCACAACCTCAACTAATAGAACCTTATATTTACAAAACATTACCATATGTAAGAGAACTAACTTCTAAACTGACAAATGTGTTTAAACTAGATAAACTACGCATTGCCAACAAAAACATTAAAACTATTGCAAGCCTTTACACTAGAACTAAAGCCCCGTTAACTATATATGAGAAATCAAATGTCATATATAGTATTCCTTGCCTAAATTGTGATAAAATATATATCGGGCAGACCGGTAGGAATTTAACAGGTCGCATAGCATCTCATAAGAGTGATTGCAAAATAAAAAAAAACAGTTGTGCATTAGCTGAACATAATATAAATTCTAATCATTTTAGTAATTTCAACAACCCTTCTATTTTAGCAGTAGAGAATAACTTCCACAAAAGGAATTTCCTAGAAATGGTTTTCATAAAAAATGAACCAAACAGCATGAATAAACGATCTGATATTTCCAACCTTAGTGTCATTTACAATTACTTGTTGAAACTTGATTCCAATTGAATTTTAAAAACTGCTTAGTATTTTTTGATTTTTTCTCTCATTTAACAATTTTTGTCATATAGATTGGTACTATTCCTTTTGTCTTGTGGACAAAACACATGGTTCTCCCTTGACTGTTCATTTTTGGACAGATGACATTTGACACTTGACACTTCATGTCATGTATTACTTGTCATCCACCATTTCCCTTTTTCAGTCATGCTTCAACCATGTGGTAATTATTGTGCTTGTCAAATTTTAAAGTGTTTAAATTAAGTATCTAAAACAATATGTGCGAGTGCCATTGTTTAATTTTTATATATATTACTAGTAGTGGTTCATAGTGATATGATTTTGAAAAGTTCCTCAATCACGAAATGGTGATTAGTTCGCTGTCTTCACTTAACCTCACCTTAGTAAGTTCTATAGATTTGTTTAAAATCGTATTTCACAATTGTGTTTTCTTTTTTCTCCACAGCTTGTCTTGATAATGAAAATAAACATTTTCGAAAGCTTGACTAAATAAGAAAGAGTTTTCTTTTCTCATAGGCCATTATTTTTGACTGCAACCTCAAGGAATATCCTTTCTACAAAGTTTATTTCAAATTCATAGTTATTTTCAACTAGTCCAGTCACGAGACTACCCTTCTTCTTTATATATATATATATATATATATATATATATATATATATATATATATATATATATATGTATATGTATATATATATAAATATAAATATATGTGTGTGGTGAATTAGTGACTGGCATATTGTATACATGCTGATTCTATTTGAGGTTGCAGTCAGGTATATCAATATTCCACATCTCTTAGCTGACTGAATATATCATTCGATGATGATAGGAAAAATATATACAGATCTCAATTCACCAACATCATAACAAATTTCTTTCATAAAAATAATCGAAATTTGCATTTTTTAAATGTACTACATATGAAAACAAAAAAATGCTTGAAAGGAAACCAAGAAATTATCATAACAAACAGTGATAAAGAAAATGTAACTGTGGCAATGTATAGAAATGAGTATATTGACAAAAGTAAAACCATCTTAGCAGATAAACATTTTTACAAACAACTCAAATCTGATCCCACTTGTACTTTACAGCGAAAGCTAATAAAATGGTTCAAAACTGAGAGATACCAAGAAAATTAATATTTCTACAGCAAAATATCTAATGGGTTACAATTCGGTAGCTCCTCGTTTTTGTACTTAAGCTTGACAAAACTTGGTAAGAACACTGTGAACCCCAGAACAAGTCGGATTCACTTCTCTACACTACTAGAAAAATACAAAAGTTACCACTACATATACACCGATGCTTCTAAAACAGAATCGGGGCTACCAGCAGCTTTCATATCAGATAATTATCAGAAGTCATTCAGGATACCAACAATAAGCACTATCTATACTGGGGAACTCTTCGCCATACTGAAAGCGTTTGAATATGCGATGAAAAAAACATAGATGAATGTCTAATAATCACCAAGGTTAACATCAATACCCCAACCATCCAAACTTCACTGATAAAGAGGAGACTCTACTATCTCCAAATGAAAAAAGCAGCATTGCGTATAATATGGGTACCGTCGCACATGGCGAACGGCATCCAGGCAGTAGACAAACTAGCACGGGAAACCACATCCAACCAAGACATCCCAAAAACCGAACTATCGGTACTCAGCGATACAAGGGCTTATATCCGACAGAAAGTGACCAACAAGTGGCAACATGAGTAGGATCGTTCTAACGCCAAACTGAAAGAAATTAAACAATCAGTGCTACCTTGTAAAACCAAGTTCAAATGACGCTATACGTATACGGTTGGGTCATACACGCCTTACCCACGAAAATCTCTTAAAACATAGTGAAAAACCTTCATGTGAAGTATGTGCCACAAGTCTAACAGTAAAACACATTTTAATCGAGTGTACGAAATACAATAAACAGAGACAAAAATATCAAATCCAAGAAACTTTAGCGGATATCTTCAAGACTCTAACGATCACTTATTATTATACTTACGGATATAAATGTTAAATCTAAAATATAACTGTTACAGTCGCTAATGATCGAAAGATAGATGCGACTCAAAAAATTCAAATAAAAAAAACTAATTAAAAACTGTATCGCCAAAAAATGGAACTAAATAAAAAATTATTGCACACCTTGATGAGTCCCATTTTATGAACATATTAGAATTATTTTTGATTCAACGTATTTGTATTCGACGGGAAATTCTTTAAACACATTTTTGGAACTCCTATGGGATCCAATATTTTCCCTATTTTGGCTAACTATGTTATGGATGATTTACTGGATAATTGTGTTTCTCGAGCGAACTTTAACATTCCTTTTATCAAACGTTTTATGGATGATTTGATTTCATCTGTACCATATGATAGTATTGAAGAGATTTTATCCATCTTCAATTCTTATGATATCTTCAATTCTCAATTCATTTCAGAAGAAGAAATACAAAACAGTATACATTCTTAGATATGAGTGTAATCAGAACCGAACAGAATACCATTATCACAAAAAGGTACAGAAAACCAATATGTAGTAGTAGACTTATCAACTACTATTCATACCATCCGCAAAAAATTAAAATCAATTTGATAATATCTATGGAAAACTAGAATCGAAATAATCACTCATGTCAATTTACGACAGAAAATGTCTAATCGAATTTCAGAAAATATTACTAAAATATTCTATCCAAAAAATCTAATCGATAAATTATTTTAAATCAAAGAAACTGTTTAATCCCTCAATATCCAAACAAAATTCCAGAACAGAAGAAATGGGAACATCTATATTTAGATCTCTTCCCCATATCCACGAACTCACTCCAAAATTATTATATATATTAAAAATTGAAAATATCAAAATCGCAAAGAAAAATTTTGAAAGCATATCAAAATTACACACAGAAGTGAAAAGTTCGATTCAAAATAAACAAAAATCTAATTTTGTTTATAGAACACCTTGTAGAGACTGTTCTAAAACGTATGTCGGTCAAACATCAAGAAACCTCAATAGTCGTATCATATCCCATGAGAGCGACTGTAAACGTAATGTTAATTCATGTGCTCTTTCTGAAGATGTGAGTAAAAGAGATCATCAGATGGACTATGATAATACAGGAATTCTAGATAACGAGACCAATGAAAACAGAAGAATATTCCTAGAGATAGTTCACATAAAAAATTATAAGGAATCAATAAATAAAAGAACTGATTTGAACAGTCTTACGCAAATCTATACTATAACTACTATAATTTTCTGCCTTGATTCTGAATTGATTACAAAAGAAGTTGTCATTGTCAAAAATTTTTTTTCATCTTTCATGAATTTCTGTTCATTTAATGTGCTAATTTTACATCAATCTCACGTTAGTAAGTTGACAAACAAAAATATTTCCATAATGTAATCCATAACATTATGTTGAAGGAAGTAATAAAGATTGTTTATAAATCGAGATATTCAATAGAATTTTCTTCAGCCTATATCCTGACTTGTAGTCTCCTAAATAAGATTCGAAGCTTGATATACCAAATTATATCAGCTATATATAATAAATAAATATATATATATATAAATATATTCCTGCACCGCTGAAACCACATATTGCATTATCCCCAAAAAACACCAAGCTTCGATAGTTTGCTACAGTAAATAAGACCCTTTGGCAACTAGTTCCATGATAATGGTCTTTTGAAACATTCCTTCAGGCAACTTTCAAGACTGGATAACTGTAACAACTAGTGGTTGTTGAACTTGCGATGTGTGTGCAGAAAAACATAATTCAATATTGTTTTGTGGAGAGGCTTCTATTAATGTCTCAGATATGTGAATTATATATCATATATTCATATCCTTCATCTCTCTAATTCAGATGTACTTTAACAGTTGAACCAGTTGAAAAACTGATCAGCCTCCATCCAACTAGAAGGGCTGCAATTGTAGACAGCGTGTTCTGATCCATTCTGGCACCACGTAGAATATAAGTGTAAACCATTCAAATTAATATAAGGCGAAAGATATTTTCCTGTGGCACCGCAGCAAACAAGTATGGTATAGGTAGATTCTGTTGTACTGCCTACAACTCTATGAGGGTTTGCGGATCATTTCCTACATAAAATTAATTGAACCAACAATGGGTTTGTAGATCGGTTTCTTGCAGTTAGAAATGTTCTGCAGTTTTATTTGCAGCTAAAGTCTTTCAATAGTCATTCAAAACTTCTTCAGAACACGCTTCTGCTCTATTTTTGGGAAGATTTTGAGCTGCTTTCCGTCTCAAGTCCCCTTCCCACCTTTTTTCAAATCTCGACAATCCAATCCTTGCTAGGGATTCCGTCTTTGAAGGGGTTTGGTCGATCGATTCCGTTTCAAATAATCTTGAACGAGGATTTTAAGTTGAAACCGATCCATCCCAAATACCCATTCTGCCAACTTCATTAAAATATGGACTATGTCCTGCTCTTCTTCCTGTGTTAAAATGGTAGGTCTGCCAACTGGTCCACATTTGTGATTCTTTAGATGAACGGTTAATATCGTGGAGGTTTTCGGCCCTTTTGATGCTAAAACCTTCAGTTTCAATACAATCCAGGACTTTTTTCAATGAGTCATACCGCAAGTCTCTTACTTACGTACGGCAGCGGATGAGCGCTTTCAAGGTGACATTTCTGAAATCATAATTCAGTTTTATGAAATTATCGTAGGATAACATTGACACCCATGTCAATGTTATTTACATTATTCAACCCCCATGACCAAAATACATCTTTTCATGCTTAAATAAGCAAAAATATATTTCAGTGGAATAAATGGTGAAGAACATTGAAATATAACTCACCTGCTTCTTTTAAAAAGTGAAAATTTCGATTCGATCTTCTAGTTACAAAGTTCAACAGGCGTTCAATAATGGAAAAATGAACCAGTGTTGATGAATCGACGAGGTGACAGTGCTACACGATGATTGTTGGAAAAATAATAGTCACGTTTGTTAAACGGTATACCTACTAATCAATTTCCCCCGGAATGACGTCGGTGTCGCCACATTACATGAAAATATTAAAAGCGTTCAGAGAAATTTTGAATCTTCTCCAATTTTCGATTGAGTTTGAGGTTTATAGAAAAATAGAGATGCTGTTCACATTTTCCAGTGAAGAACCCCGCACCAAATACATGGGAAAATGGCTCCCAGCCAATTTCGGAAATTTTCTGGGATATTGTGTTTTAAGTCACTAGAAGTTACATGTGCAAGTTTCAATTAGTTTCTATGTCTAGTTTCGGAGATATACATTTTTGAAAATCACCAAAATGGCTGTTTTACTGAAACATAGTAAGGTTCACTTATCCAAAAGTATTACTTTTCAGATTATTAGTTACTAAATAACAGCTGTGTTGGTTTGAGGAATGTCAAATGACATGTCCGTCAGTCGGTCGTCAAGACAAAAAAAGCTACCAATTATACAGATGGGTCAAAATAGCGCAATTTAGATATTTCGCAATTTTCATCATTGTCCTATTAGCGAACTGAGCATTTTTCATCAAAAATATATTTATTGGAGTCTTTTTTATGACAGGAATATTTTCTTGGAAGTTTCAACTTCCTTTCAAAATAATTATTATTTTGAAAAGTGTTTTTTTTATACTCCATGTTTCTAACATTAGTCACTTGAAACAGCCTTTTTGAGAAAATAAATCCGTTTTGAAGGCAGAACTACTTGATGAAGACTATTAGTAATTGCTTAATATGATTAGCTACAAAAAAATACCATCACATTTCATTTTCGTGAAGCAGCTTGAAAACCGCTCATCATCGTGTCAATAGCATTGCCGTTAATAGTCACAAGGTTTATGGTCATGCGGTTTTTAATGGCGCAATTGTTTTGTGCCGCAAGATCATATTTATTTCATCAATAAATAAGATGGGGCAATATTTTCCATTGAATATCAATTTTCAATATTTATATTTCGAAAACCAGACATAGTAATTTACTTGAAGTATAACTGAAAAATATGATTCAAATTGATAAGTCCATTCAAGAATAATTAACAATCATAAATATCAGGTCGAAACCTATTTCAACTTATATTTGTAAACACCCCGCCACCCCATATAAAATGTGATTGTAGCTTTCTGTAATTAATAATATTAAGCAATTACTTTTAAGTCTTCCTCGATTAGTTTTGGCTTCAAAGCAGATTTATTGTCTCAAAAAGGCTGTGACTAAGCTACAACAAACAACAAACAAACATTTTTAACAACAATTATTGTTTTGAAAGGAAGTCAAAACTTTTGAAGAAAATATATCTGTCATGAAAGAAAAGTCTCCCAATAAATATATTTTCAATAAAAAATGGTCAGTCTCACTAATGGGATGGGATATACAAAATTGTCGCTATTTTTGACCCACCCAGTAAAAAAGGCGGCTTCTTTTGTTTTAATGACCGACTGACTGATATGTTATTTGACTTCCTTCAAACCAGCAATGCTATTATTTAGTTACTAATCATCTAAAAAGTAATACCTTTGGATAAGTGAACCTTACTTATGTTTCAGTTCATTTTTATAATTTTCAAAAATCCATATTTCCGAAACTAGACATAGAAACTAATTTAAACTTGCACGTATAACTTCTACTGCCTTGTACCACAATATCCCAAAAAAATTTTAAAATTGGCTGAGAGCCATTTTCCCATGTATTTGGTGCGGGTTTTTTTTCTGAAACATGATTCGTTAGCTTGATTGATTTCTTTTTCAGAATCAATAATTAAATTCTGAAATCTACATTTCCGACTGGTCGCGACATCGGGTTTTTCATTTGTTTTTATAAGCATATAGAGAAAATATTTTGTATTTCTTTGAAAAGTTCGAATATTGTCTCGGGGATTCTACGTTCTATCTCATCTCTAGATCTGTAACTCCCGATGGCGGCGAAATAATAATTTGCCTCTCCCCCACCAATAACCAATAACATCACGTATAGTAGGCACTGGTATTCAATCGGTTCCTATCAAAATCTCGAATTAAATTTTTTTCAGTAGTAATATATGAGTATGAAGTTTTGTAACTGAGGTTTTGATATTGAAGTTGATATTTTTATAGCGTCAAATTGAATGGTAATTATTTTGGTTACGTATTCTACGCCTATTTTACAGGAATGAAAGAGGCTACTTTCACTCATTTCACGGAAAATAATCAACGAATATAATTATTCAATTTATTTGGAGACATACACGTTCAATCATTTGGAAATAAAGACTATTTCCCATTCAATGATGAAGTATGTTGCATGGTAGGCGAATGTCCCTACGGATCGTCAAACTCTGTGCACGCTACACAAAAGATCGCTCTCGCTGTATTCAACAAAATATACCAACCGATCAAAAGAAGTGTTTTGCATGAGCGCTCCATGCATTAGAAGTGTAATAAAATACCTCCATAGGCCGTAAAACAACTTTTTGGCCTGAATAACATAGGTTGGGACTTTGGCTGTAATAAACTTCCATCATTAACTTATATTGGTTACCATACTTCAGTTTGAGTACCCAAGCGTGAATGACGGCATTCGTGAAAATCAAAGTCATGGGCGATAAAATTATGCGGAACTTGGGATGGAAAATAAATCGATCTGAAGCCAACTTACAGGAACAGGAATAATTCCCCTCGCTTATATCCAAATGACAAAAAAAACAAGAGAATTGGGTGAAATGCGTTATGTTTATTCGAAAAACGTCCAAAATGACAGAAAAAAACATGAGAAAATTTTATCACTTGAATAAAAAACATTCATACCACCCCAAAGGG
Organism: Gonioctena quinquepunctata; assembly: GCA_018342105.1. Lineage (NCBI taxonomy): Eukaryota > Metazoa > Arthropoda > Insecta > Coleoptera > Chrysomelidae > Gonioctena > Gonioctena quinquepunctata. The sequence continues at coordinate 172,859 of JAFIRS010000292.1, forward strand.
AATAATTTTAAAAACCATATGGTAAAAAAATATGGATACGTTACTTTTATGTTACCTCGTCTCCTTCATGTGTCTTTAGTGCCAATATGGAACGATTTGGAAATACATATATATATATATATATATATATATATATAATATATATATATATATATCAAATCAAATTTGTAAATAAGTTAAGTATTATAGGTAAGAAGTTGAAAAATGTGTTTTAAAAAAGGTGCTCATAGTGAAAATTGATAAAAGATAAAAAAAGTATGGTTGCCAAGGAGAAAGAAAAATAAAAGTCGAGAAATGAAAATTAAAAATGAAGCAAAAGAATAAATTTCTATGATCAATTTTGAAAGAAGAATTCTTATAACTGAGGCATTTGAGAGACATTCATGCATAAAACCAACTTTGTAACAAATCAGGAGCAAAATCTACTAAGAAACTACTTACCAAGAATTGGAGGTTAAGTCCCAATTTTCACTTCACTAGCAATGAAAAGCCGAATTTTGAAAGACATCCAATTCAAACTAACCACAGAACATTCCTGGATTCGTGTGAGTGCAAGAAATACTAATAACAGGTATTTTATCTTCATAAACTCAATCAAGTGAGAATATTCATCGAACTGTCACATTCTCGATTTGATTACAAAAACACATTATTTTGAGTGAATATATCCTTCTTCTGTTCATCAAAAAGACTGAGAATAACCTATAAATATTTATTTTGGTATATTTCTATTATTGCGCATGAGCAAGCAAATTTAAAGTTTTCAATTTTGATTGGTTGAAAAGTATTACAAGAATAAGATAGATATCGCCAGCAGGGGTTGTTTCAAGTAATATTTCACTAAAGAACAACTATCTCACTATTTTTGGACTCATCATTTAATATTTGATCATTTTACAATCAAGCTTTCTTACATAAACAGTATATTGTCATCAAGAAAACAACTAACTGGCGCAGCTGTAATCCTCCTCAGATTGAGAGGATCATCTCTACATAGGCGTACCGACTGAGCTGAAAGAAGATGAAATAAAAAAAAAGGAGAGGTAAAGTGTACAGGAAAAAAGGGTAACAAGCATCATAGCCGGAGTTTTCTTCTGTAAGATTAGTATATGTCACAAAAATGTAAAAAAAAAACTCACCACCAATCATATACAACATAACAATATTTGAATAACAGATTTTGAATAAAATATCATATATTTCAAATTAATCAAATTTTTATGTCCAGGTTCACTTTAGCCTAAGCTAACTGTGTTCCAAGTCACAAAGCGGTATTGATCTTTTTGAATATATTAAACTAATGTAATAAAAATTAAGTAGTAGTAAAATAATATAAAGTTACTAAAGGTATTTAAGGTATGTCAGAGAGAATTTATTTAAATATAACAATAACAGTGGTCACAGACTGATAAATTAGTGAGCTACACATTTATAAATACATATACACTTCACTCACGAATGTAGAGTAAAAAATGTACACACACAATAATAATAATAATAATATTCATAGTATTTATAGCTAGATTGAGTTTTTCTAACATAATGAAAAATTAGGACTTTCTGAAATACTACAGACTAATAAAAATACTAGTTTGATAATAAATGAATATTGTAGTTAGAATATATAGGTATAGAATTTGGACTTATATTAATAGCAATGGTGATTGATTAGCAGATTTCAGATTGGATTGTATATACATGTATCTGTTCTGTTATTGGTGTGTTTATAATAGTATTTTGACTGTTGATGTAAGTAGCCAATTTGTTACTTTGTTTTTGTTTTTTTTTGTTAATTTCTTTTTTTAAACTTATTGGTAGATAATTGTATAATTTTGTCTCACGTGTAGGAAACTCCGCTGTCCAATGGACTTCTGAGACGTAGGGAGCACTATATTGGCGTTTTCTCGAAATCTTGTTGAATAAATGTGAGTTTTATTCATATCTATTGAATTATGTTTGACTACATTGAGTATTGAGGTTTTGTAGAATAGATTTCTAATATTCAATAATTTAGAATTCTGGAAAAGCAGAACCGATGAAAACTGGCTATTGAGTTTATACATTATTTTGATTATTTTCTTCTGTGCTATTTCTAGAGGTTTTATATTGTTAGAGTATGCACCACCCCATCCGGTTATGCCATAGTTCAGGAGTGATTGGACCAAACTGAAATACATGCATTTCAGATTTTTTTCATCTAGTATGAATGTCATTTGTTTGAATAGGTACATTGATGATCTAATTTTTTTGGTTAAGTTCTGAATTTGAAGATCCCATTTCAGGTTATTATCAATAATTATCCCTAGGTATTTTGTGTTGGTTGTTGTTTGAATATTATACGTATTATAACTCAAAGGTAGATTTAGGTCTGATTGTTCAGTATTTGGGAGACCATTTTTATAATTTGAAAAAGGTAGATACACAGTTTTATCCATATTGATTGTGAGGAGATTGTCATCGAACCATTTTATTATTTTTCCCAAATCGTTTTTTATTTTGGTTTCTACTTCTTCCCAAGAGTTTCCATCCATAAGAAGTACGGTGTCATCAGCTTATGAAATTATTGTTCCTTGGCAATTCAAATATAGCAGTTCATTTAAATAAATTATAAATAATATGGGTCCTAATATTGTTCCTTGTGGTATTCCATAAGTTATCTCTCTTTAGCTACTCATTGTGTTATTGATCTTTACTAGTTTTCAGGTAGCTTTGGAAGAGTGAGAGCGCGGGGCCACGAATACCTATGTCGTTTAGTTTGGATAACAGCTTGTTGTGACTTATGGTATCGAAGGCTTTTGCCAGGTCGATAAATATTTCTGCGCATGGCCTGCTTTTATCTAAGTTTGAGTAAATTTTATCCACAAGTAGAGCAATTTGGTAGATATTCCGGTTCTAAATCCAAATTGTAATTTAGATAACGCATTCGTGTTTTCTAAGAAGTTTACCAACCGTTCTTTCAGGGCCTTCTCAAAGATTTTACTCAGAATGGATAAGATACTAATGAGGCGGTAATTTTTTGGGTGAGTTCGATTTCCATGCTTGAAGATTGGTTTTACACAGCTATTTTGAACTGAGTTGGACATTTTCCTTCACTAAACATAAGATTAATTAAGTGACATAATGGTTTTGCAATAAAGTTGCTTATTTTTTTAGGGCTAAGGTTGTGAGTTGTCAAAGCCTGGTGACGAATTGTTTTTCAAAGAATGAATGATATTTTTTATTTCAGTTTCCGTAACGGGGTGTAGAAATATCGAATTTATGTAGTTCGGGTTTTATTTTCAGTGTGTACTGTCTGCTTGTTTGCGCCTTTATATCGTTTGCCATTTTCTCACCTACAGTGGCGTAGTGTTTATTGAATATTTCGACAATATTAGTGAGATCCTTTTCAATTTCGTTATTTTCATTCAGGATCTCGGTTATATTATTATCTACTTTGTTGCATTTCTGTTAGTATACTCATTGACTGTTTGCCATATTTTTTTGCTATTTTCGAATTTTGCATAATTATATTTTTGTAGTAGTTTTGTCTCAGTTCTGAAATTAGTTTAAGTGTTTTGTTTCTATAGATTTTATATTCATTGTATGAGTGCGTGTCTTTATTCTTCTTGAATATCTTGAATAATTTATCCCTTTCTTTCATTGATTTTATCAGGCCTTCCGTTATCCATGGTTTCTTTCTGTGTTTATCCTCTGTGGTTTTGATAGTTGTACTTTTATTTATATTTTTTACCATAACATGAGATATATGATCTGCGGTTTGTTGAATATCATTATTAGTGTAGATGTATTCAAAAATTTCTTGTTGTATTGAAGATTTTAATTTTCTGTATCTATGTATTTGTTTGTGATTGTACCTCTTGGTTTATCGTTTTGGATATTATAGTTGAGAATAATTGGGAAATGGTCTGTGATCTTCGAATGGAGAATTATTGGATTTAGTGATTCATCTTCAATATATTTTCTCTCAAACAAAATATGATCTATGCATGATAAAGAATTTTTTTCTATTCTAGTAGGTTTATTTATTAATGATTTGAATCCGATTTCGTATAACGTATTGAGGTAATCTTGTATTTCAATTGAGTCACTAAACAGGTTCTATTATGTCGCCAATGAAATTTCAGTATCACTTTTTGTAGCCGTTTTTATATAGTTTGATAATTCATCATTAAATGTTTTTATCTCAATCGTGTGGGGTCTGTATACAGCAGTAATAGACGTTTTTTTTGTTATCTAGTTTCACTGTTAGTCTCACTATTTTGATTCTTGCTATGTAGTGTATTGTGGATTCTATTTGGAAAATATTTCTTACATATACAAGGACCCCATCATTTTGGTTTATTTCTCCGTCATTATAGATTTTTCTATACTTTTTGAGATTGAATAGATCAGGATTGTTTATTCTCCACGTTTCTGTGAGAATGATCTCATCAAATTGTTCTTTAACTTCATCCAACAGGACTTCGAGTTCAGTGAAGTTCTCTTGGACACTTCGTATATTAGTGTGAAAAACTGTAGATTTATTTTGATCATTCTTTTCATTCAACTGATGTTTCAATTGCTCCATATCTGGGACTTCTTTCGTGTCTATCTCAAAAATATTAAAATCTCTAATATAGTCATCCATACTTATATACTTATTTCTACTTTTTTGACAAATTTAGAATAGTTAAAAGAAACTTGTAATAGGATTTGGTCGGTAAAATACTTATATACTTGTTTTTACTTTTTTAACTTATATAAAACAATTTAAAAGAAACTTGTAATAGAAATTGTGCAGTAAAATCATATAATGTCTCTTTCAAATTATTATTCACCATTGTAATTTTTGTTTTCTCAATTTAGTTTATATATATTTTTGATCACGTGATCCAGTAGTGTTTTTAGTTACCTTCGAACGGGTTTCAACTTTTTTCTTTTCTTCTTCGTCTTTTCTGATAGGCTGTTGTTTTTTTCCAGCGCCAGTGGCTGCGAGGGTTGAGAAGGATGGCGGTTTCTGATTTCTGTTGATGTCAGTCAGCGGTTTTGTGATGGTTTGGTGAGGATGGTGTTCCAGGAGCACTATTCGATTTTTCGATTATTTCCGCACTGGCTTCAGATTGTTCTAAGTCTTCAACACTATATGTTCTGTTGTTAACATATAGCTTGTTCTTCTTGATAAAACAGTTTGTGTTTTCATCCTGTTTGGCAAGGCATAAATGTTTCTTTAGAATGTTGTAATCCCGACGTTGTTTAAGTGTCAAATCATTTGAAATGGAGATGTTTGTTCCTTAGAGCTGTTTTGCGTTTACCATCAATGATGTTTTCTTTAGGTAAGACACTAGCTCTACTTCAATTGGGCAGCATTCTTTTTTCCCAGTGGGTAGAAGTTACTTAAATCAGTCGGAAGTACTTCCACTCCAATAATTTCTTGAGTTCACGTGTAATGAATTCCAGGGTGATTTGTCCTGTATGTTTTAGTCCGAATATGATGATGTTTTTTTCTTTATTTTTTCTCTCCTGAAGTTCAAGTTCCTCTTTCAACATGTAGTTTTCTCTTTCAAGTTTATTGAGTCTATTGGTAATTTCTTCGACTTCTAATGTCAGTCGTACTTCCACTGCTTCAATTATTGATATTAATTCTTGCTTCGTTTTTCTTATTTTGTCCAACACCATTCCGATTGTTTCAGTCATTTCAAGCGCCGCTGCCTTCAGTAGTATCTGGACTGCTTTATGTTCAATACACTATTTGGGGTGATGAGAGTCCCCAGAGTTTTTTACTGACCTTCTATTTCAGTTGTCAACAGGTGGGCATTGTTTATTTTCCTTTGTTTTGGTGATATAATTTGTTCATTCTTCTTATTGTGACGGTTATACTTTATTATGACTTTCTCCGTAGGTTTAGTTCAAATAAAAGTTTTATTTGTGTGAGATTTTGTCGAATTTCACAGAACGATTTAAAAACAGTTTTCACTGTTAAGGCACATCATACACCATATAAATATATATATATATATATATATATATATATATATATATATATATATATATATATATCATATATCATTCCATTTTCAGTCTTGCTTTAACCATGTGGTATTTGTTCTGTCAAAGTAATTGTTTTTTTAAAATTATGTTCCTAAACAATATGTGCTTTTACAATTGTTTAATTTATATATATATTACTAGTAGTGCTTCATGGTGATATTATTTTGAAAAGATACTCAATCACACAATGGTGATTAGATCGCTGTCTTCACTCAACCTCACCTCACTGTCTTGATAATAAAAATAAACATTTGCGAAAGCTTGACAAAATAAGAAAGAGTTTTTCTTCTTTCACTGGCCATTAAATTCGACTGCAACCTCAAGGAACATGATAACTCATGGAAAAATGTTCAATGTGTCCACTGTTATTGTCAAAGTATAATTGATAACGTCTCCTTATAGTTTAATGCATTGGAAATTGCTTCATTATTGACATTCATTTTCTCTATTTCAAGAGAAATCTTGTCTCCGATGAATTGAATATTATCATTATTGGAAATTTCTTTCAGAAATCCCCCGGAAAATGAATCCATTTAAAACTCCATTATTTCCTTTCCATATTGGGAATACATTATTCAAATGTTTTTGAACGGGTAGGACAGTATGCGTGGTTGCCCCATCTTGCATCCAAATCATACTGGTAAGCTCGACTTCCGAAAAATTCTATAAAAGAATATTTTCTACTTCTGGGTTGAGTATTTCTTGATAGGTGAGTCCTGTTGATATACAACATAAAATATAGGGCCAATAATTCCATTTCTAAAAATCCGCACCAAACGCTAATTTTTCTCCTGTATTCTTTATTTGTTTTGCCAATATTTTTCTGTTGCCTTTTTTTCCCACAACCTTAAATTTTTTCTATTGAAAACTCCTGCGTTAAAAATGGCGACTACATGATATTTTAGTTAAATTTTATATATATTCAGAATTTTCTGAAAGATAATACAATTTGTGAAGAAAGTCTATGCGCGAATTAAAATGGATGGGCTTACATTCGGAATGAAGCAGCATATCTAGCTGTTCTTCCTGGTTTTATTGAACCTCAAGGTATGATTAACCTTTTGGTGAATATTTTTGAATGTATTTTCTGACCGTGTTGGACGATTTGGATACAACACACACCCTATATGCACTTTTTGCTGCAAGTTTATTTTTGTTGTTTTGTATCTAAAAAGTATATATTTGAATTTTTTCCTTCTCAATGTAAACCCTTTTGATTATTTCGTCAACCCTTTGTTGCCTGACTAATCAAAAATATTAATATTCCAATTTTTTTGTGACCAAGTCTATTGAAATGATAGGACGGGTATATTAAAATTATTTTAGATTTTTTGAGACAATTTTTCTAAAAAAAATAGAGTTGTACTTGAAGTACCGGAAGTACTGAAAGTACTTCCAAATGGTATTTTTTTTTATATAAATTGAAAGACTTCTTATGATTATAAAAAATATTGAAATCAATCAGAAATAGTTCTTTATTGAATAATAAGGTAGCATGGTTCGAAATACTTTACGAACGTAAATCCCCATAAAAGATTTCCTCAATAATCTTTAGGAGTTCTGCATCTGTTAGAGTTTTATTCTTTTGATAATCATCATGAATTATTTCTTTTGGTGTCGACTGAAAGACCATAAGTAAGCAAAAACAATTGAAAGAATAAAATAAACATACCGCCTATACTCCATCCATTTCACCGAATTGTAGCCTGACAGTACTTCAGAGTATGGTACCAAAAATAACCATAATACAATAGAGCTACTATTCACTCCATAGAATAATTCACCACATTCGTTTATGAATATCTTCTCAAGTGAATAGTGCAACTACACTCATTAACAATTTCACTCAACCGATAAGTTATGAAATGAACAATGCATAGTGCTGTTCTCTAGCGGCAACTCAATCACAGTAACTATTCAAGCATACTTTAGAGTACCGTCCGGCTGGGAGAAGCTTGGAAAATTTTATATGAACGTGAATAACCGGTAACTACTGAAATCAGATAACGATGTGTGCCTAGGTATTAATTCTATACCACCTGAATTTTTCGAATAACCAATCGATCATAACAAAGACATCTTACTATTATACTAATAAGACAAAAAATTATATAATTTTTGTGACAAAATGTGTAAAATAAAAAAAATTGAAGCAAATAAAATAATTGAATATTGATAGAAAGATTTTTTTGTGAATTGAAAAATCCACGATTAAAATGAAGTTATTTTTTGTGAATGTCTAACAGAAAACAACTATTTCCCCGGCTAAAGCCACGCTGGACATTGAACTACATCTGATAGATATTCTGAAAAAGCCCTAACTCAAAAGAAAAAATCTAAATTTGAAAATTTGCATTTTCATTCAGATAGTTATTTGATTTTCTATTCCAGTCTTAATTAAGAACTCATAAAGATGAATGAGGCAAAGAAGAATGTTTTCCAAAAGAGAGTACTCACCAGAAATCATTCGTAACATTGACGCAGGAGAGACATCGCATTCATTAGGTCTTCAATACATTTTTGTCGACGAAAATCTATTTCACGCTTCCACGATCATCAGGAAGACCGGAAGAAATGGGGAACACATTTTCAAGAAGCAATCTCACTTTGCAAAGATGGAAAAAGTTAGAATCATTTCTTTTGGAGAGACACTTTGAAATTAGTGTTTTCTGACATTAAAACCTGTCATGGGGTATGATAGATTGATTTGTTGAAAATATAAACAAGATGTTCATAAAATCAGATGTGGAATCATCTGCGACTGAAAGATAAACTTTAGTCACTATCTTCCATCGTCAAGATAACCTCTTGTGGGGTATTCATGTTGAAAAGGGAAACATTCTCAATTGAATATTGATAGAAAGATTTTTCTGTGAATTGAAAAATCCACGATTAAAATGAAGTTATTTTTTGTGAATGTCTAACAGAAAACAACTATTTCCCCGGCTAAAGCCACGCTGGACATTGAACTACATCTGATAGATATTCTGAAAAAGCCCTAACTCAAAAGAAAAAATCTAAATTTGAAAATTTGCATTTTCATTCAGATAGTTATTTGATTTTCTATTCCAGTCTTAATTAAGAACTCATAAAGATGAATGAGGCAAAGAAGAATGTTTTCCAAAAGAGAGTACTCACCAGAAATCATTCGTAACATTGACGCAGGAGAGACATCGCATTCATTAGGTCTTCAATACATTTTTGTCGACGAAAATCTATTTCACGCTTCCACGATCATCAGGAAGACCGGAAGAAATGGGAACACATTTTCAAGAAGCAATCTCACTTTGCAAGATGGAAAAGTTAGAATCATTTCTTTTGGAGAGACACTTTGAAATTAGTGTTTTCTGACATTAAAACCTGTATGAGGAAAAAAGTTATGGATAGATTGATTTGTCTAGAGAATATCATAAACAAAAAGATAGATTCTTAAAAAAATCAGATTTTTTTGGAATCATCTGGCGACTTGAAAGATAAACTTTAGTCATCTATCTTCCATCGTAAGAAATAACTCTCTTGTGAGAGGTATTCATGTTGAAAAGGAAACATTCTCAATTGAATATTGATGAAAGATTTTTCTGTGAATTGAAAAATCCACGATTAAAATGAAGTTATTTTTTTGTGAATGTCTAACAGAAAACAACTATTTCCCCGGCTAAAGCCACGCTGGACATTGAACTACATCTGATAGATATGTTCCCCATTTCTTCCGGTCTTCCTGATGATCGTGGAAGCGTGAAATAGATTTTCGTCGACAAAAATGTATTGAAGACCTAATGAATGCGATGTCTCTCCTGCGTCAATGTTACGAATGATTTCTGGTGAGTACTCTCTTTTGGAAAACATTCTTCTTTGCCTCATTCATCTTTATGAGTTCTTAATTAAGACTGGAATAGAAAATCAAATAACTACCTGAATGAAAATCAAATTTTCAAATTAGATTTTCTTTTGAGTTAGGCTTTTCAGAATATCTATCAGATGTAGTTCAATGTCCAGCTGCTTTAGCCGGGAAATAGTTGTTTTCTGTTGACATTCACAAAAATAACTTCATTTTAATCTGATTTTCAATTCACGAAAATCTTTCTATCAATATTCAATTGAGAATGTTTCCTTTCAACATGAATACCCCACAAGAGGTTATCTTGACGATGAAGATAGTGACTAAAGTTCTTTCAGTGCAATGATTCCACATCTGATTTTATGACATCTTGTTTATATTTTCAACAAATCAATCTATCATACCCATGACAGGTTAAGTCAGAAAACACTAATTTCAAAGTGTCTCCAAAGAAATGATTCACTTTTCCATCTTTGCATAGATTGTTGAAATGTCATTCTCCGTTTCTATGATCGTGGAAGCGTGAAATAGATTTTCGTCGACAAAATGATTGAGACCTAATAATGCGATTCTCCCTGTCAATGTTACGAATGATTTCTGGTAGTACCTCTTTGGAAAACATTCTTCTTTGCCTCATTCATCTTTATGAGTTCTTAATTAAGACTGGAATAGAAAATCAAATAACTATCTGAATGAAATGCAAATTTTCAAATTTAGATTTTTCTTTTGAGTTAGGGCTTTTCGAATATCTATCAGATGTAGTTCAATGTCAGCGTGGCTTTAGCCGGGAAATAGTTGTTTTCTGTTAGACATTCACAAAAATAACTTCATTTTAATCGTGGATTTTTCAATTCACAGAAAAATCTTTCTATCAATATTCAATTGAGAATGTTTCCCTTTTCAACATGAATACCCCACAAGAGGTTATCTTGACGATGGAAGATAGTGACTAAAGTTTATCTTTCAGTCGCAGATGATTCCACATCTGATTTTATGAACATCTTGTTTATATTTTCAACAAATCAAATAAAATAATTTCCTAATACGTATACTATTCCATAAATAAGTCAACAGAGCTTGTGAAGTTCAGGTAACGAACAAACAAGCCTATTTAATTTATTTCAATCAGATCCTTAATAACAAAGGGTGGAATGTTTTTTACCCAATGATTTACTTCTTTCTTGAAGTGGTGATAGAAATCTACTATTTTGAGGTTGATGGGTAAAGCACAATATAGTCTAGGGCCAATGATTTTAAAAGATTTTTGTCCTATTTTTTTTTCTGCGCACGCACCGTACATATATTTTATATAGCGTGTACCATAGGAATGTGTAATCTTTGGAAGCTCGTGTTTTGTTTTGTATCGAGTATACATATAATTGCCGAAAATAGAAAACACCAGATATTTCATATAGCCTATCACGTGGGTAGGTTCGACGTTCATCATACATGATTTTTTTAAATAATCTTTGAACAATTTCCAACGGCTCTAGATGAGATCTGTATATCCGTCCCCGACTGAAAATACCATAATGTATGCGATGTGTACTATTTTCATCTGTGACATATTTAATATGTTTCAATTGTTTTGATTTATATATTCCGGATCTTACTTTTTTTGTTAATTTATCGATGATGATATCAATCTCGACAACTAAATAAACTCAAAAATTTCTGCTGCACCAATTGCAGCTGAGATGAATATATTTAGTTTTTACATTATTTATTGTTAGGCTCATCTCATCAAACAAACTTTTTATCTTTTTCAGTTCATTTTTGGTTGTATTTTTCACCCCAAGCTTTGGAAGTATACTGATTGATTGTATCATCCGCAAATGAAATAATATCACCACTAGACTCATAATTCAATGTTCCCATCTATACATAATGAAAATCGAACTGGTCCGAGAACTGTTCCTTGTGGAACGCCATACTCTATTTTTCTTGGGTTGCTAATTGTTTCTCCTACTTGGACTTATTGAGTCCTTCCATTCAGATATGTTTTCATCAATGAGAGCACAATACCTCCAAATCCTAAATGTTTGAGCACTTTGAATAGTTTCTCGTAATCCACTGTATCAAAGGCTTTGGCCAAGTCCAGAAATATACCTAGGGTAGCTTTGTTTTCATCCACTCCTATAAATACAATTGTATTTTCAGTTGAAACTGCTTGCTTGAAGCCGAATTGCTTTTCAGAAATGAGTTTGAATCTTTCAATAAATATATTAATCCTTTTTTTCATAATATTTTCGACAACTTTACCTAAATTTGATAGAAATGTTATTAGTCTATGATTATTTATTTTATTTTTACTTTTTTTTATATACTTAGCGGTTTCATCACACCAATTTTGAAAAGTTCCAATATCATGAATTTTATTCACAATGTAACAGAAATGTGATCTAACATCAGACGAAGTAAATTCGAAGTGATTTTATCTTTACCGGGAGCCTTGTTTGGTTTGATTTCATTGAAACAATTCGTTATTTCATTTATATCTGTTAGATTGAAATAGAAGGATTTCTGATTACGTTCGTTTGTCAAAAGCTAGATATTTGTTTTTTTTATTTTTTCGGAAATATTTTTCCCAATTACTGTGTAATGATCGTTGAATATGTTGGCAATTTCTTTTATGTCATGAATGTATTAATTTTTTTTTTAATTTGTGTTATTTGTGTCGAGTTTTTTTTTTTTAATTAATGACATTCCATATAGTTTTGCAGTCGCTTGAATTTCCAACCTGATTTTTAGAGTAGTCGTTTTTGTCTGTTTAATGGGTCAACGGATATGTGATTTATATTTCTTGTATTCGCCTTCTATTTGTTGACTACCGGGGTCACGTAAGAATTTTCGATATAATTTTTGTATAATTTCTATTGATTCTGCAATTCCTTCCGTTATCCAAGAGGGTCTTCTCTTGTTTTATTTATTATAGAATAAGTTTCGGAAGAGCGCTCCAAGGCTATCTTTATTTTATTTGTAGATATTTCAGCTAAATCATGAACTTCATTTATTCTTTTATACACCACTGATTTAGAATTTAGTGAGGAATGTTTATTCATGTCCACCATCGCAATAAAATGATAGTGATCTGTTATATCTGTGACAATGGCATAATATTTGCACTCTAGATTTTCTGATGATTTCATGAAAATGTAATGTATGCATGTTCTAAAATTATTTTGTACCCTCGTGTGATAGTTCAATAATGACTCGAACTCAAGTTCACACGTGATATTAATATATTCTTTACTGCAATTATCATTCGATTTCATATCTATACTGATATCACCCACCATGAAAAATGTACCTGTATTGGATTGAGTGTAGGATAGAAATGCTCTTATATATATATATATATATATATATTATCTGGACAAGTAGAAGGGGGTCTATTTAAAACATGGATGGAAATACTAGGCCTGTTTATATTTACCTCCAATTTCATTATTTTTATAGGTCCTATACATTCCATGCTGTGAATACACCATTTCCACAGTATTTCAATTTGACGTTTACTATGGAACCATCATTTCGATTTCTTTCACCCTCATTATATTAACTTCGATATCCTTCCATGATCAAAGATGGAATAGTATAGATATGTATACTAATTCATTGTCCAGAAAAATCACACTTGAACATATAACTAACTGCTTGATTGTACGTGATCCACTTTTCGTTCCGCGACACCTGTATTCGTCCAACACCTAACCTATTGCGCCGACGCTAATCCATAGGTAGAATATATCACATATACAGGGTGTAATCTAACCTCTAGCACACCCTTGAATGACGAATGTATAATACCATTTCATAACAAATTACAATGGTTGATAATCTAATACAAAAAAACATTTTGAAGTTCGACAGAATTTTGGCTAGCGCTGCCCGCCTAATTTCACCTGCTTTCACTTTGACAATTTCCCAATGCAATGAACATTCAACTCGACGTTTGAAAAATGTGGAATGTTGAACTGATTTTGTGGTAAATATATACATTGCAGGCTGCCTGAGATAGATATTCAATTTCAAAGTGGAGAAAACAACTTACCTTGTTATATCCAAACTGGTAATAAAATTGGAACTAGATGACTCTTTACTCTGTTTTGAGGCACTTATCAGAATCATCACAGTAACTCGTGAATAACAAACGACACAACATCATTGAAAAGGGAAACATTCGCAATTGAATATTTTTATATCGTGACCATTGCATGTAGTGATTTGAATAACACCTGAACTGAATACAGAACACTTGTCGAACAAGATTCTCGCATGCAAGGTTTACAAAGCTGTTCACGAACGAAAGTTTGTTAGATTGTACTAGTGTTTTCTGATTGGCTGATGAATGAAAGATCGTAAGCAACCAATCAGAAAACAGTACGCGATGGGCAGGAGAATTAATTGTAACATCATTGTCTTTTTGTCTTTTGCTAGTTCTCAAATCTAAACACCGAGGTGTTCCGTGCGTATTTTGAAGAGTAGAAGACAAGACAAATCACAGGTCGCATTTATAGTGAATTTCAATTCTGGTTGGATTCTGGAGTCGCCAATCACTGAGCATATCTAATATGAGGAAACCCTTCGGGCGTTTCCGTACTAGAAATATTAATATTATACTGCAGAAGAATCGACGAGCAAAAGAATCGACCTACCGTAACAGATTGAGTTCAAGCTCAGTTTAGAATATGTGATTGTAAAATGAAAAAAAAAAGTATATCTGTCCGAAATGCATATTCCTTTACCTCTGTAATGGTTTATGATCGCTAAATAACTGAATATTGGTAAGCAATATTAATTTCATTAAGAGCCAGTGGGTCGATTTTTTGTATCGTAAGTGTATAGATTATTTTTTGATAAAATGACTAGTTTTTGAGACGAAGACAATAATGTCCAAATTAATTCTCCTGCACATAGCATACTGTTTTCTGATGGGTTGCTTAAGGATATTTCATTCACCAGCCAATCAGAAAACACTAGTACAATCTAGCAGACTTGCGTTCGTTAACAGCTTTGTAAACCGTGCATGTGAGAATCTTGCTTGACAAGTATACTGTTTTCAGTTCAGGTGTTGTTCGAATCACTACATACAATGATCGCGATATAAAAATAATCAATTGCGAATGTTTCCCTTTTCAATAATGTTTGTTATTCGTTTCTTAAAAGTTACTGTGATAATTATGATAAGTGCCTCAAAGTAGAGTATCAAGTCAACTAGTTTCATCACCAGTTTGGATATAAGGTTGGCTTTTTCCTTCAGTTTGAAATTTAATATATATCACAGGCAGTCTGCAATGAGTGCCTATACCACACAATCAGTTCAACATTCTACATTTTTCAATTGTTTATTGCATTCGGAAATTTTCAAAGTGAAAGCAGGTGAAATTAGGCGGGCAGCGCTACCCAAAATTTGGTCGAATTTTACAAAGAAAAAAACATGTTTTCAATGTTTTTTTCAGTTTTTAGACCACTGTTATCCGTTATAAAATGGCATTATACATTCGTCACTCACGGGTGTGCAAGTGGTTAGATTACACCCTGTATCTGTCTCACATTTCGGTGTAGATCAATTGGTTGTTTCATTCTTTTTGGTCGTTACCTTACTTTTTGCCTATCTGCAGTGCTGAGGCTTTTATCATTTTCTGAAGTACTGTCCAAATCATATTTGAAAATATCCTTCTCCGGCCTGAGACAATTATCATCAGAATTATTATATGTGATACCCGTTTCGTTTTCTTTCAAAAGTATTTCAGGATGATGATTTTTTTTATTGATATAAATGGCTCTTCCATGTTTCTTCATTCAATTCATGAATTTAAAATGGCCAATTTCTCTGAAAATTTCATCTTTAACCGAATTGGTTTTTTGTATATTATGATACAGAACAGTCACCTGCACTGAATTCTAATAATCTCCTACCTTGATTTTTTTCGTGTTGTACTGAAACTCGATTTCAATATCTATCTTTAGACCCAGTATTTGTTTTTCTGGCATCAACAAATCAAAACGTGTTCTTAGTTTCGTTTCAAACATTATTTCAGAGGGACAAACTCCCGTATTACATTGATTTGTATTATTTCCCAATGCATTTTTAAGGGCATTTCCAACAGTTTTCACGACGTTTCCACCGCATTCAAAAATGAATAGAACGATGAAGAGATGACGTACCCTACAGCATTCTGAGATGAAAATAACTAAAATTCTAGTGAAGTAAATGTACTGGCATTATCAGGTACTGAAATATGGGCAAGCCCAAAATCTGAACACAGCGTTCTCAACACATCTGTGATTCTTTTCGATGTAATTGTAGCCATTACAAAAACTTGCGCTCATTTTGAGTACGCATCTAGAAGGCATTGAAATTCTCTCAGAATGAATGTCAATACTATGTATATCTTCTCGGAATGTTGATTTCCATTTTAGATATGGGGGTGTTTTCGAGACTATGATTCTGAGGAAAAGAGAGGAGCGGCTATTACCGTACAAGGAATTTTTCCCAGAAAACAAACCCAATGCACTGTTTTTCTCACTCTGATACATAACGCCTACCCTCTCAATATCGACGACGAGACCTCAACCCAGTCAGTCGCATGAGATTAGTGTAAGAGCAATGTTGCTATGTCGTCTGCTATAAACATTTTTTGTCGTGAAGCGAGCTGTATGTAGGTATATTTTGATTAAATTGCTGAATTAATTTTTAAGCCTTGATTATATGGCTATCGTTTGATATAAGTCTCTTTTGTGAAATATTATTGTTTGTTTTTATTCACTTCATTTTGTTGAAAAAGGGAAACTCGGTTGAAAATCGTATATTTTTTACAGTATTTTCCGATGCTGTACGGTATTAGTCGACATAACTTGTCATCACAAACGAACTTGTTGTTGTTAAAAACAAAATGGAAGGAATTTAGTGGACAGAGAAAAGTGATAACCGTAGACACGTGTTTCGGGCTCTCGGCCCTCATCAGTACGGTGGAGAAGTGCAAGGATGAACAACACTCAGAAAACGACAATCAACGGAGTCAACAAACAGAAAGCCAGCCGCACATTTGTTGTTTCGGTCAGCAGACCCAGGAATTCCTGGGCAACAACCAACGTCACCACGGAGGCAGCTATAGCTACCTGCCTGACATCCGAGTCCAGGAATATAGATATGAAAAAGAGGAATATCGAGAGGACTTGTTAAAAACAAAATGGAAGGAATTTGGTGGACATAGCCCTCAGAGAGAAGTGTTGACCGTAGACACGTTTGGAAAACGACAATCAACGGAGTCAATAAACAGAAAGCCAGCCGCGGTTAACACTTGCTATGTCCACCAAATTCCTTTCATTTTGTTTTCAATAAGTCCTCTCGATATTCCTCTCTTTCATATCTATACTTCTGGACTCGGATGTTACGCAGGTAGCATAGCTGCCCATGGTGATGTTGTTGTGCCCTGGAATTCGGTCTGTGACCAATCACAAATGGCGGCTGATTTCTGTTTGTTGACTCCGTTGATTGTCGTTTTCTACCAAGTGTTGTTCATCCTTGCACTTCTCCACCGCACTGATGAGGGCCGAAAGCTCGAAACACGTGTCTACGGTTAACGCTTTTCCCTGTCCACTAAATTCCTTCTATAGAAAATTATGTTATAAATTTGTCAAAGCAATTGTATGGCCTAACACCTACAGAATAAAGAAGAATAGTATTCGAGTATGCCGAAGGCAATAGAATCGAACAGTATTTCCATAGGATTGGGAAAGTGGCGAGGAAAGATTGGTTCTATGCATTTTATAAACATAATCCTGAAATCAGTATTTGCACTCCTGAAGCAACAAGCGGGAACAGAATCACAGCGCTGAATGCAAGGGAGTTAAAGGTTAACAGTAACCGAAAAATACAACTTTGCTCCAAACCGAATATTAAACGTAGATGAAACCGCTATAAATACCGTCCATAAGCCAGAAGAAATTCTCAACCATAAGAGACAGAAGCAAGTTGGGACGGCTAAGAGTGGTGAACGCGGTGAAAATATGACCAGTTTGCTGTTGCGTGAGTGCGACGGAGCAATAGATTCCGCCCATGTTCATTCACCCAATATTTCGAATGACACCTCAACTAGGAAGAGATATCCCACTGGCTCTATTTATCGATGATCAAAATCGAGCTAGATGAATGAAGAACGTTTTGAAAAATGAAGAACTTTTTGAAGCACATCAAACCTTCTTCTTCAATATTAGATAACCACATCACCTTGAATATATGCAAGTTTTTTCGGCTGAATGTTACCGTAATGCTATCATTGCCACCGTATACCTCTCATCGAACCCAGCCTCTGGAAATTACATTTTTTGGCACGGTAAAAACCACCTACCACATTGATTGTGCTATATACATGAAAACGAATAATCCTAAAAAAATTATGTGTACCAAGTTGCACAACTCTGTACTAGAGCATACAACAAGATTGCTACCCACGATTAGGCTGTCAGCGAATATGTAGCTATAATATTGTTGCCATCGATCTCGACCAATTCAAAGACACTTGTTTTCCAAATCCGGATCCGGAAAACCCAACAATTGAAATCACCACAATTGGATCTGAAATCTGTACAAAACACCAAATAGACAATACTTTTGACAATCCATAACCCAGCACTCCAGCATCTGGAACAACTGTCGGAGAAAAAGGAAAAATACATTTTATTCAGTTTTCTCGTGAATCACAAAAAAGGAATTGGATTCGTTAGGAGAAGTAAAAGGAAAATGCAAGGACGCCCTAAACAACATCCGGATATTTTAACATCGATACCGATGAAAAAAGTTCTGGAAAACAAAGAGATTAAGAAGACTAAAAAAATTATAATTCCGAAAATAAACAAGCACGCACTGTGCAGTGGAAATGATTCGCCAGATAACGTGGTTTTTGTTCAACGAGCAGGTTTCATAATTCTTCATATTTTTTTGAAACAAAAGCCTTAGTTTTATTCGTTTTATGTAGTAGTTAATTGAAAAAAATCAAATATTTTTCGTAAATTAAGGTCTGAGTAAGATTTTATTCAGTTATTTAATTTCATTCTGATAAAGTATCTTCGGAACTAGTGTACGGTATATGCCGACGTTTTGTTTATGCATGTCATCGAAGAATAATTCTCTATCAATTTATATAAACGTATAAAATCCTCAACTTTATAGGTTTGAGTAAAGAATACCACAGGCTAACGATGTAGGTAAATCAGACCTCTGCAATATTCATAATTTTGGAGTAATGATCGTTCTGCCTCACGTGTACGGCAATACCCGACTTCCCACGACAGGCTGAATCAAGAAAACCCCTTCTTGCCATATTGAGCCATTTTTGTACGTTCACTTCATGGTCCATAAATTGAATTACGATAATTGAAACGAGATAATAGTAAAGCCCCGCAGAGGATAGATCTTACTTTCCGGCCTATTACTTCATATATTTTTTTCATGTTCGGGAGTCCCATTCTACAAATATGATGAAAGTGATACTTGTACCTTTGGTACATCATCCATTATCAGCCCCACATTTTTACAATTTTTTGGGGAATCAATTCCCTATTTTCCACAAGTAGATCAACCAATAGAGTTTTGAATGCAAAAATCACTGCAGTTGATATATCTGCATTCATATTCAAATACTGAGCTTTAGATTTGCCGACTAGTCTAGATACATCGCCCATGATGTTATCAAGTGCAATATCAAGATTCTAATGGAAATAGGAATAGTGCAACTAGGTATCTATCATCAAGATAAAAATGTATACTACAATGGCCCACTGCATTTTCAAAATCAAAAGTATAATGAGCGAATAATCAAGGACCTAGTACTGATCTCTGAAGAGCACCGGTGGATATATGGAGGGGAAGGACAGTTTTTCATTTACTTCGACACTTTGACTTCTACCACTGAGGTAACTCTGAAAAAAATTAACTGCATTGAACTATTATTGAACTTGAAAAGAAGCAATCGTAAGATTTGTGGTTTTGGAAAAATTACTATTTGTTTATGTTTTAAATACACAAGTTGAATATATTTTCTCATTGCTATATTGATGGTAGATGGAAGAATGCATATTTTCCTTACCTGTGAATCTTTTTTATGATAATCAAACAATAAATTCATTTCCTGAAAAGCCATGCTCGATACATAAAATAAAAACCCGATGGCGTGGCCAGACGGAAATGTAGATTACATTAATTGATTCTAAAATTGCCATTTATCGAGCCAACGTGAAGAAAAAAATTCATTGAAAACAAAAACAGAAATTATATTTTTGTATAAACCTTGAACCTATCAATTAATGGTTGGTTAGGGATCCAATCTCCCTAAACACTTCCCAATATTTCTATGTTATCCGAAAAAAAAAAAAATAACCAGCACACAAAGATATAGACAGTACTTACTTGGGTTTCAATCTTAATATTAATTAGAAAAACAATATCGAATATTTAACTTTGGAAATCGAGAAATGTCAAAATACAAATGACCTGTTTGTCGGCGGAGGAAAACTCAGATAGTATCTGACTGACATGAGCGAATAATTCTCAAATGAAAGGAGCATACTTGGTACAAAAACTATCAATTCTCATGAATGGTAATTTACAGCGATTTTTTATTTGTGTATACATCTTAAAGAAAAAAATAAAAAAATATTATATATATCAATATATATATATATATATATATATATATATATATATATATAAAATATAGATACATAAATATATATATGAAAGAGAGTAATATCGAGGGGATTGTTAAAAACAAAATGGAAGGAATAGACACGTGTTTCGGGCTCTCGGCCCTCATCAGTACGGTGGAGAAGTGCAAGGATGAACAACACTTGGTAGAAAACGACAAATCAACGGAGTCAACAAACAGAAGCCAGCCGCTCATTTGTGATTTCGGTCAGCAGACCCTGAATTCCAGGGCAACAACCAACGTCACCACGGAGGCAGCTATAGCTACCTGCGTGACATCCGAGTCCAGGTATATAAATATGAAAGAAAGTAATATCGAGGGGACTGTTAAAAACAAAATTGAAGGAATTTAATGGACATAGCCCTCAGAGAAAAGTTCTAACTGAGGGAATTTGTTCCCTCAGTTATAACTAATGCACAGAACATTGGTAACCACACCCAAAATTTCAGCTTTATATGAGTCCAAATACCGCAGTAATAAACATTCAATTGAAGCTCTGTTTTGCACAACAAATAAGGAAATCAATAACTAATTACACAAGAAACCAAATTTTCAAAATCATCCTGTGTTCCGTTTTCCAGAAACGTCTAATAGGCCATCCAGTTTGGGACACCCTGTATATATATATTCAAATATATTTATAAACATTGGAACTGATGGTATTTTTGGGTTCCAGGGACCATTATCGGTGAAGATATAACAAATTATTTTGGATTTCTTGTAATGACGGGACCAATAGGTAGTATTTTTATTGAAATTCTCATGAAAGGGTAATATGCCAGGCATTCCATAGAATTCGACACCGCTGTATACCGACTAGCCTGGGTAATCTAAATGTCACTCGAATCGTTCGACCGTTGTATATGTTAATTTGTTCAATCTGTGGTACATAATACCATTTCTTGATATCGTTGAAACTCTTGAACTCACAACTAGACAAGCTATTTCTCATGAATAATAAGTTCATTTCATCAACCTGCCGTACTCCCTGAGTAGGGTAAACAACAAAACGAGAGATTTGGGCGTTTTGTTTGCATCGAATGGGCTTTCTAAAACACAAAATGTATGTAGAATAGAACGAAGGGCTCAGAGCCGCAAGAAGAGAAACACCACCTCCGTCTGAAAACCTATTTGTCAGTGTCTGACTTATGTTTTGTGAATTGCTGAATGAGAACAAGGGTGAGCTGTGAAGGATCGAAAAAATATTTTGTTTGTGTTTATGTTAAAGTATCACTTCAATCGTCACAGCTCTGCACGCTATCGAAAAATCACAGTTTTTCAGAAACCAGCTCCAGCAATAGTAATAATAATAATAATAATAATAAATAAATTTTATTTCAAGGAATGTCACAATATATATAACAGACAATATAAGGCAACATTAACTAAAACAATCGTCACATACATTTAAGATTACTGAGATAAATTGGCAGAAAGATAATCATTGATTGAGTATGGTTCAATCTCCAGAAGTAATATAAAAATTTTTTTCTTGAATAGAGACTCTGTTTCTATCGTTCTTATGTTAGCAGGTAGTTTGTTGTAAAATTTTATGCAGTTGTAGAGAGCGCTTTTTTCAGTGGATGCTAATTTATGTTGAGGATAGTTGAAGAAAGTATTCCTTGTACTGTATTTAGACTGTGGCTTTAGATACTCAAACTGAGATTTGTTTTTGAAAAGGAATAATAAACATTCTTGTATGAATATTCCATAGAAGGTTGAAATTTTACTAGTTCTGAATTTTCCCCTGCAAGACTCGCCAACTTTCAGTCTACAAAGTGTAACCGTACCCACCCCGGTATTATATAGTTGTTAAATTTTCTGGTCGACTTTCAATTTTTTTCAACCTTTGTTTTTTTTTCCTGCTTTTTTTGTTGTTGTGATTGTCTAGATAGCCAGCGCCACTTCTCAGGTAGCAGGATCTGCAATCCATCTACTCTCAGAAGATCGCCTGTATAGCATTTTTTTTTGTCGGCACACAGCCTTATATAGAGAGACCCTTGAAAGGAGAGACCCTCAATTTTCCCACGTTGTGTAATTTTTTTTTGTGTTCTTTAGGATACAAAGTTCTGTTCAGCTAAAGAGAAATAAAAGACAAACTTAAATAAATACATATATTAAGGCCAAGAGTTACAATCTCCACTTGTTTGAAAACAATTCAACGATTAAAGGCTTTACATTTTCCACAAGATACTATTGCAAGTTATAAGAGTTCAGCTTATAAAAAATCGTCTCTGGTTTTGAATCTGAGTAGATACTGCTATGTAAAGTGTTTCTGAAGTGATGAAAATTGGATTATATTAAGGTGATCGGAATATATCTGTAGTTGTAACATTGTTTCATGCCCAAAACACCTTGCTGGTGTTTTCACGGGTATATTCATAGATTGATTATCGCCAATTGAGAGAATGAAGACTATAGTACATTTCCAGCACGCAACCAAGGGTTGCTAGACTCACAGGACAAGTGACCGGTCCGAGATTGGTTTGTGTGCACCCATACTAGACAACCCGTTACAATCCTCGGCCACTCATTACAGTACGTTCTATTTTATATAGAGTTTTTAGGCGTAAAGCGGATCCATGCTTAGCAGAGGTAACATTGTAGCACTACAAACATACTCATTCCAACATTTCTAATTTAGCTATTAAACTGTCGTGTTGAGCCGTAGTCAAGTACTAAAATCAATTCTAGACCAATATATCTATACGAGGATTTAAAGTGGTACTGATAGGCTTCGACTAATATGACCTAGATATATTCCACCATTAAGTATTCTAGATTCAAACCAGGAACAATTATCAAATTTCAATTTTCCTATCTTTATAATATTCTTTGAGGTCCAGGAGGACATACTGTTGTTTATTAAGGTATTCAAAATACAAATTTGTGAGACTGTCTTAAAATTCATTAGTCTGATATCTTACCCAAATTCCTATAGAATTTACTCCCGACAACGTGTGAGAATAGTCCACTAATATTTTTACCTCGCCACACATCAAGAAGTTTGCAGGGACAGCGTCCGCTGATGGACATGAATGTTTTGGAGTGCACCCCTACCCACAAACCCGTTACTATCCTCGGTCACTTTTTAGTATTACTAATGTTGCGTAAAACCGGGATTTATTATGGCAAGAAGCAACAATGAGACAATGATAAACATATTCAGTTCCACTATTTCACAGTCGTGCTAAAACTCTCTATTTTACTCGCTGTTACAAGTAAGACACAGACTAATCTTAGCCGAAAAAATACTGACTCTATAATTTAACTGAGTTGACTGGTTTGTGATAATGAATGGAGAATATCAAATAAAGGGAATGAGTAGAAAATTCTGAATAATTGAAGATAGTTATTCTTTTTATTCATTACGGACCTGGACTTCCCGAAGTTACTCGTGTTGTACTAGTAAACTCCATGTGGATCCGTCCTCTTCTTCCCAGTACCTAAGGAAGAGAACTATATTAGCACTTGTCAATATATAAATATGTGTTAATCATTTGCCCCACGATTTTATTGGTCTAGGAGGGTCAATCTTTAATACCTCAATCGGAAGATCAAACATTCCCAAATTAGTAGTGAAACATACCCCTACACCTGGAACTTACGCCATATACTTGAGATCAGTCAATCCACATAGGCCTTGTGGATTCACTAAACACATTCCAAATCAAAAAAGTAGAGTATGGGACTCCACTGAGTGGATTACTAAAGAGCGAAGTGAGTGTGGTGCCTTGACGGGGTTTATTCCGGAAGGGTGTGGGTGAGTGTGGTGCCTCGACGGGGTTTATTCCGGAGGGGTGTGAATGATGTTGTGCCTCGACGGGGGTTTATTCCGGAGGGGTGTGAGTGATGTTGTGCCTCGACGGGGTTTATTCCGGAGGGGTGTGAGTGATGTTGTGCCTCGACGGGGTTTATTCCGGAGGGGTGTGAGTGATGTTGTGCCTCGACGGGGTTTATTCCGGAGGGGTGTGAGTGAGTGTGTATAATGAGTGTGGTGAATAATGAGCAATATGTGAAAACCAAATGTATAGATCATATGTATAAACCATAACCAGGAAAATTCAATAAAATATACCAATAGCATAATATCATATGAAGAGAGGATTAATATCGGGTATTAGTAATCACAAGAGGAAAAGATAATATGGGGAATAATTACCGGTAATAAAAGAAAACATCATTAAAATATATACTAGTCCTGAAATAAATTATGGCAAGTAAGTGTTAGTGAAGAACGATATATCTACCTATAATATACATTAAATATACCAATATAATAAGTTTACGCTCAAGATAAAATTAATAAACGAACATTAGTAAAGCAATATATATGTATCATAGGTATAAGTCATAACCTGTGAAATTTATTCAACATATCAAACCATTATGTTTACCTAAAGGAAGAAATAACCATAAAATATTAGTAAAAACAATACGCATGTACATATGTGCAAACAATCACCTGTGAAATAATCGGATTATACCAATCTCATCATTTATCCAAATAAACGATAAAGAACCACTCGTTAAAACACCCCTATCGGAAAACTCGCCGTGAAAATACAACTTACCGTCGACCGCTTCAGTTTGAACTACTTCACCATGTCAACTGTCATAATTCATAATAAAAGTTCAATTCATAGATACAATTTCAGTTTCAATAAAAATGGATTAAAAATGATTCAAGTCACCTCACCTAAATGTAATTCCATAGCAGGAGATGTTGTCAGGACCAGGACCCAAGTAGAAGTGATTTCTGATCGATTTGGTGCTCGCTTTTATAGGAAAAGGATCGTATCCAGGGAGACGCATTTTGTTTCTAAGAATTCCCAATTTTCCGACTGGAATTTGCCGATATTCGAATTTACCGAATGAATTTGCAATCTGAAACTTGCATAAAAGTGGTCTAAGATATCCGTTCTACAATTGGAACCAGGTTTCTCTCCTGAATAAATACGGCATTTACCAAATTTTAGCCATAACTTTCGTCTTTGGCGTCTTGTTGATAACTCAAGCTACAGGACAAATTTTACTTTGGAACTCTATTTTCAACTCTTAAGCTCAGTAAGGTGGGTAAAAAGTATATCAGCTTGATAAGAAAAGTGTATTCTTTCATTTGATATATTGGATTAGTCGGGAAATATTATAGGAAGATGTCAGGGTAGCGTGAAAGTTGAAGTGTCATCCCTATATGGTCATAATATTTCCTAGATTGGTTTTAATATTTCCTAGTTTTGGGTTTTTCCCTTACTCTAAAGTTACTATTCCTTCTATCAGCTTTATCAAGAAAGTATATTCTTTTATTTGAGGTGTGAAATAAGTAGATAGACATTATAGAAAATTTGCAGGTATCATTAGAAGTTAAAAGGAGCTCCTACATGCTTATAAAGTTCCAAGATTCGTTTTTCCTACCTGCAGAATTCTTATTATATTGATCAGCTTGAATAATAAAGTGTATTCTACGATTTAGGAAGTCATTTCAGCAGAGAAATATTATTTGAAAAATTCAGGGTATCGTTGAAGTTGAGTTGAATATCCTCATCTCTATAATGTTCCCAGATTTATCCTTTCTGTTCCTGAGATGGATATTTGTAGCTCAGATTCATCGATGAAGTGTGTATTTCAATTCTAGATGACAAATTGTTAGGAAAATGTGATTGGGAGATGGCAGCGTAGTGCTGAAGGTGCATCGTAGAAAGTACATACAACGTTACCTAAAAAGTGTATGGACCTCATACCTATATAGTGATTCATGCTCACCTTGTTCTCTTCCTACAGTCTAAGACTTGTTATCAGTGGTCGTACAATTCCATAACTTGAGTGGCGGAGAGGGGAAAGAAATCATCGAAGGAATTTTACTTACTTTCTGCTTGGTTCTTGTCATCGGAAACCCTTTTCTTGGAAGTACAGATGATGATTCTAACTACCTGCTTGGGATGTGCTTCTTCTGAATGATATTCCATCCTCAGTCGATGCTCTGATGTTTTCCATAGTTGACTTCATAACGCTAGTTTCTTTTTTTTTGTTTGGTGAAAAGAACACTCCCCCTACCCACCGAGATCTAGGAATTTATGTAATCTAACAAGACCCGGGGTCACACCGTCTCAGTCTCACCCTGAATTTTTATACTGTTTTATAGAAAAGAAAAAGGATGAAAATTCAAAAAAGAAAAACTAGTAACACCCCAGGATAACCCGTCTCAAAAGAGTTCTTAGAGATCTTTTTTGAACTGTAAAAACTGTGTTTGAATCCCTGCCATTCCCATAGAAAATTATACCATACCGTATTACAGATTCTACAGTTGCATGATATATAGTTTTGATGGTGACATAATTCGTATAGTTTGCAATAATCTTCAGGCTGTAACATGCCGAATTCAGTTTGGTGGTGATATACTAACGGATGGTCCCAACACAAGACATCGTCAATTGCATTCCCAGAAATTTTGTTTCTGATATATCTAAGGTGGTTGTATTAATTTTTAATTCAGTGGGCTTTACAAATTGCGGCCTATTTGTGGTGATGAGCATTACATTTGTTTTGTTTTCATTCAGAGTCAATTTGTTCATGTGAAACCAGCCAGATGCGAGTGTAAGTAACGTCTTTAGGTTATTTATTACTTCTGGAAAATGTTCGCCATGAACCAAAAAATTAGTATCGTCTGTATAGCATGTGAGATTATATTTTTCTGAGTTGATACTTGACATGAAATCATTTACATAAATAATAAATAGAATTGGTCCGGTTATACTTCCTTGCGGACGCCAATGTTGAAGGTTTTCATCTGATTTAATGATGCAATTATTTTAGTGATAATGACCCTTTGTTTTCTATCAAGGAGGTACGATCGAACCAATTCAATGCAGGTCCTCTAACACCATATTTCTCCAATTTCTGCAGAAGAATATTGTGGTCTATGCAATCATATGCTTAAGATAAGTCGAGAAAGACACCCAGTGCTAGCTCTTTGCGTTCTGGGTGAAATTATTATGTTCTGCAGAAATTGAAAATTGCAGTCAGCGTTGATTTTGCCTCTAAGATATCCATGCTGGTAGTTATTCAGTAAATTATTGTGCTCGAACCATTTGATGAGGCCGTTACACATAATTTTCTCAAAGATTTTTCAAAAGATGACAGTAAGCTTATTGGTCTGTAATTTTCAATTTTGGATTCATCCCCTTTTTTTTGTGTAACAATATTACTAATGCTACTTTAACTTGTCAGGGAAAATACCAAAACGTAAAGAGTTGTTCAGAATATAATTCAACGGTACTATAATATAGTGTATACAATATTTTATAATACTCATAGGAATATCGTCATCACCACTACTGAACTTGTTTTTCAAACTATTTACAGCTTCCAATATCTCATCAGTTGTGACAGGAAGAAAAAAAAACGATTTATCGTGAGGTATAATGTTGCACGTGTGGGGATGTTATGAGATTGGAATGTAATGTAATGGGAATATTGATCAAGAAATCGTTAACTTTGTTGGCTACTTCCATAGGAGTGCCAGGAATGGAGATTTCTTTGTTTTGGATTTTGTTTGCCAGTGATTTCATTGACGATACCCCATGTGGTTTTACTTTTGTTGTCAGAGTTGTCAATCTGGCGCTGATAACTTAGCGCTCTGCGACCAATGAGTGGTTGTTTATATTTTCTTTTAGCATTTTGTATTGTTCACTGAAAGCTTCGTTAGTATTGGAGAGAACATAAAGTATATTTAGGATTCTTTTGCATTCAACGACTTCAGGATCGTTGCAGATTTTTTGTTTTCTTTTCTTGTTTTCTTTGAGCGGAAACAGTTGTTAAAGTGAAGAAAAGGTATCATGGAATAACTCCCATTGTTTATTCACATTTTTTGGGATTTGTGTTCATCAGATCACTCCAGTCGATATGTTCAAGACATTTTAGGAATGCAATAGTATTGTAATTAAAATATTGTCATCTTCTGTGCAGATGATCAGAGATCATTGAATGCAAAATGATAGTATTGTAATTAAAATCAGTGTTGGTTAGGATGTTGTCTAGACAATATTTACTTGTACTGGTGATGCGAGTGGGTTCTTCAGTAGTATGATAGATGTTATATGAATTTATCAACGAGCAAAATTCCAACTTATCTCTTGCATTTTGATCAAAGTGTATGTTGAAATCACCAGCAATTATTATGTGATAATTTTCATTGATGACCATGGACAACATAGTGTCTAAAACATGTAAGCATGTATCTAAATTTCCATTGGGAGGGCGATAAACACACATTATTAGGAACTTGATCTTATTCACTTTGAGTACACAAGCACAACACTCAATTACCCCTTCGATTGATAGGTCGCTGATTTTCTTCATTTCTTTGAATTCAACGTTGGTTCTGACGAACACAGCGCTGCCTCCGTGTCTGTTTTCTTCTACACGACAGAAGCTTGCAGCTTTGTGAAACCCTTGAATTCCATAAGCACCAAGCTGACTCTCTGTTTTCCAGTGTTCGGTTACACATATGCATGCACAGTCTGCGTGAGTATCTAGGAGGACTTGCAGTTCGTTGATACAATTCCCAATGGATTGAAGATTTTGATGCATAATGCTCCAGTTTGGTGTGTTTCTAATTTTCGGTAGGTTTTGGTTAGTTGTGGACGATTCTATAAAAAACTTTGGTTTTGCTCTAGAAATTTCTTATTTCTTGTGAAGCTAAAACGTGTGATTCCAACTCCAGAAGGCCAGAAAGTTGGGTTATATAATTCATCAATTTTGTTGAAAGGTGCGGTAACAAGAAACCGCTTATGTCTTTGCTCTTCTGAAGGCTTGAGACGCGGCATTCAACATCGTTGAACCCCGGCCTTTTTCTTATATACTGTAGGATGTCCTGTGTGGAGGTCGATCTGGACACTCTGTATAGTTCGATCCACAACCTTTTTTCTGCTCCGGTAAAGCCGCTGTTGGAGACATCTTGTTGTTCTTCATTTGTTCCCAAGGTTTTGCTTTTTCGTCGTCTCCTAGAAATACGAGTGTATGGTTCATTGTGAGATTTATCGCCTTCGTATTCCACGAATATTTCACTGTTTTGTGTATGTTTTGCATTGGTGTAGTCGTCAGGCGCCAGGATTCCCAACCTTGGATGTTCGGTGACAGTACAATTTGTCACGTCGCCTCGCAGTGACGACCCGGTTTTTGGTAACGTCATCGATTTGTCAGTGCTGCCCTGGTGGATATTGGATATTATTACTGGTAAACTGTTACTAGTTGGAGGTGGTATCACTGGAATTGGATGATTTTTTGCGTACAACACTTCGGCTTATGATGATTGTTGGTGTCGACGAGTGTTTACATTTTTTACCACATGTTTTTCATGACTATTGCCGGCTTCTTCGAGATAACGGATTTTATCTAGCAGCAAGCTATTTTGATTCTTAGAATGTTATTTTTATCTTGAACTTCATGAATGAGCTGCTTCAGATACGTATTTTCGGATTCAAGTTTATCCTTTTCAAGCTGAATGATTATGAATTTATCACTGTCTTTGTTTTCAGTAATGACCATTGAGCTCTCACAGCATGCGATTTTATTTTCACTGATCGATTTCACTCGTTTGATTTTACTGATACAACTAACTGCACAATCTCTGGTAGCACAACACTTCATTTTGATGGTTTTGTCCGCCTTTACGGCTAATTCAGGCTCCGATTCTTTCACGGCATCTTGTTCGTTCGCCATCTTGATGACGTATCACTAGATCTTTTCCTCACCACCAATCCTGACCCGTATAGAATAGAAGTTTGTGCCCCACTAGTAACTAATGGAAACTAAGTTGGTATCTCAATTGAATGGCGTTAGCAAACCAATGACTTCCAGTCAAGAGGTGAGTACCTACCTAAAGTTGAATTGGAATCTTTCGCAGACTCTTTTATGTCCATAATTTCATTTCTTGAACGTTCTGCCTGTTTGATCTATGTTGATTCATCCACTCCTATTTATTCAGATCATTTGGTATCATGTTCATTGTCCTTAAAAAATATTTTTTCAAGTTCTAAAAAAAATATAAGAAAATAGAAATGGAAAAATTAATTCAAATTCTGCTATTTTCCTCTTGACTGTTTTGCTAACGATTTTGAAATACTACATGAAGAAAAGGAAGGAGCTGAATCTATCTCCTGGAAATACGAAAACCAATTTATTCGGAAAATCCCAATATTTGCTGGATGAGCAGATTAATTATTATAATTAACCAACGTTGAATGGAATTTTCCATTATTTTCAATCACTTATATCACGATATCTTATATCTACGTCTCTACCTGTTCTTCATATTTGAAATGAAACATAATGAGAGTCATTTAGTTCATGTCCACCTATCTATTGTATAGCAAAATACTTGTCACGGTTTTGGAAATACAATCCAGTGGAACTCATATAGTGAAGATTTTGTATGCGATTTTATCAGGTATCGGTATTGCCAATTCATAAAAATTAACATTGGAATCATCATCTTGCGGAAGAGTCGTGAAAAGTTTAGGAAATAATAATTTCAAGTACAAGGTTGCATAAATCTGTTTTGATCAGATGATGTTACAAAAAATGAAGGTTTCCAATCAAGCAGCACTAAATGATCCAGACATACTCATATCATATTCCAGTCCATCAGTCCGGAATGGGCTGAACCTAATATTTGTTTCCAGTGAAAGGAAGAAAATCAATTGAAAATGCCAACAGACACAAAGTTTGTTAGACTTCAGGGGATGAGCGAAAGGCTGTTTCTATGGAATCCAAGTCTGAAGTATTGGAGTAAATCAATGTATGACCCTCTTCTTTGTGTTTGTATCAGAGGGGTCGTGATCATACAGTATATTGTCATCTGATAGACATTTTTCGTGAAAAAAATGGTTTATCGGGTATTTCCAGATTCAGTGTATTTCAAAAGTGAGAAACTGAAACAAAAGCTTTTTCTGATTTTCTCTGCGGAATGGAGAACGGGGAACACGCATGATTCAATTTTAATTTCCCTTTGCCTCAGTTAGATCCCCAAAAATTACATTTTGTGAAAATAATTTCCCACAATCCAAAATGTTGTCGAAATTTTCAAGTTAAAAGGTGCATCTCGAATTAAACTCGATTTGACCTTCACTTGAATAACTTCCCGCAAACACTGGCGCCAATTGTGGTTGTTTCAGGAATATTGATAGTCAATACTGTTTCTTTCAACCCAAACATATTTATTCAACCCCGTTTTCAATTTGATTTTTCAGTAACAACTGAAAATACTATAATGATAAAAATATCAGTACAACATATAAATGGAGACAGATGAAATTATAGTTGACAGTTCGAAGCAACTAGCGGCACAAGTTTGAACTGGAGAAGTAACGATACATACGTCCATCAGAGGCGGGCGCTGGGAGTACGTTTTTGAATGTGATGGAAAAATTGGCGTTTTCAATTTCGAATTATGAAAAACATCAACCTTTTTTACAATTTTAAGTTTGTTGCTGAGCTTTTGAGGTGGTAATCTCCATGTGCAAATCGAACTATTCTATGAAACGGGCACTTGCGTGTTTTCTATTGGCATTATTCCATTCAAGCAAATAATTGGTGTAGTGCCCACCCTGTATAAGACCCATCGATAGCTAAAATATCAATCGATTGATTTTATATATAATGCATCACAGTCGTGAGAAAAATAGAATATCCACGGCGAGAAAGATTGAGGCTTTGGCCTGAGTGAAAAAGTGTATTGCGGGCGTGCAGCGTGCGGTCTGAGCCACAAGAGAGCAAACGTGGTCTGGCCTCAGTAATCATACAGCATTTGAGGGAGTCAGTCACCACCATGGCGTCCTATGACATTGTCGACATTCATTTAGAAGGAAGTTATTCGGTAAAATTGGATTTATTGAAGGAAGGTCCAAGTGACATTGTTGAGCAAAGAATAAAGTTTGGAGAATTTTCTACATTATATCGAACATTCACATCAAATTGAGACAAATTTCGCAAATACACAAGAATTTCAGTGTCCACGCTTTATTACATATTGGAAAAGATTGAATCACGCCTAAACCTAACTGGTATGGTACTAGCCGCGAGAAACATACGAAACCAATTCTCCGATAACTTTTGGCAAAATAAAATTAATTTAAGTTTATATTATTGTACTAAGCCTAGAACTATATCAATTATTCACTCCAATTCGGAGTTTTACTTCTAATTCCCTCCACACTTTCGCTTTAACTACTTTATTCTTATAAAGGCCATTGAAAATACCAAATTTCAGGTTCTGCTTGTAATTCGGATATTTGTTCTTCGAAAGACATTATGCACGCTACTACAAAACGCTGACAATTACAAACTGGTTTGAACTCCCACGCGCATGCGACGCAGAACGCTCTCCGCCATTGCTCTAATTGGCCGCACTCAGGACACGTGATTGAGACAAACGCCGCACGCTCCGCACCGCTGAACGCTCGACTAGACCTTCCCTCAAATCAGAACAAATTATGAAGTTAAAAGCCTCACCACGTATTGAGCCAATAATCAGCAGATTGATATCTCATTAAAAATGTCAGACTTGAGTGAATCTTTGCGGGGGTAGATCATATTTTGAAACTCAACATAT
The DNA here is from genome assembly GCA_018342105.1 of Gonioctena quinquepunctata. Classification (NCBI taxonomy): domain Eukaryota; kingdom Metazoa; phylum Arthropoda; class Insecta; order Coleoptera; family Chrysomelidae; genus Gonioctena; species Gonioctena quinquepunctata. The sequence continues at coordinate 206,046 of JAFIRS010000292.1, forward strand.
GTTAGACATTTCACGACGTCAATTGTGCATTTCCATTAACTTGAAACTCTACATATGATAAACATTTCAGGACGTCATCAATGAACTTGTATCCAGCCCAGACGGCTATGAAAATTAATGTGTACATAAATAAAGAATTAAAAATATCCAAGCCATAAACATAATTGATTTGGGAACTTTGAACTCCCACGATGATTCACTATATAAGAGAAATACCAACAACAAAACATAATCAGTATCAGAATTCGAGTTGAACTCTTTGAGGCACCAGTAGCCATTCAAAATCACATCTTTTTTGCACAATTATAAACAGTTAAAAATGTAACAAATCATACAGACATTGAATCTTCAGAAGTTGATTAGATCTCAACTCTTGTGCGCGTCCAAAGTCAGCAATTATATAAATAAAAAGTTAAACCATTGTGAATCGGCATTCATTCAGAATTATTATATCGTGAATCATGTGCCATATCATCTATGGAAGAAGTCAGATGCTTTGAAGTATTATAAATTGAATTAAATATAAGTATGACTCAATACAAGAATTCGGTGATGCCTAAATAACATTTGGTCCAAGTCATTTGAAACTTTAATAAAAGTCGGATTATAAATTACAAGTGCGGTTGATATGATTGTGAAATTACGCTGAATCAGTAGTGTCAAACGACACACAGGCATATTCCAGCATGGTAGAAGCAAGAGCATTAAGTAAGATTGTATTGAACTTTATCTGGCAATTGATTTCAGTAATTACACACTGAATATCTAAATGAATGCATAAAATTGAATTTTTTATGAATGCGTTTCTATAATTGGGTCATGTTTTTATATTAGTACTATCAGTCGAAAATATTTGTGAGATTAGAATAGTTCACAAATTTAACAAATCACGCGAAAGTTACAACCGAATACAGGATTGAAGATAAGTTAGCCGCTCAATTTCAAGATATGTTTTCCAAGCGAAATATAACCTTCTGTATAGTTCACCCTACAACTTGAAAAGACAGAAGAGTTGACACGACATGGAATTGTTCCGCTGACTGCCACTTTTTCCCCGGTGGTTTAAATAATTATAATATCATTCAATTGTTCTTTCAAATATCCATGGCAGATGCGAGAAGCAGTACTTTCTAATTGTTGTAAATTATTGAATTATTTTACCACACCACCCCTGAGACAGACTTACAAACTATATGGGTTATTTTGCTTCTATCTATTTTTTCGTCCAGTGGTGTGTCTCTTCGGCACTACCAGGTTCAGTGTGATCAATTTCAACATGGAAATCGATCACACCACATATAATACCAGCTTAGTTCAAACCCATATAAACTACGCAATCATAGTATGGGGAGGCATTACAAACAATTACCTGACGAACCAGGAAGTTACACAAAAATGGCTGATAAAAATAATCCACAAGAAAAACTTCAGATATCCCACGTAAAAACTCTTTGCAGAATCTAAGCTACTCACGTATCATCATCTATATATCTTGAACCTTGCTTCTTACCACCAAAAACATAAAAAATAAATCCAACCTATTGACCACCAATATAATACGAGACTAAAAAACCAAACAACTAGAATACCAAAAGTTTAAATAACCGAAAATCAAAGATTCCCAACTAACCTCGGTCGGATAATCTATGAAGAAATTCCAAATAAGATAAGAGCGCTACCGAATACATACATATTAAAAAAAATGGCTCCTTTAAATATTGGGGATTTGAATTCTCCAAATATTCCGAAGAAAAGTCTGAAAATGAATAAATAAATATATATGGATGTATATATTTATTAATATGAATTATAGTAATTTCTAATAATACTAAACATTATGCATTAACTATCCTATTTATTGAACTAACTCTCAATTTATTCACTAGGGTTCACTCATTTATTCCTGTAATAGTAACAGTGTAGCTCTAGTATCTATGTTTTATTAGGTTTAATTCTATCTTAAATTTTAGGTTCATTATATTTAAGTCACATTATATTTTAGATACATTGAGGTTATCAATTTTAGGAACACATTACACAAGGTTTCACCTTTTATGGATTTTTTCTACTTTATTTGTTGCACCCCAAATTATTTGTTTTGATCTAATATTTTGTATGAGTTGATGATGGCAAATACATTATTATATTATAAATGGTACTGTCTTATTTCTTCTTAGTGTGAATATATCATGGGAATATGAAGTTTTCAGATTCAATACTATTTTCTGTACTTTGATGAGTCAGACAGTCATTCAGAAAAAATACAGAGATAAATATTGACCGCTTTTCCAATCGGTAAATTCCAATTACTTCTTTGATGATCTGGCTGGAAATATTGTATGGGTGCTATCTAGTAGAGAAGCGGAACGAATGTTTTCAGAAAATTACTTTGATTCCAAGAATAGACAAGCGCTTTTCTACATGCTGTAATTTTTGTCGAAATGCAGTTACAACATTTCGGCTGCATATTAGGATATCAAGTGATACAAAATTCTCGAATTTATAATGTAATGTTCACATTTTCGACTGATTCTTTAGGAGGTGGCAGAAATAATATTTGGTTCCTTGAGTATTTTAGTACATTTCATTCTGTTTCAAGTACTCCCAAGTATATATTAGTTCTATATTCCATCGGCTTTCCTAAGGTTTAATATCACATGTTGCCGCTCTGTTGGTCAAATAATTTCTCCATTTCATAAGACATTGGACGTGCTGAAGTTGCCAACAATTCTCCTTTGAATTATAAGCCTAATTATTTTAATTTTTTGCAATAGGATCTCAGCGACAAAAATAATGTTATTATTTTCAGAATCCCTTCTTCATGCGAACAGTGGTGTATGTAGGATTTCTCTCCAATATTTTCTTCATGAAAGTTATCCAATATTGATTCAATTGTTCAGCTACGCGCGCAACAACTTCCTCTGTTAATCGGTTAAAGATGAGGGTTGTGTGAGCTACAAAGCGTAGCGGAGACAACACTCAACTACCGAATAAGTTAGAAGTAGGTGAACGACAAAAGGGGCCAGATACAATAAAACTTTTGTCGGTCACAAATGATGTCGTATTATAGCAGAAACATTATTTGAGATGAAACATTTCGCTAACTCCTACTAACGTTTAAGATTTGTAGACCAGGGTTGTACTAAATTTTCACTCCTATTTATAGTTTGAATTAAAATCTAGATTTCGATTAATGTTAATGTCTTCTATACCTTATCGGGTTGTTATTATCATCAACATCGTTGAAAATATTTGGAAATTCGAAGAAAAGTTGACATTGAGAATAATATTTTAATTCTCACACGTCAACTTGAAACTGTGAATATTACTTGAAATCTCTCAATCTCAAGTATTTAAATAATAGCGAAGTGGAGTGATTTAGATTCAACCAATGTCTAGAATTTGTATTTCGTGCAATTTATTTTATTGACGCTGAGAGCTTTCGACCTATACGGTCATCTTCAGTGCTTACCTGCAAAGTAAGCGAATGATGGAAGATTGTTATTTATATGTTGTTCAAATTATTATTAGGTACTCAAGTTATTTTCAAAATATCACTGACTTGTCAGGCAAGAAGAAAGGCAGCCCATAAAATATAGACATTCACAAGGTTAAAATGTATAAAAATGTGAAAAACAGTGAACATTGTGAAAAATAAAATCTTGAAAATAAACTGCCAAACTTTCTAACTTTGTGGACAAGTTCAAGAATTTTATTTCCGAACACTTGTTCAAAACTCTACCTACTAACCCACTAAATGGATTTATAAAAGAATTGAAAACCGATATAAAAAACAATAGATAATTTTTGGAAGAAGACTTTGCCCCTCATACTCTGATTTCCAGTAATCCTATTATCCCTTGCTTATGTGGACTTCCCAAGATCCACAAACTTGATATACCAATTAGACCAGTCGTAAGCTTTACAAATCCTTCTGTCTCCATCATACCTTCCTTATCATCAAGGATTTGAATAATTTTAAAGCTTCACAATCTATAACAAACACTTCAGATTTGATTGGAAAATACCATTCTATAAATCTTCCTACTGATAACTAATCGATGTGAGTAACCGTTTCACTTCAGTCCCACAAAAGGAAAGTATATTACTAGTAAATGAGGTATTGAGATTAGCCAATATAGATGAAGAATGAATAGCACAAATTCCATTATTTTCGAATGTATTATTATCACAAAATTTCTTCATATTCAATAGCAAATATCATCAACAAATCGAAGTATGAGAAGTTTTCTTTATCGTTTTCTAGCTGATATATTCATGAACAATTTGGCAAACAAATACATTGTCACTAACAACAATATTGAAATTCTCCACTGGAACAGATATATAGATGATTGTTTGGTGTTCATAAATGGAGATTCGGATACAGCCGTTCAGCTTTTGAACAAAATTAATGAAATACACCTTAACATTGCATTCACATAAGAAATTGAATCAGAAAATAAATTGAACATTTTAGACATCACATTACATAAAAACAATAGCTGTTCACAGTTTGGTATTCATAGAAAACCAACACGGACTGATCATGTCATACACAGCTCTTCGAACCATCCCCACTAGCATAAAATGGCCGTTTTTAACTGTGAACATCGCCCAAAAAGTGACAAAGTGTATTAAAAGTAGACTAGAAAATGCCAAAATTGCTTTCAGGACAACAGCAGAACAAATATTTGATCGACACAAAAGATAAACAAACTATTTAAAAGTGTACAAAATGAGCTGTGGTGATTGTAATTCAACATATGGCGGTAGAACTTGTAGACCTGTGAATGTCCGCATAAATGAGCACTTGATAAACATGAACATTTCTACATATTGATAGGTATCCAAATATTTTTCCGAATTGTTTGAATACGTATTGTACCTTCAGAATTATTTTAAATTCCTTGAGATATATACAGAATCTGAATTTTTTCAAGAAAATATTCATAACTTTTTTTCTGAATACTTAACCTTTAAGTTTCCGAGGATTCTGAGGGATAGATGAATGGTGAACAATTGTGTGCTGTAGGGATGGGACTATTGTTAGGGGAAAAAAATAAAAGGCCAGTGAACTCAGGTATAAAATCAGTGAGCGGCGGCTGGCAGTCTCGCTGCTCCGAAACACGCGCATTTCTCCTGTTCTAAAAACATGGCACTATTTTTTCTTTTCTTCTTTTTTTTCACAGTGAGCGTTGTTCAATGTGTTACAAATGTAACATTCATGTTACAATCAACATTTCATGTTTCTAGCGGTCGAAAAAGTCATCTCTGAAGCCGCTAAACATTTGGCACAATTTTTGTTCGCTTTTTTGTTTTTTTTGCCTATTGAGAACTCAATTTCAACATTATGTACACAAGTATGGTTCAATGGTCAATGATCGTTCGTCTCTCTCTTTAGGTGTGTGAAAATCATGAAAATGAGTATTGTTCCTAAACGGCAACCAGAGGAAGCATCCTAAGAAATTGTTGCTCTATAATAAGTTATGAAGAATTTTTCCTTTTGTTATTTGAATTTTCTGATCTCCATTTCTTTTTCCAACTTTTCCCTACCTCTCCTCATTTCACTGGGCAGAAAATGGAAATCGCACGTTGCGAGATAATGGAGAAATTTTCCAGAATTTTTTTGCCACATTTGCCAAATCCTCTCTCTGTTGAAACTGAGAAACATTAATTCTTATGTTTTTCGACCCTCTAGGTTAAAAAACGCCCTCAATATTTCTATTACATTCGATACTGAGGAGAAATCCGTGAAACTGTAATTTTTTTGTCAATAGAATAAGAAAGTTTTTGGTCCATTTCAGCCCAATTTTTCTGTTATGATTGGAACAAATATAAAAAAAAAGTATTTTCCAGTTAACCCAGACAAATTACATAGAATTACGAATTTTGGTATTGTTGGAAAGTACCAATTGTATGTATGTATGTATGTGTTGGAACTGTAGAATTATTGAGTGTGAAACCTAATGTGATTTAATCGTGAATCACCCTGTAACAGTGAAAAATATTTTTAGCTGTACCTTTCCATGTACATCTAACCAAAATTTATATTGAACTCATGAAGTCAATGCAGATTTCAAATTTGAAGGAAAAAACTGATAAAATCTGCAAATCTCCACTTTAACGGCCTGTATCTCGAAAGCTGGTGATAAGATCGGATGTAAAATGCATGTCCCTCAAGACGTTATTGAAATTATTATATACTGAGAAAATGGTTACATTTGACGGGGGAAATTTTAGAATACAGAAGGGTTTTTGTACTTTTTCCAAAATAGAATACATTCCGACAAATAAATCACCTCATATATTTTGAAGCTAAGAGACACATATATGTTAGTGGTATTACCTTTCCCAAAAAATGAATCCATTAGTACAGGTTTTTGAATTAATCCTCCAAGAAACACCTTGTATAAGAAATGTGTTCTGTTAAAAAATTTCTCGTATATGCTTTCCTGACGTCACAGTAGAAAAAGTGAGATTTTGCAAGAAACTACCGTCATAGATTTATGAACATTGAATTTGGATACTCAACACATGCCTATTGATAGTAGAAAAGTGAGTGGAAGAATCTATTTTTCCAGTTTCTAGCATTCTGGTCGAAAACATATTTTTGTTCATTCTTTCCATAAACAGGATTAGTTTTTGTTAACAACCTAATTCAGAATCCACATTTGAGAACAAAATATCATTATTTTCATTCTCGGAATAGTGTTGAGTATCGCTATATAACAACACAAAATTCTATTTTCTTGAATGTTTTTCAAATTCAATAAGGCTATGACAGATTCTCGTACAGACGAACTTATCCGGTATATATGATATTCACTCATTTTAAGGAGTTTATTCATTCATCCATTTCTGAAAAAGTGTTCAATGTCGTGCTTTTTTGTACTATTGTGTAAAACGATGGGCTGCCTGCACACATATTCCTTTTGTGTACCGTGCCTATGATGTCTGTAACGAAACTCTTTTGTATGTATCTGCTAATAATGGACTTGGTAATACTTGGTAATACTATCATAATGAGATTTCACTCTGTTGAAGTATGAAAAAAAAACCTAAAAAATGCCCACTTGGATATTTGGCCAAAACGTGTTGGCTATGAGAGTCATAGCTTCAACCGTGTTTCACAAATATGACTATAAAGTGGAAATGAGTATAACCCAAAGATTGGAAAAAACTACTAGTAGAAATATGAAGGTATAATCACGAAATCTGTCATTCCATTTGGGTTCTGTCGTGTTTATGTCCCCACATAAATTCGGAGTATAAGGCAAAATAGGCGAATAATTCATCATATCTCTGAAATGCAAGGTTAAGACTGAAAAAGCACATTCGCTTCAACTCAATCTGTCATGCCATAGTCTGATATTCACTGTTTCCATTATGATTATAGTTGGAATTGTTCCTAAACAAGATACTGGAAAAAACTAAAAATAGCAATGAGAACTCACCGTTTCTTTATGGCCTAGGACTTTCTGTACATATTTCATAAGAAGGGCAGTATACCTGTTTTTTCTCAAAGGCTTTCTTATCCGAGTTTCCACTCTTTTTGATAATTGGTCCTACTTGCTCTCGCGCTCCTATGCCCCGAATTGATGTTCAACCAATTGAGTTTAATAGTTCTTTTTATACCATAGTTTTAGTTACTGTTGGTGAGATCCGTCACCATTTATTTCACTTGTTACTTTCAATTTTCTTGCATTAGAAAATTATACGTCTGCTCGTATGGTAAGAAATTCATTTTCCAATCATTATTTTCCATTGCTGAGATAATGTTTTTCAGTCACAAATACTTTGCTGGATAGGTTTCTCAAAACTGGCATTAAGCGAGAGATCGTAAATATTTTGTCACTATAGGGTATTTATGTGCTATTTGAACCCTGCAGATTAATTTCCATTCTAAAATTCGAAACTAGGGACTCTCGTTCAGAGTATTGAAATGCAGATCATCTGGTACGTTCGAGTCCAACAATTTTGATATCATACAGGGTGATTCAAAAGTACTTTGACAAACTTCAGGAGGTGATTCATCACAATATTTTAATATGAATTGTCCAAATAAATATATGTCCGAAAGCGCTTCGTTTCCAAGATACAGTGTGTTGGAAGTTTATTTTTATTTTCGTTTTTTTCAAATAACTTCCGAAATACTGACATTAGTTAAACGAAAATTGGTATTGAGATGTTCTTTGATGTGTCGAATTCGAACCTGATGTTATCATTGCTCTTACTCGCAGGGGGCTCCACCTACACTTCTTTTCCTTTTTGAAGATTCATAACTTTTTTGAGCTTACTTCTGGCACATTTTTCAGTAAAAAAACTAATGTATTTATCATATCTACGTAAAAAAGCTACCCCTGTTAGAGGTCGCTATAAGCAGCCGTTTTCTAGATATTTGGACTTGAAAATTTCAAGAAGATTATTTGATAATCGATGCGTATTTAAGGTATTACCATTATTTTGCATTTTTCACAAGAATGCTTAGGAAATGAATTTGACGTTTAAATAAGTAGTTTTGGTTTTTTGTAGGGGGCGCCACCTATTCTATTTATTTTTACTCGTTTAAAATAGTTTTGTTTTTTATCAAGGGTGCAAAATCTGTATTTGTTTTAATAAAATTTGCAAGAAAAATTTTGAATATGTAGAATGAAATAAAATTAAGGAAACTGAATTATATTCAAATAAATTGTTTAAAGTGTCCACCTTCAGCGGAGATACAGGCATTCAGTATTCTAGTCATTGAATCTCGTACCCGCTCAAAAATTATTGGTGTGTTTCTTATTGTTTCACAGGCGTCTACTATTCGGTTTCTTAGATCTTCCTCGTTCGCTACTGGAGTTTCATAAACTAGTGACTTCAAATGTCCCCAAAAATAAAAATATAACGGGTTTGGATCTGGGGACCTTGGTGCCCAATCCTGGTTATGTTCTTCTACACCCCTACCGATCCATCGATTTGAATGGACAATGTTGAGGAATTTCCTGGCTACAATGCTAAAATGGGCCGGAGTCCCATCATGCATAAACCACATGCGGATACGAATTTCTAATGGTACATTCTGAAGTAGTCCCGGCAATTCATTTTCTAAAAAGTCTCTGAGTTGCGCCATTCAGTCGGAACGGAAGAAAGAATTCAATCAAGTAATTATCAATTATTGCCGCCCATACATTTACGGAAAATTGATACTGATAATGTCTTTCACCAACTGCGTGCGGATTTTCCATTGCCCAAACATGGTTGTTATGAAAGTTTGTGATAGTATTTCGCGAAAAGTTTGCCTCGTCTGTAAGAGTACATATCTTAAAAATTGAGGATTTCCAGCCAATTTTCTCAAAAACCACTGACACGTTGGGGACACGTCGTGGCAAAAAAGCTTGTACCCTTTGAATATGGTATGGATAAAATTGTTGATCGTGGATAATTCTCCAAACTGTGGACTGAGTAGAATTGAGAGCTTCAGCAATTATTCTTGTACTTGTTTCTGGATTCTCCTCGAGAGCGTTCAAAACAGCTTCTTCCAATTCTGAGGTTCGAACTGCTCGTGGTCTTCCAATAATATCAGCTGCCTTCTTGAAGCTACCTGTTTCTGCCAAACCACGGTGGAGACTGGTAAATGTTGGAGCTGAAGGCAGTACTCATTTAGGTAATCGCTCCTGGTGAATACGTCTTGCTTCGCGCGCATTGCCATCCGCAAGGCCATAAACGAAATACATATCGGCTGAAAGAGCCTTATTGTTTAAATAATACATTTTTTCAAAATAAGTGTTCGAAAACTTACAGAAACTTCAACAAAACAACAAAACGTTTGAGTGTCACATAATATGTAATTACCAAAACTACTTACTTAAACGTCAAATTCATTTCCTAATCATACTTGTGATAAATGCAAAATAATAGTAATAACTTCAACACGCATCGATTATCAAATAATCGACTTTTCAAGTCCAAATATCTAGAAAACGGTTGCTTATAGCGACTTGTAACAATGGTAGCTTTCTTACGTAGATATGAAAGAGGAATTAATGTTTTTACTGAAAAATGTGCTAGAAGTACGCTCAAAAAAGATATGAATCTTCAAAGAGAAAAAGACGTGTAGGTGGAGCCCCTTGAGAGTAAGAGCGATAATAACATCAGATTCTAATTCGACACCTCAAAAAACCTCTCAATACCAATTTTTGTTTAATTGAGGTCACTATCTCGGAAGTTAAAAAAAAAAACGAAAATGAAAATAAAATTGCAACACCCTGTATCTTGGATACGAAGCGTTTCCGGACATATATTTATTCGGACAATTCATATTAGAGTATTGTGCAGAATCATCTCTTGAAGTCAAAGTACTTTCGAATCACCCTGTATAAATTGTTAGGAAAGCAATATTGTAGATTTAAATACCGTATATTGATTTGTTTTTTATTTTGACAGGGTGCCCCTGTTTGTTCAAGCATCACGCAAAAACTACTAGACCAATTTTAATGAAACTTTTTGTGACGTACTCATACGTTAGCCGTCCACAAGAGACTTGTTATTGTTGGTTACAAAATACAGTTGAACAAATGATGAGAGATCTCAAAATAAATATGGTACTGTGATAAACAGACTGACTTTTTCTCCAGCTCTTCTTTCCCACTTTCAGGAACATGAAGTTATGTCAAATAATATATATATACAGTTTCCGGCAGAAAGTACGCATCATATGGGATTTTTTTTTAATATAATATTTTGACAAATGTCGATACATGCAATCGCTTCTGCATCGAAAGAAACCCCAAAAGATGTTGTACAGTGCCAATCGTCTTTTCTTGTTTGGCGGGAAATTTAAAAAATTTAAAAATTATGTCTCAAAACACACGTATTTGGGAAAATATTGAAAAATGTTACTTGGAAAAGTTGTTTACAACGACATTTCATAGCTATGTACGAGTTTGGAAAATAATCTGAGATGAAAAAATAAAAATCAATTTTTGCCATAAATAAAAATTCAATTTGGAAAAATACATTTCTGACAAAGAAACTCATTAGTGAAGCCCAAGAGTGATATTTTGAATAATATTTTGTAAAGATTCACCTAGCTACTTCTATTTTATTCGAAGAAAATTTTAAATCTGTGGATTTGCCATGTGTTTAGCTGCTTCATAAGAGGCCACAGAAATATCTTCAAGACATTATAATCCCGATACTGTCAATTATTGACAAAGAACCATGTATCTACAGAATTTCAATATGAATTTTTTATTAGAACAAAAAATTGATTCAATTTTTTACATAATTACATTTTATTATAAAATCAGAAGCTGAAATGATTATAAACCAAACAATTTAATGCATACTCGAAAGTTTGTAATCAATTCATTTTTCGTTTGAATAAAAAATTCAATTTGAAATTATGTAGATACAAGGACCTTTATCAATAATGAACAGTATCGGGATTATAATGTCCTGGAGATATTTCAGTGACCTCTTATGAAGCAGCTGAATACATGGCAAATCCATAGATTTAATTTTTTTTTCCGAATAAAATAGAAGTAGTTTGCGAATATTTACAAAATATCATTCAAAATATAACTGTTGGCCTTATTAATGAGTTTCTTTGTCTAAAATGTATTTTTCCAAATTGAAATTTTTATTATGGCAAAAAATTGATTTTTATTTTTTTTCTCAGATTTTTTTTAAAACTTGTACATAGCTATAAAATGACGTTCTGAACAACTTTTTCAAATAACATTTTTCGATATTTTCCCGACTAAGTGTGTTTTGAAACATAATTTTTAATTTTTTTAAATTTCCCTCCAAACACGAAAAGACGAACGGCACTGTACAACTTCTTTTGGAGTTGCTTTTGATGCAGAAGCGATTGCACATATCGATATTCGTCCAAATTTATTAATAAAAGAATTTCCCATATGATGCGTACTTTCTGCCGGTTAGCAGATTTGGTTAGCTTGTCTGACTATCTGTTCATCAATATATCTACCAACCGATATTAAGGAAAGAAGTAAAAAATATTTTTTAAGTAAAACGGTTTTATTGTAACATAATAATGATGCTGATAATGCTAAAGCTGAAAGCTAAGAAATAATTAGGTAGGTACCAGGTACCAGTAATCACACCACTCTCCTCATCAATATAGGGCGTTGATCAGATAAAATGAAATCGTGGGGCGTAGCGTAACCTGAGTGAATATGTAAATGATCATTCTGTGATGTCGCATAATGATAATGACGGATTTCACTTTAAACAAATTTTTTTTTCAGCTTTAGTACATTATCTGCATCAATTTTATGTTTCTTTACAATGAAACAGTTCAACTTTATACTCATTTCATTCTTAAGTTTTCATCAAGTTACTAATATACAACAAGATGTGCCCAAGTTTTGAGGAGAAAACGCTAACGACATATCATTTTTATCCACCCCAATGCCATACAGTCTTCGGCGCGCTCTAACCTTTTACCTCAACTTGGGTGGTGTACCGCTAACGACGTATCATTTTTAGCCACACAGTCCATGACACGATTCGAAATCTTGACTTGGGTGGGGGATTTATGCTTGAATCACGATTCTAAGTTGAAAAAGTCCTTTGTTGTGATTGGACACCTAGATTTCAGTTTTAATGTATTGACTGTCTGAACTCTATGATCCGCCATTTCATTTCGGACGCCATCTTGGGTTTGGAATTTTTTCATGGTATACTGTATTCTACTAGTCGAACAATTTTATTTGATATCCATATTGAGGGGGTTGTATTGACTCTCCAAACTCTATGATCCACCATTTTGTTTCGAACGTCATTTCGAATTTGAATTTTTTTCACGGTGTACTGTATTCTACTAGTCGAGCCCTTTCATTTGATATCCATAGTGAGGTTGTATTGTGACTGTCAAAACTCTTTGATCCGCCATTTTGTTTCGCAACCATCTTCCATTTGGAATTTTTTCATGGTGTAATGTATTCTACTAGTTGAGCCCTTTCATTTGATATCCATATTGAGGAAGTTATAAAAGAATATGTAATCCGCCATTTTGTGGCGGTGGCGGCAGTTTTGAATTAACCATGATACTATACAGTGCTAGTCAAAAGTCCCCTCCCCCCCTCGTATCTTTTGAACGGGTATACTTATAATAATGAAATTTGTAGGGTGGAAATAAACGGATGTAGGCTTCTCAACTGGTCATAACAGGTGACGCAATAGTCATAAATGACGCCACAAGGCCACTGTGACCAATAATTTTGAATGGGACCCTATGGCAAGTGACAGCTCGTTTGAAAGGTATTGAAAATACCTATTCAGTCATACCAATTTTGTTTGGGTTTCGGCTGATTTTGATTGATAAATTGAAGAAATACGAAAATTATAGTTTCGCATTTAATTAATAAAGATTTAAGAACCAGTTCTTATAATAAGTGTTCAAAATGTGCTCCATCTACTCTGGCAGTAATGCATCCTATTGCTAAACTCTTGTCGTACTCGTCCCAGTGTGTCAGCGGAAATTGCCCACATTCTTCAACAATTCGTTGTTTCCAGAATGGCAATACTGTCAGGTGCTGTAGTGTAAACCTTAGATTTCGAATACCCCCATAGAGAAAAATCTTTAATGGTGTAAGGTCCGATGACCGAGCTGGCCATTCGATCGAACCGCGTCGTCCAATCCATCTACCACGATATTCTTCATCTAGGTAACGTCTTACTGCACCGTAATAGTGTGCAGGAGCACCATCTTGTTGAAACGTTATTTCCAAGTTGTCGAATTCATCTGGATTATCTTCTAGAATTTCAAAAATTAACGCCTCAATATCATTTTGTAACATCTCCAGATACAATCCACCGGTTAAGTTAGCATTGAGAAAAAGAGGCCCAACTATGTGGTTTCCCAAAATACCTGCCCAAACATTTACTTTTTCTGGAAATTGAGTATGTTTTTCACGAAAGATGTGAGGATTTGTGTCACTCCAATACCTCACATTTTGAATGTTAACATTTCCATTGAGAAAGAAAGTACTTTCGTCACTAAAACAAATTGTCTGTATGTAGCCTGGTTTGTTGGTTCATTTTATTGGACATAGTTTCACAGAATTCTAGTCTTCGGTCGGGGTCATCATCTGAAAGTTGGTGCACCATTTTTAATTTGTATGGATGAAATTTGTTTTTAGCCAACACCCTATGTACTGTCCTTTGACTGACTTCACAGATAGACGCAACTTGGGCTGTGGAAGAAGTAGGGTTTACTACCATTTCTCCAATTATGTCAATTTTTTTGTCATCACTAATTGTTGGTCGACCGGATCGTTTGGCATCTTGAACACTACCTGATGCTTCAAACTTCCGAAGAAGCTCCCTCAAATAAACCCTCGATATAGGGCGATCGGGGTACCTCTCATTAAACAGTCGTTCCGCTGCATGGAAATTGTTTCTACATTCACCAATTATTAAGATAGCTGCTACTTTGTCGGCTACAGTACGTACCATTTTGCCTATGTAAACACTTAAACGTCTCGTTAAACAATAGCTTAGGTAAATTTTCAAGGTATAAACAGTTTTGACAAGTAGAGAATTCAAAAACGTCAAATTTTTTGACAATTAACCAGAGGCGTACTTTAAAATCTTTATTAATTAAATGCGAAACTATAATTTTCGTATTTCTTCAATTTATCAATCAAAATCAGCCGAAACCCAAACAAAATTGGTATGACTGAATAGGTATTTTCAATACCTTCCAAACGAGCTGTCACTTGCCATAGGATCCCATTTAAAATTATTGGTCACAGTGGCCTTGTGACGTCATTTATGAATATTGCGTCACCTGTTATGACCAGTTGAGAAGCCTACATCCGTTTATTTCCACCCTACAAATTTCATCATTATAAGTATACCCGTTCAAAAGATACGAGGGGGGAGGGGGACTTTTGACTAGCACTGTATACACATAACAGTATTTTCATCAGAACTAAAGGTGTGTACCAAATGTCAGATCAATCAATAGGAAGAGGGTGAAATTTCAATTACTAGATTTGACCCACATAAGACACAAACAAGGCAAGCTAAATAAAACCGTTCAAAAACAAATGGTGTAGTTGAAGCGTGCATCTATTTGGGACTCCCATTGTGTGTCTGAAATAACTGATCCCTGGATACCGTCGATATCTCCATTCGCTGTTTCTTTCCAGGTGGAATACACTACATAATCTGGCGTCCGAGGTTCAAAGTTGAGGGTGGAATATATTCCTGCGCAAAAAATATCTTAGAGCCAATTTTTTTTTTCTGTCAGAAAAAACGAAAATGTTCGAAATGAAGTGAATGAGTTTTGGACAATTTCTGTTCCGTAAAATACCCTGATACCCTGTGCGTTGGCATCACTACTAACAATAACCTGTCATATTTTTCATTGCCACGATATTTTTTTAATTGATACAGGACTAAATTCAAGTTGCTCTCTGGAGAATTCCATCACCACATATTATGCCAAGAAAAATTGACTTTTCAGGAATTAATTGCTTGCATCCATAGCAACCATAGAACTATTTCATTGATCCATATCTGAACTTTGAGTTGGCACAAAGTATTGTGGGCAACAATATTTCATTTAATCCCTGAGGGATTGTATCATCCAAGCTCTATCAGAAGCATCCAATTGTATGTTGAAAAATATTTGATGACTTGTTCTATTAGTAGAAAGCGATTTCTCCCCTTTGAACATTTTTGGGCATCATCTCTCACACAATACCTATTTTTGTGATTAGTGAATTGGAAGTACTTCTCAATTTCGGCAACAAACTAATCCATTATTTCATACTCGACAAAAAGTTCGAAGAAATCGACGTCGTTCATTTTCTGTAAAGTGACCTTGTTTTCACTTTGAAACCTGTCTCATCTGAACGAGCATGGCCGTTTCTCTCGATAATGAGGGTATAAAAATAAATATTCCATGAAGATTGAGTAGGGAAAAGGGAAATTGGAATCATTTTGACATATATATCCCCTACTGAGAATTTCACAATGGGAAATCATGGCTGTCTGGAACATTACGGGTTTGAATTTTATATTATTTGCTCTCACATTTGATAACCTGAAGCTATCGATAATACAAGAGCCAGTCACGATTTACTCAATAATTTATTCTATGAATAAATAATAACCATGCTCGCAGGTTTGTGATGAAAAAGTAAAATGTTGGATGGGATGCTCATTGGTTCAGTGTATTTCTACTCAATGACTAGATGGGATCAGAATACTGAAATGAAATTAAAATTATGCTTGTTTTTCCGCATTGATGGATTTTCATCTATCATTATTCTGTTCATTTCCATGGAGTAGAAAACAAAGAGAGTTTCGGTTGATTGAATATCAATTTTATTATTGTTTTGTAATTATTCTTTCACTTACCGATTGCCGCACTCCATGATTCATCATACATGCATCTATGGTAACAAAGGCAACTCTATTCTTTCCATCATCGAAAATATATGCTCGAGAGTATTGCCTCAAGTGAATTCCGCATCCCTTTTGTCCAGCTTTCGCATAACCCATCTGGAAATAAACAGGAAACATTTTTAGGATAACATGTATAGTATGTAAAGTGAATGCAGAACAATGCTGAACTCCATTCTTCGAATATAAAGCTTTCCCCGTCGAATTATCTGAATGAATGATTTTATATATATATATATATATATATATATATATATATTGTTGGTAGTTTCTTGAACCTGAGCGTATATTTTTGGCTTGTTTATTTTGGGTTTTAGGTTCGTGTATCTGACTTTCATGAATTAATTACAACTTTGTTTTGGGATAAATTACACATGTTATCCCAAAACGAAGTTGTAATTGATTTATGGAAGTCAGATCCACATACTTAAAACCCAAGAAAAACAAGCCAAATATATATATATATATATATATATATATATATATATATATATATCGAGAATAAGAGAAATCTGAATCAAGAGACACCATTTCAGCTGTTTCATGTTTAATCATAGGACGCTGTTCTTTCAAATTCGAATCAGATATCTCGTGTAGTTATTACCTTCGGTACGTACGAAAATGTGAAAAGGATCAGATTATAGATAGCGACACATATAATCTGTGTGTTGAAGCTTAGACCTGTCATCGTGGAATTTTGAAGACACGAGATTTCGTGCAACATCAATAGGTCACCGACAGATTATAGGTGTCGCTATCTATAATCTGATCCTTTTCACATTTTCGTACGTACCGAAGGTAATAACTACACGAGATATCTGATTCGAATTTGAAAGAGATCCAGGCCGTCCTGATGATTGGGAAACCATGAAACAGGCTGTAGACGGATGTGGTCTCTCTTGATTCGAAACAGATTTCTTATTCTCGATAATTGATTTGTTTTTGCGTGAACGCAAATAGGAGTACGACTATTGGTGTCGTGGGTTGGTCTATGCTGGCATCTGTCGGTGACCTATTGATGTTGCACGAAATCTCGTGTCTTCAAAATTCCACGATGACAGGTCTAAGCTTCAACACACAGATTATAGGTGTCGCTATCTATAATCTGATCCTTTCCACATTTTCGTACGTACCGAAGGTAATAACTACACGAGATATCTGATTCGAATTTCAAAGAGACCACAGGCCGTCCTGATGATTGGGAAACCATGAAACAGGCTGTAGACGGATGGTGGTCTCTCTTGGATTCAAAACAGATTTCTCTTATTCTCGATAATTGATTTGTTTTTGCGTGAACGCAAATAGGAGTACGACTAGTTGATGTCGTGGGGTTGGTCTATGATGGCATCTGTCGGTGACCTATTGATGTTGCACGAAATCTCGAGTCTTCAAAATTTCACGATGACAGGTTTAAGCTTCAACACACAGATTATAGGTGTCGCCATCTATAATCTGATCCTTTTCACATTTTCGTACGTACCGAAGGTAATAACTACACGAGATATCTGATTCGAATTTGAAAGAGACCACAGGCCGTCCTGATGATTGGGAAACCATGAAGCAGGCTGTAGACGGATGGTGGTCTCTCTTGGATTCGAAACAGATTTCTCTTGAAAAGGGAAACATTCTCAATTAAAAATTGATAAAAAGAGGTTATCTTGACGATGGAAGATAGTGACTAAAGTTTATCTTTCAGTCGCAGATGATTCCACATCTGATTTTATGAACATCCTGTTCATATTTTCAATAAATCAAGATTTCTCTTATTCTCGATAATTGATTTGTTTTTGCGTGAACGCAAATAGGAGTACGACTATTGGTGTCGTGGGTTGGTCTATGCTGGCATCTTTCGGTGACCTATTGATGTTGCACGAAATCTCGTGTCTTCAAAATTCCACGATGACAGGTCTAAGCTTCAACACACAGATTATAGGTGTCGCTATCTATAATCTGATCCTTTTCATATATATATATATATATATATATATATATATACCGGGTGACACAGGATATCGGGCCACCCCCGTAACTTCTGCATTCGTGAACAGATTTTTCTGAAATTTGGTACAGTTATATAAGCAACCATTTCGGATTTGATCACATTACAATCCAATATGGCGGACTTTTGGTTTTTCTGGAAATGCCAGTACCTTTGTTTTTTCAAATGGTACACCCTATATATTTTTACACATTCAAGTTCAACAGGTCAGAACAAGTTCAAACCTAATGTCAAATGTAATTTTTTTCAAGCAATTGAAATTAACATTGTTTTTTTATTTTACCACGTGGATAAATGAGATTTGGTCGAAGCTATTCACAATGACTCGCAAATAACAGAAAAACTTGAGTTTTTTTTGTGTCACTTACTGGTTAATCAATTCAGTCACATCACATTTTGATCAAAAAATTCTTTTTTCAAATGGAACCCCTATAATCCACCTACCTGTTTCTCTGGAACATATATTAAGGAAAAAAGTTACATATCATTTTTGTATTTCGGTGCAGTAACAAATTATATAAATTCAAAAATCTACAACTAGTTCATGAGTTTCCTTGCAGTTCGAATAATTTTTTAACTTAGTAAGCTGTGGAAAACAACATTTCTGAGTCTTGTCGACTAATTGTGTAAGTTATACTTATAAGCACGATGATGGTGTTTTTTTTTCAATTCTTCTAGCGTTTGCTCGACTTACATTGCATTGGTATTCCAATTCCCGCGTCGAAGCGGTTGGATCAAAATCAACATAAGCAAAACGTTCATTTCTGCCTCTTCACTTACGATCATTTTCTCCATTGTTGGGTTTTTTTCTGTGTGGGTATCGTTCAGCTTATAACTGACAAGCGGCGACACTGTTTTGAAGACATTCTCCGTAAATTAATAACATATCAACCTGCTCACTTCTTGTGAATCTATAATTTTGATTTTACATTTCTACTAAACTAATTCTCGGAAGTTAACTTATTTTCGAGAGTTAGATGAAAGATGACAGCGAAACACAATTAGTTGACAAGATTCAGAAATATTGTTTCCCACAGCTTACTAAGTTGAAAAATTATTCGAACTGCAAGGAAACTCATGAACTAGTTGTAGATTTTTGAATGTATAAAATTTGTTACTGCACCAAAATACAAAAATGATATATAATTTTTTTCCTCAATGAATGTTCTAGAGAGACAGGTAGGTGGCCCATAGGGGTTACATTTGAAAAAAAATAATTTTTGATCAAAATGTGATGTGACTGAATTGATTCATCAATAAATGACACAAAAAATAATTTTTTAGAAAAAATTAAGTTTTTCTGTTATTTGCGACTCATTTTGAATAGCTTCGACCGAATTTCATTTATCGACGAGGTAAAATAAAAAAACTATATTAATTTCAATTGTTTAAAAAAAATGACATTTGACATAAGGTTTGGACTTGTTTTGACCTGCTGAACTTGAATATGTGAAAATATACAGGGTGTTCCATTCGAAAAAACAAAGTTACTGGCATTTCCAGAAAAACGTCCTCCATATTGGATTGTAATGTGATCAAATCCGAAATGGTTGCTTATACAACTGTACCAAATTCCAGAAAAATCCGTTCACGAATGCAGAAGTTACAGGGGTGGCTCGATATCCTGTGTCACCCGGTATATATAAATATATATATAGGGTGTTTCAAAATTCAGTATCGGGATTTCAGGAACGTATTTTTCAGGTCAAAATAGGAATTTGTGTGTCCGCAAACGATTCGTTACCGATCTACAGAGCGTTAAAGTTTCAAGATTTTTTATATTTTTCTTCATGACTCTTTCAGTTTTTGGGATATTAAGATCAAATTTGAAACATAGATTACGTTTTAGGGTTCACATCATTCAGTATGCCAAGTGATTGTAAGAGTCTACAGGGCGATATTTCTTCAGGGGTCAAGCCCTTTTCGTACTTTTGTGTAGTGCACCGCTGGTAGATTCTAACATATTAAATGATTTTTTTGTTTAGTTTAAAATTTTTTTTGTCCACTGTAATTTTCACGCATCTGCGACCATTATCGAGAAAAAAGTGGAATCTTTTTTGTAATTTGCTAGAGTTAATCAACTTTTTCAACGGAACAATGAGTAAAAGAATTAGTGGGCTATGACTGCTATTTTCATTTAGACGTTGAGGTTTGTTTTGTAGCATGTGACATTAGTTGAATGTTGAATCATATTCATTTGAACATCTGGCTGACATCCATTTTGTTTATGATCTGGCTAATGGTAACGGACTTGAAGCTCAAAGGTTGTACGCGCTGAGATTTCCACGGCGCTTGCAGTTCTGCCGATGGATAATCCGCAACTGTTCTAGGGATCCTGCATTTTTATCTCGTATCCTTTTCACCGTCGAAGCTCATTTCACACGCGACGGAGTAGTGAATTACCACAACGATCATATTTGGGCACCAGGAACAGTTCAGCGTGAACATATGGACATAATATAGGAGATACTTTGATTGGTCCTTTCATTTTACCGCGGATTTCAAATGGTGCCACATATTTAAACTTCCCACAGAACGAATTGCCTGCATTGGTGGAGGACGTGCCTTCACGAATTCGTCAACAAATGTGGTGTATGCACGATGCCCCCCCCCCCCTCATTTTCGAGTCATCGTCCGCGATTATTCAGATACAGTATTTCTCAGTCGGTGGATTGGCGGAGCAGGTCCAATTGCTTGGCCCCCACGGCCCCCAGAATGTAACTCGTTGGACTTATTTTTATGGAGACATATAAAGGGCCTAGTTTATGATGCAGAACCGATGCCTTCCATCGAAGTTCTTACTGAACGAATCATGAATGCCTTCCACATCGTAAGAAATACTCCCGGAATTGTAGAACGCGTGCGGTAGTCTATTAGAAGAAGAATGGGAGGTTGTATCGCAGAAGGAGGGGGGCATTTCCAGCACCTTTTATAAAAAGTCAAGGTTTGTTAGGTTTCATATTTTCCAGGTAATGTTCAAGGAAACTTGTAATTCAGATCACAAACCAAATGAGAAACGTTTTTTGTTTTCATTGTGATAATAGGTTCCCCCCCTTGTGTTGAAAATTTAAATTAAATATAGCGAATTACAAAAAAAGATTTTACTTTTTTCTCGATAACGGTTGCAGATGCGTGGAAATCACAGGAGACAAAAAAAATCCTGAACAAAACAAAGAATTAGTCATTGCATCTGCTAGAATCCACCAGCGGCGCACTACAAAAAAGTTTATGATCCAAAAATGGGCTTGACCCCTGAAAAAATATTTCCCTGTAGATTCTTACAATTACTCGGTATACTGGCTGATGTAAACCCTAGAACGTAATTTATATAATTTGATCTCAATATGGCAAAAACTGAAAGAGCTATAAAGAAAAAATAAAAAATCTTGAAACTTCAACGCTGTGTTGATCGGTAACAAAGCGTTTGCGGACACATGTTCATGGAAAATAAGTCTTATTTTGACATCAAAAATACGCCACTGAAATCTTGATACTGAATTCTGAAACATATATATCTATTATCTAGGGGTAGTTTCTTGGGGATTGGTTCTGTATTTAAATAAAAACCAGTATAGATTCTGTGTTTTTTATAATGGTTATCTTCTTCATCAGCATCACAGTAGTGTGACCATAGCTTTGGTTAATAGACACGTAGTAAGTCGGCATTTTTCACCCAAATGCTTGATATGTTTTTGTGAATTTTCTTGAACCATGTAAATGTATTCTAGGGGATAGTTTCTTGAAGATTGGTTCTGTATATAAATAAAAACCAGTATAGATTCTGTGTTTTCTTATAATGCGGTTAGACGACGTTTCTCCTGGATGCCTCCAGGCTTTTTCGAATCTATAATTGAACTGTATAAATAACATAAGAAAAGATATAAATGGTGGGGTTATGTTACCTTCATAACACAGACTCCAACAGGAGATAATAATGCGACCATAATGTTTAGATTTTTTCATCTTGCACATCTTTGTAATTGTAGAGGAAGATTCAATTGTGGTTTGATTTTACTTTTCAGAAATGACCATGCGCCGCTTGGATTTAAGGAAAATGGACGGTGGTTAGTTCGTTCGTTTCGTTGTCGAATTTCAGCGAGGTTTGTTCGTTTGTTAGGTTTGTTCGTTTCGTTTTTTAGTTGTACACTTTTGTGTTCGAGGTTGTGTTTTGTTGGACTGTTATTTTCTTAAGATGTTTGAAATTGAGGAAGAAGGCTGGGATGCTCTTGTTTTTTAGAATGTAGAGGTGACGTTTCATATAATATTGTGGTATAATTTACTTACTTGTCTGATATCGGATTTATCATTTAGGGAGTTTGGGTTCTTTTTTATATGGATCATTTCTGAGAATTTTTATTTTTTTGTAATGGTTTCAGTTGCTAAAATTTTACTTTGATTGTAATTGAATTCATGGTTTGTTTTTTTTTTGTGTTCATTCAATGCAGTTGAACAATTTTTGGTGTATTTGTGCCCTTTTTTTCTATTTGAGAGCTTTGCCCTTTATAGACTTTGTTGCAGTTTGGGTATATGCATGGAATTTCATAAATAACATGGGTTTTTTTTTCCTTCAGGGATTTTTGTTTTTAGGTTACAAAAAATTGATTTGATTAGTGTGTTGTAACTTATGTGACCTATGTTTAGGTTGTAAGGTTTTACAGTTTTTGCTACTTGTTCTGATAGGATTGGAATATTAGGGAGGCTAATGTGTTTGCTTTGATTTGTTTTTTCTTTCATTTTGGATGTTTTATTGTAGAAAAGGTTTATTCTTTGTTGAAAAATACCATTTATCATGGGTTTAAGATAATTATTATTTAATAATGCTGTTTTGGCTTTTTTTATGGCATTTGGGCGATGCCTCTCGACGCTAACAAAATAGAATAAAAGGGCACAAATACACCAAAAATTGTTCAACTGCATTGAGAAAACACAAAAAAGAAACAAACCATGAATTCAATTACGATCAAAGTAAAACTTTGGCAACTGAAACCATAACAAAAAATGATCCATATAAAAATGAACCCAAGCTCCCTGAATGATAAAACCGATAGTAGACAACTAAGTAAATTATACCACAATATTATTTAAAACGTCACCCCTACATTTTGAAAAACAAACAAAACTGTCCTCATGCCTGCTAATATCTATGATGAAAAGATCAATACCCTATAATAGGACAATAGTACGTACAAATATCTTAAAAATAACCCAACTAATATTTTCCAAACAAAAAACAACAACTTGGTGAAACGATGGGAAGAACAATATATCATAACAAAAAATCTTGCGAACTCCCTCAAAATACAAAATGCCCTGCCGCCTGAAATCTATGGCTTACCAAAATTGCATAAAGATAATACACCCCCTAGACCAATTGTTTCATGTATTCAATCACCGTTCGAAAAATTATCAAAATTTCCTACCAATATATAAAGTAATTGCATGAATAAAAACCCATACCATGTAAAAAACTCAACACAATTCAAAGAACAATTGAAAAACATAATTCCAGAAGATCATATTCCAATATCTCTAGACGTAGTATCATTGTATGCAAATATCCCACACCAACTAGCACAAGATATCATCGAAAAAAATTGGAATCAAATAAAAGAAAATACAACTTTACCAATAAATGAATTTCTACCTGCCATTGAATACACTCTAGTTTCAACATATTTTCAGTATGAGGAAAATTTCTACAAACAAATCGAAGTTTGTGCCATGGGGGCCTCCATATCTAGTGTCATTGCACAATTAGGCCTTGGAGACCTTGAATCATAGTCATCCAAAAGCTGAATTTCAACCTTTCCTTATACCGAAGGTACGTTGAGTTTGCGTACTAGTCATCCCGAAAAACCAAGCCGAGTACACCCAGACCATATTTAATAACTACCACAAAAAACTGAAATTTACAATTGAAGGAGAACAACACAAAAAAATTGACTTCCTAGATCTAACACTACATGGAACAAATAATAAAATAAGAACCGAATGGCATACCAAAAATACTTGGTCAGGAAGATACCCAAACTTTAATTCAACACACCCACTATCCCAAAAAATAATCTGTCATAATTGGACTAGCTGATGAAGCAATCACCTTATCAGACCCGGAGCATCGCCCAAATGCCATTGAAAAAAGCCAAAACAGCATTATTAAATAATAATTTTCCTAAACCCATGATAAATGGTATTTTTCAACAAAGAATAAACCTTTTTTGCAATAAAACATCCAAAATAGGAAAAAAACAAATCAATCAAACACATTGGCCTCCCTTATATTCCAATCCAATCAGAACAAGTAGCAAAAACTATAAAACCTTACAACCTAAACATAGGTCAAAAAAGTTACAACACACTAAACAAATCAATTTTTTCTAACCTAAAAACAAAAATCCCCGAAGGAAAAAAAACCATGTTATTTACGGAATTCCATGCATAGACCCAAACCGCAACAAAGTCTATATAGGGCAAACCTCTCAACACTTAGAAAATAGAATAAAAGGGCACAAATACACCAAAAATAGTTCAACTGCATTAAATAAACACGAAAAAGAAACAAATCATGAATTCAATTACGATCAGAATAAAATTTTGGCAACTGAATCCATTACAAAAAAAAGAATTCTTAGAAATGATCCATATAAAAAAGAACCCAAACTCCCTAATTGATAAAACCGATAGTAAACAACTAAGTAAATTATACCACAATATTGTATAAAACGTCACCCCTACATTCTGAAAAACAAGAGCATCCCAGTCGTCTCCCTCAATTTCAAACATCTCAAGAAAATAACAGTCCAACAAAACACAACCTCGAACACAAAAGTGTACAACTAAAAGACGAAACGAACAAACCTAACAAACGAACAAACCTCGCAGAAATTCGACAACGAAACAAACAAACTAACCACCGTCCATTTTCCTCAAATCCAAGCAGCGCATGGTCATTTTTGAAAAGTAAAATCAAACCACAATTGAATCCTCATCTACAAACACAAAACTGTGCAACATGAAAAAATCTAAACATTATGGCCTATCTGGTCGCATTATTATCTACCTGTTGGAGTCTGTGTTGTAAACGTAACATAACCCCCCCCATTTATATCCTTTCTGATGTTATTTATACAGTTCAATTATATTATAGACTTGAAAAAGCCTGGAGGCAACCCGGAGAAACGTCGTCTAACCACATTAAAAAAACAGAATCTATACTGGTTTTTATTCTTATACAGAACCAATCCCCAAGAAACTACCCCTCCCCCCCCCTAGGATACATTTACATGGTTCAAGAAAATTCACAAATATATATATATATATATATATATATATATATATATATATGGTATATCAGTAGTATATTTCTTGAATCATTTACTTTATACTCAAGAGGGATTTCTTGGGTTATGGTTCTTCAGACAATTCATAGAGACTTATTTACAATTATTTTTGAAATTTGCTTATAACGTTTCGCCTGGAGGGCCCAGGTTTAATTTCTACAAAAAATTTTTTTTCCTTATGGGAGATTGGTTATTTTGTGCATTATATTCTTACCTACAACACATATTCCGTTTTAAAATGGTTTTTTGTTCAGCACATTGTGCTGTTTGGAGGTGTTTTCTTTCTTTTTTAACATTCTATGAGAAATCACAGTGTCTCGAAACATAATTGGTATCTTTTGTTCTTATATGAGTTGATCGTATGGTTTGGAGTGAACTGAAATTGACATATGTCGGTATTTCGACGTCTTCAAGATTATTGATGGTTTGTTCGTTTGTGTTTGTTCTTTTGATGTTTGGGTGTGAGTATATGTGGTTGGTCGTTTGGAAAAGATGTGGTAGAAAGTGTAACATTGGCATATTGTTTTGGTTTTTTTTGGTTGGGAGGGTCAAACGAGGAAAACTTTTGTTTAGTCTTATTCTTTCAAACATTTTGGAAAATGGATGTTGTTAAATTATGTTGTGGTATATTTTGCTGAGTTGTTCGATATCTGTTCTGTCATTCAATGCGGTTCTTTTTTATATGAACCATTTCTAAAAATTCCCGTTTTTTGGTATTTTTTTCTGTAGCTAAAATTTTGGTATTTTCATAATCGAACTCGTGATTTGTCTCCTTCTTGTGTTTGTTTGATGCTGTGGAGCAGTTTTTTGTGTATTTGTGTGATTTGATTCTGTTTTCTGAATGTTGCATGGTCTGACCGATGTATACTCCATTACAGTCAGGGTTATTACATGGGATTTCGTAAACATGTGCGTTTTTACCTTTTGTGTTCTTAGTTTTTAATTTGTAGAAAATTATTTTGTTAAAAGTGTTGTGGCCTTCATGACCTTTGTCTATGTTGTATGGTTTTAGAATTTTTGTTAATTGTTCCAAAGTATTTTTTATATAGGGGAGCCCGATGTGTTTGGAGTTAGTGGTGTTAGTGTTGATTTTTTTGCTGGTTGTGTTATGAAATAAGTTTATTCTTTGTTGAAATATACCGTTCATCAAGGCTTTTGGGTATTTGTTTTCTAGCAGTGCTAATTTTGCCTTTTTTATTGCTTTTTGTCTATATTCAGGGTCTGATAAACTGATAGCTCTGTCGGCGAGTCCGATTACTAGAGACTTTTTTTGGCTTAGGGGGTGTTCCGAGTTGGAATGTAGGTATCTGCCCAACCAGGTGTCTTTAGTGTGCCATTCTGTTTTAATTTTTTCATTTTCTCTGTTTAGTGTGAGGTCTGAGAAGTTTATTTGTCTGTCTTTTTCTTCTTCTATTGTGAATTTTAATTTGTCGGGGTATGCATTGAATTTTGTTTGGGTATATTTGGATTACCACAACTGAATTTCAATATTCCGTTATACATGAGATACGTGTACGACTGTATATCAGTTATTCCAGAAAACAAATACACCACTCACTCCCAACACATCGGGCTCCCTTATACATAAAATCTTTCGGAACAATTAACAAAAATTCTAAAACCATACAACATAAACATAGGTCATGAAGGCCACAACACTTTTAACAAAATAATTTTCTCCAAATTAAAAACTAAGAACCCAAAAGGTAAAGACACACATGTTGTTTACGAAATCCCATGCAATAACCCTGACTGTAATGGTGTATACATCGGTCAGACCATGCAACATTTAGAAAATAGAATCAAATCACACAAATACACAAAGAACTGCTCCACAGCATTGAACAAACACAAGAAGGAGACAAATCACGAGTTCGATTATGAAAATATCAAAATTTTAGCTACAGAAAAAAATACCAGAAAACGGAATTTTTTTGAAATGGTTTATTTGAAAAAAAAAACGCATTGAATGACAAAACAGATATCAAACAACTCAGAAAAATATACCACAACATAATTTAACAACATCCATTCTCCAAAATGTTTGAAAAAATAAAACTAAGCAGAAGTTTTCTTTGTTTGACCCTCCCAACCAAAAAAAAAACAAAACCAATATGCCAATATTACACTTTCTACCACATCTTTTCCGAACGAACAACCACATTTACTGACACCCAAACATCAAAAAAACAAACATAAACGAACAAACCATCAATAATCTTGAAGACGTCGAAATACTGACATATGTCAATTTCAGTTCACTCCAAACCATACGATCAACTCATATAAGAACAAGAGATACCAATTTCGAGGACTTATTTGAGGGAGCTTCTTCGTAA
Source organism: Gonioctena quinquepunctata (assembly GCA_018342105.1). NCBI lineage: Eukaryota > Metazoa > Arthropoda > Insecta > Coleoptera > Chrysomelidae > Gonioctena > Gonioctena quinquepunctata. Next base: position 234,152 of record JAFIRS010000292.1, read on the forward strand.
GTTTGGAACAACGGGTAGTATTAATGATGCGAAACGATCTGGCAGACCACAAATTTCTGATGAGAGAAAAATTGATATACTGGCAGAAGTAATAGTTAATCCTACTTCTTCAACAACTCACGTTGCATCTACGTGTGAAGTCAGTCGAAGTACAGTACACAGGGTGTTGAAAAAAAACAAATTCCATCCATAAAAATAAAAAATGGTTCATCAACTCTCAGACGACGACCCAGACCGAAGACTATAATTTTGTGAAAATATGGAAACTGAAATTAACCAACAGCCAGACTAGGTCAAAACAATTTTTTTTAGTGACGAAAGTACTTTCTATCTAAATGGAAATGTAAATACACAGAATGTGAGGTATTGGAGTGACGCAAATCCTCACCTGTTTCGTGAAACACATACCCAATTTTCCCAGAAGGTGAATGTTTGGGCAGGTATCCTGGAAAACCACATCGTTGGGCCTTGTTTTTCAAATACTATTTCAACTGGTGAGGTTTATCTGGAGCTGTTGCAAAACGCAATAGAACCGTTAATCCTTGAATTTTTTTAAGATAATCCAGATGAATTCGGCAATTTGGAAATAACACTCCAACAGAATGGTGCTCCTCCACACTATTACGGTGCAGTAAGACGGTATTTGGATGAGGAGTATCGTGGTAGATGGATTGGACGACGAGGTTCAACGGAATGGCCAGCTCGATCACCGGACCTCATACCTTTGGATTTTTTTCTGTGGGGGTACCTTGAATCGAAGGCTTACGCCACTGAACCTGACAATATTGACGTTTCAAAACAATGTATTGTTGCAGAATGTGAGGCTGTTTCCGCAGACACATTTGCAAAAGTACGAGAAGAGTTTAAAAATAGGATATTTCACCGTCAGGAAGTGAATGGAGGTCACTTCGAACAATTCCTTTGAGTAGATACTGATTCTTAAATCTGTAATTAATATCATACTGAATGGAATTTAAATTTTAATGTTTACTAATGAGCCATTAAAACTGCCATAAACTCAAACAAAATTAGTATCATTGAATGGGTTTTTTTGATACCTTTTAGAAGAGGTGTCGCTTGCCGTAGGGTTCCATTCAAAATTATTGGTCACAATGGCCTTGTGACGTCATCTTTGACGATTTCGTCATCTATCATCACTAGTAAGAAAGTTTACAACCTTTAATATTCAGTTTCAAAATTTCACTTGTTTATGTATAATCGTTCCAAAAATAAGAGGGGGAAATGGGACTTTCGAGAAGCACTGTATGATTTGTGTCCGAATTTATCATAACAGCACTACCTTTCCTCTTGAAAAATTCCTGAATTCTGATAGATCAGACCATGTCGACGGTGTTGGTTGTAGTGTATTCGAATATTGGTGATGTTTTCAGTTGGAGGACTATGCGTAATATGGTATTTACAGAATTTATTCGAAATATTTAGTATATATTCTTCACAGTTTCAATGTTTGCGAGCTTACGGAGATGATTCAGTTGAATGTATCTATCACTGTGTGTGACGATACGAAGTACTTTGTTCTGCAGTCTCTCCAACCTCGTTAATGTAGTCAGTCGACAAGCGTATGTGATAGCCGGTCTGATAAATTGTTCGTATATTAGAATTTTATTAGCGTTCGAGAGCTTCGAATTACGTGCAATGAGGGGATAGGTCCACTTCATTGCAGCCGATCTCCTCAGTCAAGCACTTGTCCAGTTCGACCCCCAGGTACCTCTTGGAGTTCTTCTCGTCGACCTCGCTGGATATGGTATCTACAGAATAAATGTTTAGTATATTTTCTTACAAATTTTCAATGTTGCGAGCTCACGGAGATCATTCAGTCTGATGAATATATCACTGTTTGTGACGATACGGATTACTTTGTTATCTCCAACCTCGTTAATTGTTATTTGGTTAGACTGCAGAACACTGGACAAGCGTATATGATAGCTGGTCTGATAATTTGTTTGTTTATTAGAATTTTATTATCGTTCGAGAGCTTCAATGAGGGGATAGGCCAATTTATTGCGCCAGTGTATGAGAGCGTTATGTGCTTGTGAAACGTCATGCACTTGTCTAGTTGGACCCCCAGGAGCCTGACTGGCTACCCTCCCAGACAAAGAATGCCTTTGCAAATGGTGGAAAAAGTGGTAGACCACTTATTTCCTGTGCACCAAGAAGTGATATTCAACTGTGATACAAATGTGTTATTTTCAAGTTTTAGCCCAGATGAGTTACGTGTAGCATGTGATAAATTGAAAGACGATTAAGCCCCCGGCCACGGTAATATCCCACCAGAGATAATTGAAGCGCTTGCTTGAAATGACCCTCATTATGTTCTGGCGATATATAATGGTTTGGCCAGCCGCGGAGAATTCCCAACGGAATGGAAAAGGGCAAGACTACTGCTTCTAAGGAAACCAGACGAACCCATAGAAAGCCCATCCAGACACAGACCGATATGTCTGCTGGACGTAGAGGGTAAACTTTATGAGCAACTCATCCTCATTAGACTTAAGAGGGAATTATCGCACACGGGGGGACGGTCAATGAGACAGTTTGGTTTTGTTGAGGGGAAACAGACCGTAGACGCCATAGAGGAAGTGTTGAAAATTGCAAGGAAAACAGGACAAGAATACTCCTCAGCGCACCGACGACTCTGCGCAATCATCACATTGGACATAAGAAATGCCTTTAATAGCGCTAGTTGGCAGATAGTCCTAGATGAACTGAGATGACATTCGAGAATGGTGAATTTGATCAGCAAAGATGCATAGAATCAGACTGGAGTTCTGAAAAAAAAATAACAGAAATTCATACAATGGTTTTGCATTCAACCTCTCTGGTGGCTGTGTCAAAGTTGTAGACAAAAAACTATAGCCCTTTTCCAGCATTGCTCTGAGCTATGTACCTTGAAAACTTGATTCCTGTATTGACAGTTGAATCAGAAAATCGAAGTGCTCAGAAATTATCTGTCAATCCATTTTTTTAGGATTGCTCTGAAAACATCGACACCACTGTGTAAAGAATGCTATTCTGCATGAGATTATGAAAATTGAATATCTCCGGTCAGTGGAATGATAGCAAATATTTTTACAAAAAATTTACATTATAGGGAATATTCTAGATTTTTCAAATGTTTAGGGCTGGAGAACTCCTGAAATTTTACTTTTAGTGTAGGTTTATTTTTCAATGGTTTATTGGTTTTTGTGGGGGCATTGAAATATGTTTCATGTATCAAAAATATTCTCGCATGTTGGGTCATCTGTAGGCTATATGAATGTTATATTATGACGTCACTAATTTGTCTTCTCTACCCTCTGCGTTATGAGCTTGTCAATAAAGTTAGATAGTGCCGTAAACCTGAGATGAGCATTTCATTTCAATGAACCTGATGATTCAACAGTCTGTGTGAGCTAAGTTTGATGGAACTGGAGCAAAGCCAACGAATCAAATTGGAGTGTTATGAAATCAAGGAATATAGTCAACTTGTTCGATTGTGATATCAGAAGTAATGGAAAAATCTGGTCGTGAAATAAAATATATTCTTGAAAGATACTTGTCGCTTTGAGTTTAAGTCAGAATATCTTCTGGTTGCATATGTGGTATGGAATGAATATTTTCATCTGCAGCTACTGTAAAGAGGTGCGAATAATTAAAAAAAAAGTATGCCATATAAAGAGAGGGGTCATCGTCTTAGAGTTTGAAGCAATGTTCTGTGAACGTGCAGTACTCTTCCTAGTATATTGTTGGTGAGGATTGGTCTATAGTGGAATGAAAATTATATATATATATATATATATATATATATATATATATATATATATATATATATACATATATATATATATATATATATATACATATACATATATATATATATATATATATATATATATAAATATATATACAAAACTAGGGATATTGGGATAAGCAGCAATGAAAGGTAAACTCTTTCAGGTTTATCCAATTTGTCGGAAATGCCATCATCAGGGAGAAACTTCGTTGGGGTTGGTTTCAATGATGTTGAACATATTCATCTGATATACTGATACAAAAGGAAAAAAACGCAGATCAAGGAATAAAACGAAGTTCAAAGTTACTTCAACCACATCAGCGTTGTTTAAAATTATATAGATATCAATCTGTTCTCTATGTGGTGTGACGAGTGAAACTGACAGGTTAGGAATTGACTTGTCACACCTCATAGAGTACACATTTATATTAATATAATTTTAAACAACGCTAATGTGGTTGTAGTAACTTTGAACTTCGTTTTATTCCTTGATCTACGTTTTTTCCTTTTGTATCACTATGTTAAATGAATATGTTTATCATCATTGAAACTAAACTCAACAAAGTTCTCCCTGTTGATGGAAATGAACATCTCCGAAAGATTGTAAACCTTAAAGAGTTTACTTTTTCATTGCTGCTTACCCCAATATCCCCAGTTTTGTACCTAACGTGTCTACGATTAACACTTCTCTTTGAGGGCTATGTCCCTTGAATTCCCTCTATATATATAAATATATATATATATATATATATATATATATATATATATATATATATATAAGTAGAAGGGCTATGTCAGTCCCTCGCCACATGGTCCCGCACCACCACAAAATGGCGGTTTCATGAGAGGGGTGGGGGGTGGTGGTTGTATGTGGGTAGGGAAAAAGGTGGGGGGATGAGTGGCCTGTGATTGGTCGGAATGGTGGCAGCCATTTTGGAAAGTGGGAGGAGTCAGCAGTGATGATGCGGCCATGACTCAACCGACAAGTCTTCGCAGGAATATTATCTACGTCAGCACTTTCCTCTTATCAGTTGTTTATTTAAGCGACCGGATATCGGCGGCATCCTTTGTTTACATTAACTGAGATAAGATATCGGCGGCATCCTTTGTGAAAGAGTTTGTTTACATTAACAAGATAAGAGAGTATGCAGCTGCACGCTCGAACCGTGGGATAAGTCTAACGATTACTATTTGTATTTGTATCTAAGCTGGCTGAGGCACTGTCGGCGACATGGAAGCGGGACGTGTGTGGGATATTCAAGGTCAAATGATTGCATCATCCAGTTCTGAGAATTTTGTCGAGTTGGCAGTTTTCGAATTGCGCAGTAGGAAATTGATGTGGGTGACCGATCCCCACCGTCAGCTTCATTCTTCATCTGTCCTCTGAACTGTAAACATCGTTCTATTCAGTGCTCCCGCTCTCCGAGTTTGTGTGTGTTTTGTGCATCTACCAAACATCTAAAAAACGTAAGTTTTTATTTTATTGTTTTACTTTTTTTCTCAACTTTTCTTGTATGCCAAAAGGGTATTTTTGAGTTTTTGATTTACTCCATATATCGAGGGTGGGAGGGTTTTTTTTCTATTTGTTCACGGGGAAAAATTGTTTTTTCTGCAAAACATTTTGAGGGATTGTTTATTTATTATAGATGAATCTTGCAGAAATAAACGCAGTTGCGAGCAGTTCCTCACCACCAATCCTGACCCGTATAGAATAGAAGTTTGTGCCCCACTTGGAAACTCTGATCACACCCTCATCTCCACAACATGCTCTTTCCATTTACCATCGAGCAGCACAATACCACCCCGTCTCATGTGGCATTACAATTCGGCCGACTGGGAAGGTCTTCGTATGTTTTTCTCAGCGTTTCCATGGAAGAGAGTTTGTTTCTCTTCAGTAGATCCAACACGATGTGCTGAGACAATTTCTGAAATCATCATGTTGGGGATGCAAACTTACATACCGAATACCGAAAGAAGAACATCATCCGATAAGACCTGGTTCAACAGAAACTGCTCTAGAGCTGTGGCTTCCAAACAGGCAGCATACCATCGATGGCAAAAAATTCCGGGACCTGAGACCAGAGCAGCATACGTTGAGGCTAGAGGCATATGCAAAGAGACAATAGAATGTTCAAAAGATGTTCATAATGCCAAAATAAGATCAAAACTTGTTGAATGTCCCAACGGATCCCGTTCATTTTGGTCTTTCGTTAAAGCTGTGGGAAGAAACTTCACTTCCAGCTCTTCCTCCCCTAACCAAAGAAGATGGAACACTAGCAACGACTGCCCAGGAAAAGCCAATATCTTTGCGCACTTATTTGCTGAAATTCCACTCTGGATTCTTCGGGAAAAAACCCCGAACATTACACCTATTGACAGTCACATGCCCGAGATCACCTTTCGCCAACGTACTATCAGAAAGATTTTGCTGGGTCTCAACACCAACAAAGCCTGTGGATCTGACGGAATCCCGCCGATTGTTCTCAAGAAATGTGCCCCCGAACTAACACCTGTTCTTTGCAAGTTGTTCAACCACTCTTACAATTTGGGAGTATTTCCGTCCAATTGGAAAATTGCAAGAGTACAGCCAGTCCCTAAAAAAAGGCAAAAAGACCCTACCTAGCAACTACAGACCTATCGCACTGCTATCTATTATTTCAAAGGTCATGGAAAAAGCCATCAACATCGAGCTCATGAAATATCTGGAAGACTCAGGAATTATCAATGATAGGCAATATGTTCCGCCATCAGAGATCAACTGGTGACCTGCTCGCATACGTCTCACATATATGGCAGCTATCTATTGAAAAGTATGGAGAAACTTTTAGCTGTGGCATTAGATATCTCCAAGGCGTTCGATCGAGTTTGGCACCAGGGACTCCTCGCCAAGCTTCCATCTTATGGCTTGCCCTCAGCTGTGTTCTCTGCTTGCTGTTTTCTCTCAAACAGGTTCTCCATGTAGTGGTCGATGGAGTTTCATCTGACACTCTACTCATAAATGCTGGTGTTCCGCAAGGATCCATTCTAGCACCAACACTATTTTACTTCACATCAACGACGTGTTGAAAGCAACTTCATGTCCCGTACACAGCTTTGCCGATGATAGTACCCTCCATACCGCTTTTCTTCCAGGGCCCCTATATCAGCCCGTAAAACCAGAAATGAACGAGGAAGAAATGTTAACAATATAAATATGGACTTAGCAACAATTCTCGAATGGGGATCCAATAACTTGGTAGAATTCAATGCAAACAAAACACAAGCATGTCTTTTCTCTAGAAAAGCCGATCTCACTGTGCCTAACATAACTTTGTCAGGAGTAACCATACCACTGAAGTCATCCATATCGATGCTTGGTATTACTATCAGCAATAACCTTTCCTGGGAAAATCACGTGAGGTCCATTGCCAAAAGTGCATCCCAAAACTTGGTTTTTTGTTTCGTGCCAAGAGCTATTTCACCTCCAGTCAGCTGCTTATGATCTATAAGGCACAGATCCGACCTGTCCTGGAATACTGTTCCCATATTTGGAGTGCGGCACCTAAATATATCCTGAAGCTATTGGATTCTGTCCAAAAGGGCAATTCGTCTCGTCGGTGATGCCTCGCTTACAAACTCGCTCACTTGTCTGGAACACCGTGAAAAGTTGGCATTTGTCTCTATTTTATAGATATTTTCATGGGCGATGCTCTTCTGAAATATCAACAATCGTTCCTCCTTTGGCAGTCTCTTCGAGATTAACCCGTCAAGTTCAGTCTTCACACCCTTCGTGGTCACTTCGAGACCTGCAGAACATCACTTTCCAAAGACTCATTCATCCAACGAACTGAGGCTTTGAACTCATTGCCTAGGAGGTGTTCCCCGAGGCATACAACCTCCAGAAATTTAAGAAGAACACCAACTCCTACCTTCTTTCCCTTGGTTCCCACGATGTTCTCTAAACATTACAGGATATCCCTTCTCGTGGGAACCAGAACATATAAAAAAAAAAAAAAGCTATAGGGAAACCGTAGCTCTATCAACATTGCCGCTAAACAAGCCTATGCCAATCGAGAAATTGAGAGCAGTCAAAACGAAGTACGGGGACACAATAGTAGCCGATTTGGAAACCAAATCAGTCTTCCCACCAAGGAAGGTATTCGAGGTGTTACAACCGAAAATTGACGAGTTCAAACCTCGAGAATATTCAATCATCATAAAACCATCCACAACGAAGATACCAGTCTTTGAATTCATCAAAAACTAGACCATTCATCATCAGCATCAACAAAAACTGAGGCCCCATCCACCACGACGACGACGACAACTGGGACGGCTGTATTCGATTCCCCATTGAATCAAGGTGAGAGAGAGAGAAAAAAACTATATCTGTATTTTGTTTGTGAAAAAGCATTCATTCTTCTCGTTTTTTTTTAAATAACCATGAATTCTGAACAAATTGCCGCTCTCAGCGATGATATGATTATTAAATACAGGGAGGCTCAAAAACTTCTCAAACAAAAATCCAGTCCAATGGAACGCGAATCATGGCTAAAACATTTAACTTGTAGTATTCGACTATGTAATAAGGGCATCAAAATTCCAGCCAACAGTTCCATTGGGTCACTGCGAAAATTGGAAACAAATTTGAGCCATTTAAAAACATGTCGTAATTTCATTAAACATTTAGGGGTGGAGGGTCAGGGGTTGGCCGCCAGAAAAAATCTAAAAAGCCGAGTTGTTTGGGAAGATTTGAAGTCGACGTTCCGGGGACGAGTTCGTACAGGGGTAATGATAAATTTTACACATAAAGATACCATTCATTTTTTCAAAGACGCTTTCAGCCTTTTCAAACGTAGAATCAATAACATGTTGAAAACATTCCCCATGCTGAAGGTTAATACTTGTTTTTGGATGAGGAGAAACTCGATCTGAAATATCTCAATACTAAAAACGAAGTGATTGATAGGGGAACAGATTTACAGGGGTGGTTCCAGGAATTTGTTGTGGATAAATTGGGGCATGAATTGGAAGAATTTTGTGGGAGAGAAAGCGGGTGGGCATTACAAAAAATCATAAATCTGGAAGTTAATATCAATCAATCAGGTTTGGGCAAAGGGGGTTCTTCTTTCATCGAACTTCCACAAGCTATAATGAAAAAACGTGCCTGTATTAACGTGCAAAATACCGACAACAATTGTTTCGGATGGGCAGTCGTGTCAGCTCTGTATCCCGTTGAAAAACATGCACAGCGTACATCAAAATACCCTCATTGGTCAACCGTTCTGAATATCCTCGGCCAAATATCAAAATTCGAAAAACAGCATTTCGGTGAACGTATATATTTTGGAATTGGTTAAATCATCAGCGAAAAACGATGACGACGCACATACATTTTTCACAACTGTACCGACAAGACTTACGAAAGAAAAATTGGCTCGACATGTTAACCTACTCATGATTCAAAATAAATACTTTGTAAAATTAAATGATTACGAGGCACCGCCGGAAATTGACGAAGACGACGAACAGACAGACCTTGAATTCCATTATTGCTGGATTAAAGATCTTGCCCGATTGGTTAGCTCACAAATAAGTAAGAATGGTCATAAAAAATTTATTTGCGATAGATGTTTAAATTATTTTTGGAGTCAGGAGAAATTAGACAATTATACTGTTGATTGTGAAAGAGCTAATCACTACAAAATTTCCTTCCCAAAATATGACCATGTCGAGTTCAAGGACTTTGTACACAAAGAAATGGTTCCATTTGTGATATATGCTGATTTCGAATCGATTTTGGAACCGTTCACTGATGATGAAACCAAGTCCAAAACGGTGAAATACCAAAAACATATTCCCTATAGCGCAGGCTTATATTTCAAATGTAATTATGATGACACTTTGTCATATTACGATAGCCATCGAGGTTTGGATTCGATGGAATGGTTCGCGGAACAATTGAAAGCCATAGCCCAATTCGTTGAGGGAAAAATTTTAAAAATCGTCGTCATGTCTGTCAATCCCATAAGAACGGCAGCGGATTCAACTTGTCATATTTCCAAAAAGATCAAATGATTGTAGCCGACCATAATCATTTCACAGGTGCATTTAGAGGATGGGCACATCAAAACCCATGCAATCTCAACTATAAAAAATCCTTTGTGCTCCCCATTGTTTTCCATAATCTTAGGGGCTATGATAGCCATTTCATCATTCGAGATATCGCGAGACGAGGCAGGGTGAGTCTTCTTCCAATAAACAAAGAGAAATATATATCTTTCACACAATACGACGAACAGACAGACATTAAATTCCGTTTCATTGATTCTTTTCGATTCATGGGCGCAAGCTCAGAGTGGAAGATCTCTGGAATACAAAGCGCGAATTTCAAAATTTAAACGATTAACAATTTTCACTAATCACGCGCAAAGGGGTATTTCCCTACGACTTTGTGGATTCCATGGAGAAACTCGAGATTACAGCGTTGCCAGATATCGATAAATTCCACAATCAGCTGAACGATTGTGATATCTCCGAGCATGAATACCAACATGCCCAGAAGGTGTGGCAATCGTTCGATTTGGCAACACTGGGCGACTACTCTGACTTATACATGAAAACCGATATTTTATTGCTATGTGACGCCTTTGAAAATTTCCGCCAATTAGGTCACGATACTTATGGACTCGACCCCGTTTGGTACTATACCATGCCTGGCTATTCGTGGTCATGCATGTTAAAATACACAAAGTGTAAGCTGGAGATTATCAAAGATGTCGACATGCTTTTGTTTGTGGAAAAAGGGATTCGGGGCGGTATAAGTCCAGTGTTGTAACCGATTCTCTCAAGCGAATAATAAATATATGGGGGAGAGGTATGATCCTCAACAACCCTCCAAATATTTATTATATTTGGACGTAAACAACCTCTATGGATGGGCTATGAGGGAGTATTTGCCCTCTGGAGGGTTCAACTGGGTCGAAGATTTCGATAATTTGAACGTTCTGGAGGTATCGGATACTTCTGATTCAGGCTATATTCTCGAAGTCGATTTGGAATACCCTGAAGGAATACATGATGAACACAAAGATTTTCCACTTTGTGCGGAACATCGAACTCCTCCAGGTTCAAAATTACCAAAATTATTGACCACCCTGTACAACAAAGAAAACTATGTCGTACATTATCGAATATTGAAACAAGCTTTGGAAAACGGTCTTATTCTCAGAAAAGTTCACAGAGTGTTGCAGTTTAAACAATCGGCATGGCTGCAACCCTACATTGAATTAAACACAAAATTACGCGCCCAAGCTACAACCACTTTCGGAAAAAACAACTTTTAATTGGCCATAAACAGTATTTTCGGAAAGACCATGGAAAACATTAGGAAGCACAGAGTGGTGAAAATGGTCAATAAATGGGAGGGTAGGTATGGGGCGAAAAATTTAATAAGTAACCCAAAATTCCACAACCGAACCATCTTCGATGAAAACTTGATGGCTATCGAAATGAACAGGTCTGAACTGCTATTCGATAAACCCCTTTATATCGGTATGGCTATTCTAGATATATCCAAAATTTGTATTCACGATTTCCACTATGAATTCGTGTTGAAAAAATTCGAGACCAATCAGTGTAAGTTGATGTACACGGATACGGATTCTCTCATATACGAAATTAAATGCGATGATGTGTATAGAGATTCAATCGGGGAAAACTTGGAAAAATTCGATACGAGCGACTACCCATGCGAAAACTCGTACGGTATTCCGCAGGTAAACAAGAAAATTCCAGGTTTGATGAAAGATGAAGCGAACGGGTGCATCATGACAGATTTCGTCGGACTCCGTTCAAAATTATACACACTAAAATTCAGGGTGGAAAATGTGTTAAAGAATCCAAAGGAGTCCGATATAATGTGGTGGAAAATAAAATTTCCTTCGAAGACTATGTCGATTGTCTCAGGGATCAGAGGGAAAAATCGACTAGTCAACGATGCATCCGTTCATATGCCCATAATGTTTTTAGTGTTGAACAAAACAAAATCGCTCTAAGTCCATTCGACGATAAAAGAACACTCATCCCCGGATCGAACGATACACTTGCTTGGGGTCATTATAGCATCATGAATGAATAGCCAACCTACACCCCAACCAACTTGTATTTAATAATCTTTCTCCAAAATTTCCATTTATTGTGTTAGCGTGATAACCGAAAAATGAATGCTTTTTTTCTCCATCACTCTCTCTCTCTCACATAGCCATTGTATATATCGAATCAGCCAACATATTATTATATCCATACAGATAACCTATTGTTTATACTCAAAATATATGTATCAATAAAATGAGTGTATAAAGACTTTGATTTTTATTTATTATACAGAAAAACTTTGAATAAAATGATGGCAGCTCTTGTTATCACTTCATTCAATGGTTTCCTGAATAGAGAGACCAGTCAGACAAGTTCAGACAAGTTTGAACTTGTCTAAACCTGTCTGAACAAGTCGAAGAAACGATGACGTCATTCAGTCTCACGCTCGAACATCAGCGTTCTTTGTGTGTGAGTGACATAACCTCACTTTTAGAGAAAACATAACCTCAAATTTCACATGAGGTGGGAATTCTAACCTTACTTTTCCAAACATAACCTCAAAGGTATGTGGGATGAGACAAAATACACAAGTTGATTTTCACATTCTATATATTGAATCATCTCTCTAAGATACAAACACTTTCAAATAGTATTGAATTGAGGCTCTGCACACAGCACAATTGTCCAATTTCATTGAGCATTCCGAACAGCAGACCAAGTGTTTGCACGGCATGAAAACCACGTTCATATCCTTTTCCAAACAAACTTTGCATGTCATCGATGAGGAGGATGGTGATGTATCTTCGTGGACGCTGCTGCTGTTGGTAGGTGTGTTCGTTGTTACCTCGTCTCTGGGTAAAAGACAATCTACGAGCTGCATACGTCTCCTCAGAGTGGCAGCTTCTTCTTCTGTGAAAAACTCACAATGTGGACTCCAACTGAAGTGATCAAGTTGAGCATCATCTTCCAACTGCCATCTGAATCCTTCAATTCGACATTTCAGACACACAACAATGTCTTCTCTCTGGGTATGAATGAATCCAGCTCTGGCCAATCTTTCTTTGGGATATGGGTGATGCCAATTTTGAAATGTCGCTAATCTGTCTTCATACACATCCATATCGAACAAGAGTCAAACTTCGAATGACGGAACAGCTATGTTCAAACACCCAACTGTCAGCTGTCAATAGTCTGTGACATGAAACGTTTTGTGTCAGTGCTGCCATCTAGGATGATATTTGACAGTTCTGACACCTAGGATGACATTTGACAGTTCTGACACCTATGACAGTTTTTGAATTCTATGTGACAGTGCTGCCATCTATGAAAATGTGACAGACCAAGTCGTGACGTCACAGCCACTTTGATTATTGAATGAAAAACGACTGTTGTCACTTTGATTATTTTTTCGTTTTTTTTCTAAAGTATTTTCTTTTTTTTTTCAACTTTTTTTATCAACATTATTTTTTTAGTTTTTTTCTGAAGTATTCTCAACTTTTTTTCTCAACTTTATTTTATTTTATTTTTTCCTTTGGGAACTCAACCCCACCTGAAAGAGAAAAAGGGGGAAAGGAGAGTTGGACAGAAACACTGAAATACACACATACATTTATTGAAGACATAAATCATTCACAACTTCCATTCGATAATAGAAAAGGAATTCTTCCAATGCATTAGTCATCATATCTTCTGTTGAAAGTTCACATAATTTTTGGAAAAGTTCAAATCTCCCGAAACATACTTGCGGTTGATTGATGAAAAATGTATTTATAACCTCAATTATATTTTTATAATTAACACAAAAGTTTATATTCTCCAACATGGTCACTCGATCGGACACCAAGCATCGGTGGACTCGTATCAGCTGTTCGACTTCGTCCTGGTTGAGAAGGAAGTTCACTCCATGTTTTTCAACTTGAACATATTTGCGATCTTCCCAAACCGATTGCGTAACTTTGCAATAGTCTCCACACAAGTATTCCATCATCATCATCATCGCTTAGATCGGGAGGATATAGGGAAAGCGGGCTCCAAAAGAAGTCATCCCTGAGGGTTGCCAATCGTTCGGTGAACAGGTCCCATTCGTAGGTGCTGAACGATATTTTCTTGAAATGGTACAACGGACTTAGAAATATGGCTACGCCAAAGGTTCTTGCAGGTGACAATCCAATTCTCAGCTCATAGCCAGTCATGGGAAAGGAGGTTTCCAATAGGAAGTGGTCCTCCAATTTGCTGCCATTTCGAAACCGTCGCACATGTCATCTATCTGCTGATTGTAATTTTCAGGTGATAGCGGTGATATCGGTGAAACGGGGCTGGCAAACGTTATGGTTGACAAATCGCTCGAACAATAACCACTGTCTTGACTCATGGTGAATACGATGACGACTGATGACTGACGCCGTCTCGTTGCCGTGAAATGAATAAATAAGGTTTCCCCACCACTACCACCCACGCCAGACATGTCATAGCTTGTAGCCGCCGCCGCCGATGCTAAACTATTGCATCATCCTCTATCCAGCTGTTGTGCGTGTTATCGAAACCGAGCCATTTAATGTACATCTTCTTTCCTTGTTTTTTCAATACTTTTTCCACGAGATAGATATCGAGATTCGCGGTTTTTTGCAATTCTTGTTCGTAAAAAGCCCCCTTAATGGGTGTACCGTATATATCTTCGAGCATATACGTATTTGGATAACCTATTTGAACACGAGCTATTTTGAATAATTCCGTTGTCCAATTGGGCGTATAACCTTTTTGAAAAATATGCTTTGTCTTGGAAATGCGAACAATGTCCCCGTCTTTGAATTTTCGCGGTTCAACTCATTTTCCCCGACGATTCGCTCGATAAATTCGATGTAGAATACGGCATTCGTTCTGTTTGTTCACCTCATTCGGTTTGAATTTAATTTTTGTATGTTCGGTGTCATTGTAATTTTTCGTGATTTCCGGCAGTATGTCTATCCATTTGTATGTACCGTTCAAACTAAAGTATTTGTACAATTGAGACTTTAACGTTCTGATTACACGCTGCTATGGCCGCTTTCATCACCGTAAACGTATTGTAGTGATTGATTTTGCGTTTTTCCAATAAACTTTGAAATTTAGCATTGAAAAATTCCGTACCTTGATCGGTTTGTAGATTTTTCGGACACCGTTTCGTATGATTTAATATATCATTGAAAGTTTTGGTGATTTCCTCCTCCGTTTTGGATTTAAGCGGGCGAGTCCACAAAAATTTGGAAAAACAGTCGATGACGACCATAATCATTTTAAAACCCCCATTATCTGGAGAAAACATTCTCATTTCGGCCAAGTCCATTTGCCATAGATCGTCCAAACCTCTAATTACCGTAGGTCGTCGAAAATAATTTTTTCTAGCCGGTTTATGGAGTTCTGCAACAACTTGAGCTTTCGATATCTTCAACGAGAATGTTCGATATCGTACGAATACATTGTATTTATTCTTTCTTTGATTTCAAACAGATGCTTGGACAATTCCGTAATTTTACCCTCCAAAAGATTTATTCGATCCGAATCGATTTTCTTATCGGCAGCCATTTTCTTCATGGTATCCGATGTTGCCGTGTCTTGTACAGATACGCGAGTCGAGATTTCTTTATAGTGTTTACGAAGTGTTCTCTTTGTTTGAAGAATGACATCATTCATGGATTGCAGCGAAGTTTCGCCGATGTGGCAAACGTCGCGTTGCAGTTGAAGACTTTAATTCAGACCCAGTGGTGTCCACGTATTTTTGGTACCGCATCACTATCAAACGTGGGATCTTTTAAATTACATATTTCCAAAGTTATCCATGTCGATATCGCCTTCAGGGGTGTGCGGTAGAGAGGGGGTACGAGACAACATCGGTAGTTCCCTCTCACGCCCCCCACCACCACCAGAACGATGACCAAATTTGTCGACACTCATGATGCGAATGAGTCTAATGCGCATGTCATTACTCTATATAACCGGCATCACGGGGTTCATTGATTATGGCGACGATTTCGTTTCGATGTGAATAAGCATTTCCAGCTATCTGATTGGCTACCAAAAGTCTCAAACGATCTACCAATTCGTTGGGATCGTCCCAATAGATATAATCCGTTGGGTTGTCATTGTATACCAATTTATCGATGTTTATACCCTGACCGACGTGTTCTCTCCTCATTAAATATTTTATAACGTGTTTATATTTCCAGCGTTGAGTGCCTTTCGAACGAACGTTCGCACTTCTATGACATCCAGTCAACTCCAATATGTCTCGGTATTCGTTCAAGTCATCTTCGCTATAGTTCCGGGGCCTGGTGTAAAATATCAGTTGATATAGTCCGGGAGTTGATTCAAATTTTCGAAGTCCCGTTTCGATGTATCCTTCTTCAAAGCGGATTGACTTGGATCCCAAAAACCAACCGGGAGAGCTGACGTCATACACAGGTCCATATACCTTATCTATACGTTTGTCATTTTTCCAATGTTGAGCAATGTATTCACGTGACATGATGGGATATCGATTAAGATGTTCGTTCATTACAGCTGCAGAAAAATTCCGTGGCAACATGCTATCATCGTCAGAATAATATTATTCGTCACTGCTTCTCCCGCTTTGAGAATTCTCTTCTTCTTCTTCGTCATCTTCTCCTTCTGACTCATGTTCATCTTCAACTTCAGGTTGCTCCTCCTTCTTGACTTTGAAAATGGATTTATTTAGGGTTTTCGAAGACTTGGCAATTTGTTGTAGTGGTTGAGATATCGGTTTGAAAAGTTCAGTCAGCGTGTCGTCTCGTTCGTTTTTTCCAAGTTTCAGGGCTAGGTACCTTTTTCTTATACTTCGTCGCATTTCTGTCAATTTTTTGTCGCGCATGGCTTTAACGACCATCTCGTCCGACATCTCGACGTTGAATGACGTGAAGCGTCACGCAACCATACTTTTATATACATGTCAAAGTTTTTGCGGTACCTGCCATTGTTCAAGTCAAAGTCCTTGACTATGACGAGGGCATCGTATTGGCTTTGAGACCAACATTCCGAACACAGCTTTTTGAATTGTTCGAAAGTCATGTCGGGGAAACGTGTCTTCGAAACGGTCGCAAGTTGATTTCGTCCTGTTTGAAGAGCGCAATCATATTGCAATTGTCACGTATCAGCTGTTTGGGCACTTTCGAATAAGTCTGACAGAGATAGATGGCATCGATGTGTTTGTGTCTGCACATTGAGAAATATTCGCGAATTTTCTGTTGTCCATCACAGGCCACATCGTCAAAGATGAATATAGAGTGAGACCGAGCATCTTCCATACAGATGATTTCAGCGTTGTCTCTGTATGGGAAATAGCCCACATCTTCTACACCGCTCAGCGCTTCTTCTAGGAATTGATACTTGGTCTGATATAAGGATTTCGAATAGACGTAGATATTTGCGAATTTGGGGCCATTGTCATTCGCCCACAACGACATCACAAGGTTTGTTTTTCCTGATCCGCTAGGACCACAGATAACAGCTCGGAAGGAATTTGGCAATAGGCTGCCATGTTTACTTCCCCCTCCACACCACCCCCCCTTCTATGCCCCACATCGTAAACGTCAAAGTTCTCGATGGGAAGCGTGTGCTCTTGCTGAACGATCTCCATGTTCTGATCGCAATCTACAGGGTGATCGTTATTTATTTCCACTCGAGTGACTGTCTTCTTCAGTCCATTTCCCTTCTTTAGTCCTTTACCCTTCTTTGGACTCCATTTCCTCTTGAGTGGAAACAATTTGGAAATTATATCATTGTATTTCCATGACCTTTAAGTGTTGATTTCTCCGTTGGATCTTTTGTGTGCATTAGTTAGCATCAGAATGGTCTTATAATTGAAAATATCTTGATTGGTAAAATCAACTGGCTGCTTTTTGGTTAGGAGTTCTTTCAACCCGTCAGTTATTTCAAAGGAATCACTTCCCAGCTTCAATGTACTGCCTCCAATTTCTATAGGCTCTCTTCCAATGGAATACTTCAATCCGTTCAAAGTAATGCCATAACAGTCGGGATCAGGTAGGATGAACATGTTGACCCTTCGACGTCTCAACTGTAACTGACACTCGCTGCCACATCAATCATGTTTATAGGAACCACTGTCATTTACCCTCATTTACCCCCATTTACCCCTCATTTACCCTCATTTACCCTCATTTACCCTCATTCACCCTCATTTACCCTCATTTACCCTCATTTACCCTCATTTACCCTCATTTACCCTCATGTACCCTCATTCATCCTCATTTACCCTCATACCCCTCAATCTCAAATATGAGTATAGACCGCCACCCCACCTCGAACCTCAGCTGAAATCTATATAACTAGTGATGTCATCGCTGTGACGTCAGTCTTCATGTTGGTGTACGAGGGTGAAGGTGTGCTCAACAGTCTGATAAACAAGCTCCCGTTCGAAGCTCATCTCCTGGGCGGCTATCAGTATTGTGGACGTGAGTTTCATATACCTATAGTATTTCGGTGCCATCGAATACAATTTTTTTATTTCGGGGCTCCCGAATGTATTTAATTATTTTTATAATTATTATTACAGCTGGAACAAGGCTACAAGAACGATTAGCACGAGGCGATCCCGGTATCAATCCATTGGACGTTGCTTGCAAACATCACGACATTGCTTATTCGCAGAGCAAATTGCTTGAAGATAGATACAAGGCGGATGAAGTGCTCGAAGATAGAGCTTGAGAACGAGTCAAAGCCAAAGATTCGGGTTTTGGAGAACGTGCGAACGCTCTCCTCGTCACCGGAGCCATGAAAGCTAAGAGAAATCTCGGTATGGGCATGCGCAGTAAGGCCTCATTCAAACGACATGTTATCGAAAAAATCGCCAAGTCCCTGAAACCGTCTCCCACATTGAAACGGGCCGCACCTAATGCTCTGAAAGCAGCTCGAGTGGCCATCAAGAAATTGGGTGGGAAACGACGAGTCAAAGTACCCCGCATAATACTTTTCGAAGCAAAGTCAGGTGGTGTCCTACCTCTGATACCGATATTTGCCGGTCTTAGTGCTTTGGGGGCACTGAGTGGCGGAGCATCAGCCATTGCGAAAACGGTCGTGGATGCTAATAATGCTCAGAAGAAAATGGAAGAGGATAAACGTCATCACAAGGCCATGGAATCCATAGGCAAGGGGTTGTACGTGAGGAAGAATGCCAAGGGTGGCTATGGACTCTTCTAGAAAAAATAAAAAAACTCCCAATAAAGCTACCTGATAGAGCGCTGTATGACATCGATATTGTGCGATATGCCAAACAATTGGAAATCCCGCACTTTCGAGGAGTGTTCATGCGCGACACCCTGCCATCTAGCGGTCCTCGAAAGAACGAATGTGCCATCGTCAACATGGACCTGTCATGAAACAGCGGTACTCATTGGGTAGCTTATAGAAAAACCAACGATGAAGTAGAGTATTTCGATTCGTTTGGGAATTTGAAACCGATGCTGGAATTGGTCAGATATTTGAATGGTGGTAGCAGCGGCAAAGTCAGGATTTTCTACAACAACCGTCAATATCAGACTTATGATGAAATAAATTGTGGTCATCTGTGCTTGAAATTTCTAATGACTGAATAAATAATGTATGATTGAAAGTATGTGTATTTAAATGCTCTCACAGCAGCGGTGATGTCATTCGTCATCATGTCGCTGTTGCTGAGAGTCAACAGTCACAATCACGTGTTCTCCTTTTGTCCTCGCACCCCTATCGAATTGAATGCGAAAAAAGATTATGAGTTGTCGCTTCGATCTTTTCACTCGTACAATACCATACCGAACATTGAAAAGGGTTGGAAATTCCGCTATTACGATAGATCTAACGTGTTGCGTACCATTGAATTTCCGCAAGGGTGTTATGAAATTGCCGATATCGAGGCGTTCATACAGAAAAAGATGGCGCTACCTGCGGAAGACCGCGAAGCCGCCTTCTCTCTCAAACCCAACAATAATACATTAAAGTGTGAGATTTTCAGTAAATACTTTGCCATTTCATTCGTGGAGACGGATAGCATAGGCGTTACATTGGGATTTTCTCCGAGGGTGATTCAACCGAACGAAATGCATTATTCCGATCTACCTGTGAACATTATGAAGGTGTCGACATTACGGTTCGAGTGCAGTGTTACTTCGGGAGCCTTCGATGGTGACACGGATTCAAGCCATTGGTCGACAGACAAATTCGAGCCTACCCTGGACCACTGTCCCTACCACAACACCGGGAAGTTCATGTGTGCCCAGAGGAATACCCAATATCTTCACCAATGGCTGTGTACATATATTTTACCAAATTAAGTTTTCATTTAGAATTGTTTTTTTTTAGGAAATAAATATGTATGTGTGTATTTCAGTGTTTCTGTCCATCTCTCCTTTCTCCCTTTTTCAGGTGGGGTTGAGTTCCCAATTGAAATAAATAAAATTGAAAAAAATAAAGTTGAGAAAAAAAGTTGAGAAAAAAGTTGAGAAAAAAAAGTTGAGAAAAAAAAGTTGAAAATACTTGAGAAAAAAATTTAAAAAAATATATGAGAAAAAAGTTGAGAAAAAGTTGAAAATACTTGAGAAAAAAATCAAAAAAAGTTGAGAAAAAAAAAGCCAAGTTTGAAATGAAAAACAAAGAGGGGAAACTGTCAGAGGTATCTCTCTCTCTCTCTCTCTCACACCCACATGGTATACGTGGCTCACGTCACTTACACCGTTTGTGAAATAAAGTCGGTTAGACTCTCTATTCATTTATTTTGATATTGCATGACGATTCCAAGCTTCTTTTTACAGTTTTGAATAGGAATTTCGCCAAAGCAAAAAACATTATGGTTATAACAACACATGAGAGTTCAAAAATCTTATATATTCCATGTTCCAAGGGTGGTAGTATTGGTGGTGGTGACGGCGTTGGTGACGTCATCGCTACTGCTGCCGTTGGAAGCCTTCTCCATGGCATCACTGTACTTGTAGAATCATTCTTTTCAAACTTGATATTTCTCGATTATGGTGGTGTTGTTATCGTCTTCGAGGTGGGGTGGCAGGTCTGTGGTGAAGAATAACCTTCGAAGTCCTGCTGTTTGATTCATTGGAATCCAAGACTGATTGCCATCTTTGAAAGAAACCGCTACTCCTCGTACATCATCATCATACGGTATGTCTACGTATAAGATGGTGTTCAGAATCAAAGTCACTAGTATCATTTGAATCATATTTCGATGTTGATGGTTGTGTCGTGCAGAGATCAAACTTTTTCAATTTTCTTGTGACGTTTCGTTTCTCTTCATAAAACTGCAACTCTCCGTTCAGAGCTCTGACTTTTCGATGAAACTGTTCCAATTTCCGTGTATACTCCTCTGTCATCGACAACATAACCTCAACTGACGTCATTTCAACAAAAAACTGCAATATATACTTGTTTCGTTCTCCTCCTCCTCCTCCTCTAAACACTCTTTCGATCCACCCTGTATATTTGGTGACGTTTTAAAAGTTATCCCACACACACGTCCCGCTTCCATGTCGCCGACAGTGCCTCAGCCAGCTTAGATACAAATACAAATAGTAATCGTTAGACTTATCCCATGGTTCGAGCGTGCAGCTGCATACTCTCTCATCTTGTTAATGTAAACAAACTCTTTCACAAAGGATGCCGCCGATATCTTTTCTCAGTTAATGTAAACAAAGGATGCCGCCGATATCCGGTCGCTTAAATAAACAACTGATAAGAGGAAAGTGCTGACGTAGATAATATTCCTGCAAAGACTTGTCGGTTGAGTCATGGCCGCATCATCACTGCTGACTCCTCCCACTTTCTAAAATGGCCGCCGCCATTCACTGATCACGTGACACTTCTGTCATCCAGTCTTCCTCCCAACCAATGCCGTTGACGGATATTGGTTGACACCCCCATTTCAATATGCTGCTTGGCTATTGGATAGCGGCCGGCGGCTATCACCACTCCCACGACCTATCACAGCTCTCCCCACCTCCCACTCTCAATCACACACTCCCATACACAACATGGCTGCCACCATTCCGACCAATCATCCCCCCACCTTTTTCCCTACCCACATACAACCACCACCCCCACCCCTCTCATGAAACCGCCATTTTGTGGTGGCGGGAGTAACCGATGAGCGGAGAGGTGGGCTCAGACTGACATAGCCCTTCTACATATATATATATATATATATATATATATATATATATATATATATATATATATTAAAAATTAAATTAAAATTATATATATATATATATATATATATATATATATATATATATATAATTTTCTTGGGTTTCATTTTCGTGGAAAAGGAAAAGTTCAGTAATCATTATTATTTGATTAATTGAGACGTTCCGTTTTGGGGCTCCAAAACTTCCTCAGTTAGATTTGTTGAAAATATGAACAGGATGTTTATAAAATCAGGATGTTTTAAAATCAGGATGTTTATAAAATCAGGTTTTCTGTTCGACTGAAAGATAAACTTTATTCACTATCTTCCATCATCAAGATAACCTCAGTTATATATTTATTTATGCTTTTCTGAAAATGGAGAGTTATGGTTATAGCCAGTATTACATTTATATTTCCTCCATATCACCTTAAAATACTTGGACCTGCGATGCTATTTTATTTTAGTAATTTGTATTATTTTAATATGTTTTTGGTTGTTTGTTTTTTTATTTGTGGCCAATTGGGCGGTTATAGTAGATAGGTTCTCATTATAACCCTTTTATCTTGGATATAGTTACGTTCATTTTGAAATAGAAAAATATCATTTTCAACTTCAATAACAAAAAATATAGTGATTATTTGTTTTGAGAGCATGGAATGGGAGGAAGTACTTTGTGACACCTGTCTTCTGGTGTTGATGACAGTTGTCGTGTTTGGTTTGGGTTGCCATCTATGTTTGTTATTTGAGGCTATGACTGGGTGAGCATTATGTGAAAGAGTCAACACGAAGAGAGGGATCTTGTTTCAATCGGTTGGTATGTTGTAATTGTGTGTTTTGTTCTGTTTGTGATGCAATATGTTGTTGTTTTCTATTCTGCGATTTTGTTACGGTGATTGTGCTTTATTTGATGAATACAATGGATAAGTATTTTTTCGTAGTTATGTGTCGAGTCAAAATTAAAAAACTCGAATCAAAATGATAGCAGTTGTTTTCATTTTATATAATATTATGGTATATTTTGCTGGGGATTTTTATGTCAGTTTTATCGTTCAATGAGTTTGGGTTAAGTCTCATGTGTATCATCTCGAAGTATTCTCTTATTTGTTTTTTGTTTCAGGTACTAGAATTTTTGTATGATTGTAGATAAAATCATGATTGGTTAGTTTTTTGTTTTTCCAAAACTGTTGCAGCATTTTTTGTGTATGTCCATTTATTCTGGAATCTAGATATTGGGAGGTTTGTCAAATGTATACTTTGTTGCAGTTTTTTTCGATCAGGTTTGGTTATTTTTTTTTTTTTTTTTATTTAGAGAAGTTGTTTTGTGTAGTGTGTTATATCCTTCATGTCCAATTTGTAGATTGTAAGGTTTAATAATATTACATATTTTTTCTGACAGTCTTTTTATTCAAGGTAGTCCTATATGAAGGTTATTTGAACAGGTTTCTGTTTGAAAATGTCATTCATCATGGTTATTAGATAGTTGATTAATGCTTTTTTCTTTTCAATTGCATCGTGTCGAAAGTCAGGGTCGAATAGGGTTATTGCTCGGTCAGCAAGATCAACGATGACAGATTCTTTTTTGTGATGAATAATGGTTTCAGGTATCTGCCAGACCAAGTTTTGTATTATATTGTTTGGTCGGTGTCAAGTTTAACTCTGAGAAATTGAATTTTAATATTATCTTCTGATCCGATAGGAATTTATTTTGGATGAAAAGAATTAACATGCTTGGACGTAGTTTATTTTTCACTTGGGATTATAAGTATGCAGTCGTCAAAATATCTGCGTTA
Source organism: Gonioctena quinquepunctata (assembly GCA_018342105.1). NCBI lineage: Eukaryota > Metazoa > Arthropoda > Insecta > Coleoptera > Chrysomelidae > Gonioctena > Gonioctena quinquepunctata. The sequence goes on from JAFIRS010000292.1 coordinate 257,991, forward strand.
TAAGGCAATGAGAAATTAATTTTGGTATGATGTTATTTTCAATCTTTGAGGAAAGCTGTGCTATGACGCTTGATTCTGCTGTTCCCACTGTGCAACCTTCTATTTGTTTTTAGAATTTAATGTGTTGAAAATATGTGGACGTTAGTAAGAGTTCCAATGCTTTTTGAAATTCAGTGAGTGGTGATGAAGTGTAATTTTTCCAGTTTTGTGTAATAAGGTCACATTTAGATCATATAACTTTCCCTTCAGGCAAAAAACATTACCATGGTCATTGTTATCGATTTTGATATAATAAAGGGGAAACGTCAATTTTATAATCTGAACTTTATTTGTAAATGTCATGTATTATGACTCCTGGAAAAGTTTATTTTCTTATATATTCATCCTCAAAACATGACATCCTCAAACGAATGCATATTATTTCGGAATCTGTTTTTTGCCCTATGAGAAACAGTACCTTGAATAAAATTTAAAAAAACATTTCGAGTCAATCCATTTCATATATAATTCAATACCCGCAACAGTTTCAGTTACTCTCCAGACTCCCGGTGCTTCAGGTGAACTAAATAAAAGGAATCAAGTAAAATAAGAAAAACTCACGAATGTAATTTCTGCTGATGGCCCCGTGCAATCCGCTCGACCTACTCCAATTTTGTAAGCTGCATGGGTCATGGAAACTACTGAACAGACAATTAATGCTAAGCTGATTAGCGCCGAGTTTTCCTTCATCCTGTTTATTTCTTTATTTTATATTTTCCTGAAACAAACAAAAGAGTTGATGATTCATATGAATTTGTTACATAGAGGACACGATTGGGAAGACAGGAATCATCGCTAGGATGATTCATAACATTGATATCAATATGTTTCGTTTCTTCAATAACATAGTTATTGTAAGTACTGTATTCGAACGATTCGTCATGAGTCTGATGATTATGAAATCCCTTCTGCTAGCAGAATTTACCTGGCAGGTTTTATCAACGGTCTACGTGTGAGGAATCAACCATAAATTTTTCAAGTGGAAAATATACTTTTTCTGGGAGGAATATTTCCTGTCTAAGAAGAAAATACCATAGATGTGTCAGGAAGTTGGTATAATGGTTTTCCAGCTCTCCTGCAATCATTGCCCTTGGAAAAATGATTTAATTTGTTTCACTTTGCATATCGTTGTTACATTTTTTTTTTGTTGACGTGATCTATTTTGAAAATCTGATCTTTTTGGGATGTTTTTACCCAAATGAGACATATAGTCGGACTAAACTTCATTTCTGAAGCTGGCTGCTTACTATTCAATCCCGATCAGTCCAACAGATACGCTTAAATGATCACTGCTTTGGCAACTTTGATGAGAATATCCAAAATTGAAAAGTTGAACTTTCAACACTTTTTCATTAGAATGGAGCAATTCATCATATTGGTCAATTACATACTTATTTAACAATGTTTACACTGTACCCATGATTCGGATTAATGCTCATATGTTGAATATGAATTCATACCCAAGCAAAAGTTAAATATTCTATGAATACAAATGTATACGCACCAAGAAATGGAAAATAAAAAAAAAAGGCATAGTTTGATAAGTTTTTGTTGATTATTCAATATTTCATAGCAACAAGCGATCTTCTGCAACTTCAGCTATAACAATAAAATGGGTTGCTATTTTTACCACGATATCCTTCTGAGAGTTGGTAATGCAACTGGCAACTGAGATGTTGGAAATAAATACTCTAAACGCATCTGAAACCCCAAAATATGTTAGTTTCTATTTTAATCGCACCTGAGAAACATGAATGATTTGTCGGTTAATGTCATGACATTCGATAAAAAATTTATAATAATATATTTTATTCATAACATAAATACAGTAAACAAAAAACATTCATTTGCATGATTTTCACTGAATTGAGTTCACAAACAAGTGATTCGCTTTACAAAAGCTCCTTCAGGTGAAAATAATACTTACTCAACAATCAGTATTCGTTTTATTTCCGATGCTAAATGTGTAATCTGTTGTCCCATCAAAGTTTTATTGATTATTTCGTATATGTACCATGTTTGTTTTATATATTTGATTTTAAACTTCGACCAACTACTTTTTGAGCCTTGATGTTGAGTATATTGGAATTCGCAACGTTGGAATGAAAATATTAGGTTTTTTTTCAATCAATTGATCCCAACAAACTTTCTGAAATCAATATCGATACTGGAACCCAAACCTAACTGAAAAATATGAGAATGTTTCAAGTTGAATATGCAACAATTATTTTTATTCTTCTAATGAAGGGCTAATAATGGGCAATACCTTGAGTCCTTTATTGGTCAAATTATTTATGGGCAACTTAGAGGACAAAATTCACAATAACATTTCTTTTGATTTTTTTTCTGCTGGTATAGATATGTGGACATCATTTTAGTGTACTTTATGGTAACAGAGACAATCGAAGTTTTTTTACAGAATCATTGATTCTATTAACTTTTCAGACTCGACTTCAACAAAAACTAGTAATAAAAATAATTTTTAATTTTCCATGAATTCTCATATGTAGATATAATGATACACAGTGTCTCATCACAAAGCAGACGCCTATAGTGGCATCCATAGGTTTCATTCAGTATTATTCTTCCGGAAAAAAATTTCCATGGAGAATTAGTTGTAATCGAACAGAGTGCATTCAACAATGGTCATAGTTCAAACCTGATCAATAATACTCTTCAGAAAGTGTTTTTTATTCAAAATCTTAATGTTAAACACTATTCCAAAGTTACTACATATTTCAGCCAAACTACGAAACAAGTTTATACTCTCTAACGTCAAAACAACATAAAAGTTGCATACAAAACTGATAATGGATTAATTGGGACCAATCAAAATGACACCGAGATATCTAAAAAATCCATAATATATGAATTACCTTGTGGTACTTGTAGGTAGAACAGGCCGAACATTTGAAAAGTGAATACCAAACATGGGAAATATTTTTCAATAGTAAATCACATTCAACTCATGCTACTCACTTCTTGACTGAAAAACATTGTGTCGTTATCGAGTTTGGAATATTACATGTAGGAAAGGACGATTGGGAATGAGGATCGAACAGGTATTGAATATAATAGTCTAAGAGCGAAAATTAAAATTGAAATATTACATGTAGAAAAGGACGATTGGGAATGAGGATCGAACAGGTATTGAATATAATAGTCTAAGAGCGAACATTAAAATTAATAAGGTACAAGGGAAATTTTCACATGGAAACCTTCCTTACTTGCAGCCAGAAGTCAGTCCCGGGGTGAGAAGCGGGGCGGGCCATTGAACGCGTTGAGCTTCATGATAACTCTAAAAACTTCATTGACTCAAGTTAGCCTAGTGGCTGAGTTAGCCTAGCGTTTAAACTACATGGACCCGAGTTCAATCGTGGGCTGGATTACGGATTATTTTTTTTTTTTCAATTTTCTATGACAATCAAATCTATCACGGATGAAATTATTGCTTCTTTGCTGCTCAACTGCTGCAAAATGCCGCACAGGTGGGAATAGTCATGTGAAAATGCTGATACGTGCTGCGACGCGCTGTTCGATGCTGTTCAGATGGGAATCAGCCTTAGTAGTTCCGAGTGTTTCAAAACTTCCCAATTCGATTTTATTTTCCCATTATTTATTGACTTTGGCACACATTTTTACATGCACTTTGTTCTTGCTCAGTGTGTTTCAAATACTGAACGGAACAACTCAGCTCTCACTCGGCATAATGGTTTTCTGGGTTTTTTATGCATCTTCGTCACTAGCCTTCTGCATCTGCTTATATAGTAATTACAGTATACCTTAATATGAAAAAGCAAATTGCCCGTACTCATCTATTATTATATTTTAAAGAATTGCTTTCCATTTTATCAACTTCTGGCGATATTATCATTTTATATATACTTTGCCGTCATTTTGCCTCCTGGCAAATTATGTACAGCTTTTTCAAGCCATAAATAATGTGAAAATGAAATCGCCTGACTGCACCTTGTTCAATGGTAATGATTTTACGCAATTTCTTCAGTTAAAAACAATAACTACCTACACAAAATGTCGAGGCTGCACATTTTATTTTGATTGAAAATTAATGCGTTTCACCAAATTCAAATGTAATTCGAAACATATTAACCATCAATACAGTACATTTTCTCTGTATTCCGAGGGTAAAATGGGAAACGCCCCGTAAAGAGGCAGTAGAAGGTCGCTTCGCCATGTTTTGCGATGCAAATAAATTAGGTCAAGTCAACTAAAGCTATCCTTCCTACTATTCGCTTATGATAAACTTTATCATAATAGAACAATTGAACATAGTACTTTTGTTCGACAAATTAGAGATGGAAAAAGTTCGTTAAAAAAACTAGGTTCACAGAAATTTTCAGCAGCCTTCTGCCGCAGCGGTGCAAGTCATTCTCTGTGAAAATGCTGTTTTGTGTTTCGAACGGTTGTGAGGGTGAATGTTCTGAGGTAATATGTTTTGGAAACGTATAGAAGTTTTGTGATTGATTTTGGTGTAATAAAAAAAAATTGTCGGAATTCAGCACCGGGATCGAACCCTGGTCCTTTTTCGCTCATCTTCATGCGCTACTAGGCTAATTTGAATTGGTAAAGTGTTCGGAGTTATCTGAGCCCAGAGGGAATGGAGCGTTTGATCTCTTGCCCCCGCTTCCCTATCCGCGACTAACTTCTGTCTGCAAGGCTTCACGATTACTAGCTAGTAACGAAAGTTTCTTTGCAAAAATGTATCTTGTACCTTATTATTTTCAGTTTTCGTAGCCAGCTCTCCGTCTATAATCTCCCTTCGATTTATAGTCCGGTGGGAACAGCGGCGAAATCACTCGTTTTAAAGACTGACCCATATTTACGCCAAATCAAAATGGGACCGATGCCGGTCGTTTTCTTATGTCATTCCACAGATGGAATGGAAATCTACGACACGCCACCGTGGTCGTGACAAAGGTTATATGGAAACAACGAAAAAAATTGGAATATTTCAAAAATCACGAAGACGCTATAACTCCTAGGTTAATAGAGTTATTTTAAAAATTATTTCACTGATCTGAATGCCCATTTACGTACTTTGAAATTAGTCATCGAAAATTTGAACAAAGAAAATAATTTTTCTAAAATGAGCAATACTTTGTACTGAGACTAAATTTTCAATAAAATGTTCCTTTTTCAACATTCTGAAAGTCACCCATAGTTCATCCGACTGAAATTCTTTTCTCACCAAAAACTGCGCAATTTCTCAAGCAACATGATATGTTCAGTATGTATAGATCAATTCTCGATAATAAGTTGGCTATAGCAATTTGATAACAATATTCATTATATTATATCAACTTGACGAGCCACATATTCAATGTAAACCATAAATGCAACTTCGGCATATGGGGGGATTGGCGCGGTGGGTTAGCGTCCGACTCATGATCGAAAGGTCGTGAGTTCGAATCTCGGCCAGGGCAGAAATTTTTCTATTTAATTTGAGAGAATTAAATGTTAAATTTCGTAGCCGGGCCGAGGATGGTCCTCGACGATTCGCTGTTGCGTTCAAATTAACAGTGCTGCTCCTAGGTGGCGTAAGGAGTTAGTAACAAGGCCTACCCAGAACACTATGAAATGATACATAAAAATACTCAACTTGTGACTGGCCGAATGACGAAATGTCAAAGCCATTAAAAAAAAAAAAAAAAAAACTTCGGCATACAAAAAATATTATAAGTAATTATGTTCAAAAAAGAATATCATTATTCAAACACACGTTATATAGAAATATGAAAGAAACAAAAACGTTTATCCTCTCAACGATAATATATGATTTGTATTCGCATAGATGTCCACCGCTCATGTATCATTTTAAATTTCCCGCAAGCAGAACAGCAGTTTGGATGGTTTCGTACACCTTCGGAATAGTATGAGCAAGGGCTAGACTAGACGCTTGTCATACAGACTCGTATATAATAGAAAGAGGCAGAGAGAGAAAGTCGCACGGAGGGGGCATAACGCTTTTTTTTTACGTGACGATTTTTACTTCCATTGAAAAATGAGTACTATGTGCCTTCAAAACCCCCAAGAAACCATATTTCGTTACAATACTTCAAAAGCGAGTTGTTTCGGTTCGTTATTGTGTTGAGTGTTCAATGGTTACAAGCATTGTAGAGGGAGTAATTTTTAATGCAACTCATATTTTCCTTTTTGCACAAGTTTATTGGAACTGCCATTCAGAATATTTTTGATTTTGATAACAAAACCATAGTCTCCGACCCCTAAAACCCGGACTATAAATCACAAAACCCATTCCCCTAAAAACCCTAGATATCAAGGCGCAAAAATATTTATTCTGTATTCGCGGCAAGCTTATGAATCTGTAATTCATAGAATAACCTAGTTCAACAATTGAAGAAATATGTTTTTCCTCTTTAGTGCATTTGTATAAAAACTTTTCTTTAACAATAATTTTTTATTTATTTTTAATTATTCCCCTTTAGTGCATTTGAATAATTTTTTTCCTCATTTTCAGGTAATTCTTTCTAGTTATTCATAAAATCCGTCATCTTATTAATTTCTGGCTTTAATTGTAATCTTCGACCCCAAAAACACCCTCATACCAATTTTGAATAGAATCGGGCCATAATCACGAAACTCGTCATTTCAAATTCAAGAATTTTGACAAAAAACCATGATCCTCGACCAGAAATACTCCGACACACCAATTTTTAATTGAATTGGACCATAGCCGCAAAACTCGTTCGGCATCTTTGAGCCGCCATCTTAAATCAATGAATTTTGACAAAAAATTTATTATCTCCGACCCAAAGATCACCCACATACCAATTTTGAATTGAAGCGCCCTATAATCACGAAACTCGTGCGCCATTGTTTTTTTATCTGTTACAGAAATTTCATAATAAATTGTCACCGGAATTATGAACTCCTGCCACAGTTGATCGGACGAATAGAAGTGGATCAAAATTCATTTGCAAAATTTCTCCCGAACGTATAAATCGTGAAATAAACATTAATTAAAAAGGAACAAACAAGGTAAGGTGGATAAAAGATTGTATAAATCAGCGTTCTGCGAAAAAACTCAATTTTCGAAATATTGAATAAATTAACTCTGCCAGTTAATTTATTGAGGTGCACCACCTTCAGAAGTAAGTTTAAAAAACTAATTTCTCGTGTGCCTACTATCAGTTAGGAAAAGCTTCGTTATATTACACATTGAACCTCCGGACCCCGTCAGCGATTGTTGATTTTTATTTATCCTTCCCCAAAGTACCCTCTAGATACGATTATAAGTAATATCCGAATCCGAAACTTTAATTTCTTGATCTCGCTACTTCTCAAGACGTTATTAAAATCACATTCCTATTTCATTGAATAATAGTAGTCCCTCGATGAATGAAATGTACAATTGCGCTCTCTATCCAAAAACGGCTGAACCGAGAATGTTGGTAAAGAAAGAACTATTTCTCTCTATGTGTTTGAATTTGGATATTTGCCATTTCGTATTTCAAGTTAATTTCACAAACGAAATTGTCTGGAGGTTGGCTTTTAATCGGAAGTTGAACTATGTTCATGGGTCTTCCGTTTGAAATAAAAAAGAAGCATGTATTGGCGTATTTCCTTCAATTTTCGACAAAAAAAATCTCAAATTTCGAAAAGAATCCAATTTCAATATTTTCAATTATCACTATAATTCTCTCTGAGTTCACCTACTAAATTTGAGTTCTCAAAGTGTAACCGTTTCTCGATGCAACTTGGAATGAAATTACACTACGCCCACCTTAAACCACTGTGTTACTATTTCTCACTTTGACATCGGTTGGTGATTCGGACTTTCAATGGGCATCGATAATCTATATTTTCATTTAAACACACGATTAATAAGCTTCTTCTGCAATGTATGAATGTACGTAACGGATTGTTTGAAATTAATTTTCACCCACTGTTGGACGTCCGAATCACTCGAAATTTTGCAAACGTATTGAAAACTGATGACAATATGAAAACTTGATAGCTATGATCTGGTGTTATCACCAAGATCGTCAGAAAAAAAACACGAAATTTGGTGAATTGCCTGGTAAAAATGCCTGAATTACATTTCGAGGATTTGCTGATTATAGAGAACTTGCAGCTGGGATTTTGATAAGGTCATCTCCAGTGGAGGCATGAAAAGGGCCCTATACTCCCAGTAGATCGACTCTCGAGGGAGAACCAATCCCTTCAAGTGCCGATTCAATCTTCAATTGGGTATGTACAGGGGGTTCGTTCTCCTCTCTTCGGGGGTACAAGACCTCTTTCGGACTGGATAATGCTTTCAGGCTAAGAACGGGCTGCAGAAAACCTGGATAATCGAGTAACAGAAAGTTTTTTTTTTTATTCTGGTACTCACAGCAGTTATAAGAAAAATCATTGACTGCCTAGGCGAGAGTTGTGCATAAGTTTTGTTTGGCCTCTTTTCGAAAGAAGCAACTATACCAATGTAGACCAGGGCTGAAGCCTTTGAAAATGGTAAAAAGTTATAAAAAATAATAGTAGGATGAAACCCATTGGAAAAGGAAGAGAATATAACAAAAATTAAAGGAAGAATAATTCACAGGCGATCTGAGGTCGGGAAGTGGAAGGGGGTGAGTTTTTAAGGGTAAAAAACGGTTTATCTCGATTTCCGGCAAAACTACAGGTCCTATGGAAAAAAATTGAATAGCAAAGTTGTAGGTTATGAAAATATCTACAACTTTTGTTCGACACTTTTTTCACATAACCCCAAAATGTATGTGAAAATTTCAAATAACCAAGTTTTTGGTTTTTTATTTTTATCTTTTAGAAAAAAAAAAATTTCACGAAATTTTGTGAAAATGAACCTTTTTATGTCCCAAACACACTATAATTTTTTTGATTTAAAATATTAATTTATTCACCTTATTTTGACTTAATATCGAAAAAGCATCCTAATTTTCAATCGAAAATTCTCCCATCCAAATATCGGCTTTTTTTTAAAAGTTGGTGGGCTTTTTGTTCGTTGAAATCTCTTCTTTCTGATGGTATAGAGAAAAAGTACATTACTATGGCAGAAAATGCAAAGAAACGGAAAAAACTCGAATCCGAATTTAATAAGACATCTACAATATTTTGAGAAAGTTGTAGAATCTTCTTTAAATTATATGCGTAGATGCCTATTTATTGCTATTTCAAAATAACTTATATAACTGAGTGACCTACGGAAAATGTTAGCCCATCAAAAGTTATTTCATAGAGAAGTGGGGAAGGGGCTAGGAGGGTCTGGGCCTTACTACCAGTTATTTCTTTGCATTTTCTGAGAACATTTACCATAGTAAGGTATTTTTCTTCACACCATCAGAAAGTAGCGATTTCAGCGAACAAAAAGCCCACCGACTTTTTTTAAAAACCTGATATTTTGACGGGAGAATTTCTGATTGGAAATTAGGGTGCCTTTTCGATATTGAGTCAAAATAAGGTGGAAAATAAATATTTTGAATAAAAAAAATCACAGTGTGTTGGGAAGGTACGTTTCCACCAAATTTCGTGAGAATTTTTTTTTTTGTAAAAGATAAAAATGAAAAACCAAAAACTTGGTTATTTGAATTTTTTACATACATTTTGAGATTATGTGGAAAAAGTGTGGACACCAAAGTTGTAGATCTTTTCATTACTTACAACTTTGTTCCCCAACTTTTTTCCATAAGACTCGTAGTTTTGCCGGAAATCAAGATAAACCGTTTTTTACCCTCAAAAACTTACCCCCTTCCACTTCCCGACCTCAGATCGCCCGTAAATTATTTTTCCTTTCATTTTTGTTATATTCTCTTCCTTTTCCAATGGGTTTCATCCTACTATTATTTTTTCTGGTTTCAAAAATTATCGACCCTGGTCTGATGTAACAACATGATGAAAATACTTTTTTTTTATTGGTGCCCCTTTTTACCCATTTAAAGCACGCCTCAGCGTGTTTAAATCGAACTTTAAAAAACGCGCGTTTTTTAAAGGTAACCATAACAACATCAACAAATCGAGAAACGTGAAGTCTAAATGACAAATTTTTGATTATTGATCTGACAGGAGTACCTTGTAACGTCGAAATATTACTCACAATTCGTTCATTTATATGTGCTCCTCCATCCATTTGATGAACTTTTCATATTCTTTTTTATATATATCACTGGATTTTTGCGGTATTAACCGCGATTCTGCCTCACTATTCAAAAAATCGATATTAGAATAATTCATTTTTGAGCTCTGGTGACAACAAATATTGATCTTTGGTAACAAATTGCAAATGAATGTTTTTCTCATTTCCATGACAACGAAAGGTATACTGATGTCACATCACGAATTCAACCTTCTTGCATTATTAGTTCTTATTTCTATTATTTGTAGTAATAATACCAGTATATATGATTTCAAAGTGCACCAATAAAAAAAAATAACGTAAAGTATTCGTGGATAACTGGTCTTAAAAACACTTGCTCTATTTCGAGCACTCCGGCTGCGCCGTCGTGCTCGAAAAATCGCGCGTGTTTTAAAGCCCTTTTTATCCACTTATACTTTAATATACTATTGACACTTACTTTACCACAAGACGGAAATAATAGTCAGTGACTCATCTTAGCTCGATCGTTCAGTGTTACGACCTCCGCGCTAAATATCAATACAATTGCTTACCTCGACTACGAATTTTCGTTAAAATAGAGGCTGCTTCGAATGCTCCGTGAGATCTATTACACGGACCGAAACAAATTTGGCTCCGGCGCGCTGTATCCGCATTCAAAACAAGCGGCATAAAGCGGATTATAACTTCGCGATACAATAGATTTCTTGATTTGTTGAAATTATGAACAGGATGTTCATAAAATCAGATGTGGAATTATCTGCGACTGAAATATAAACTTTAGTCACTATCTTCCATCGTCAAGATAACCTCTTGTGATGTATTCATGTTGAAAAGGGAAACATTCTCAATTGGATATTGATAGGAAGATTTTTCTCCGAATTGAAAAATCCACGATTAAAATGAAGTTATTTTATGTGAATGTCTAACAGAAAGCAACTACTTCCCCGGCTAAAGCCACGCTGGACATTGAACTACATCTGATAGATATTCTGAAAAGGCCATAACTCAAAAGAAAAAACCTGAAATTGAAAATTTGCATTTCCATTCAGATAGTTATTTTATTTTCTATTCCAGTCTCAATTAAGAACTCATAAAGGCGAATGAGGCAGAGAAGAATGTTTTCCAAAAGAGAGTACTCACCAGAAATCATTCGTAACAATGACGCAGGAGAGACATCGCATTCACTAGGTTTTCAATACATTTTTGTCGACGAAAATCTATTTCACGCTTCCACAATCATCAGGAAGACCGGAAGAAATGGGAAACACATTTCCAAGAAGCAATCCCACTTTGAAAAGATGGAAAAAGTTGGAATCATTTCTTTTGGAGAGACACTTTGAAATTAGTTTTTTCTGACATTCAAACCTATCAAGGGGTATGATAGATTGATTTGTTGAAAATATAAACAGGATGTTCATAAAATCAGATGTGGAATCATCTGCGACTGAAAGATGAACTTCAGTCACTATCTTCCATCGTCAAGATAACCTCCTGTGGGGTATTCATGTTGAAAAGGGAAACATTCTGAATTGAATATTGATAGAAAGATTTTTTTGTGAATTGAAAAATCCACGATTGAAATGAAGTTTTTTATGTGAATGTCTAACAGAAAACAACTACTTCCCTAAGCCACGCTGGACATTGAACAGCATCTGATAGATATTCTGAAAAGGCCCTAACTCAAAAGAAAAAATCTGAAATTGAAAATTTGCATTTTCATTCAGATAGTTATGCTATTTTCTATTCCAGTCTTAATTAAGAACTCATAAAGATGAATGAGGCAAAGAAGAATGTTTTCCAAAAGAGAGTACTCACCAGAAATCATTCGTAACATTGACGCAGGAGAGACATCGCATTCACTAGCTCTTCAATACATTTTTGTCGACGAAAATCTATTTCACGCTTCCACGATCATCAGAAAGACTGGAAGAAATGGGAAACACATTTTCAAGAAGCAATCTCACTTTGCAAAGATGGAAAAAGTTAGAATCATTTTTTTTGGAGAGACACTTTGAAATTAGTGTTTTCTGACATTGAAACCTGTCATGGGGTATGATAGATTGATTTGTTGAAAATATGAACAGGATGTTCATAAAATCAGATGTGGAATCATCTGACCGAAAGATAAACTTCAGTCACTATCTTCCATCGTCCAAATAACCTCTTGTGGGTATTCATGTTGAAAAGGGAAACATTCTCAATTGAATATTGATAGAGAGATTTTTCTGTGAATTAAAAATCAAGATTAAAATGAAGTTATTTTTGTGAATGTCTAACAGAAAACAACTACTTATCCGGCTAAAGCCACGCTGGGCATTGAACTACATCTGATAGATATTCTGAAAAGGCCCTAACTCAAAGAAAAATCTGAAATTGAAAAAAAAAAAAAAAAAAAAAAAAAAAAAAAAAAAAAAAAAAAAAAAAAAAAAAAAAAAAAAAAAAAAAAAAAAAAAAAAAAAAAAAAAAAAAAAAAAAAAAAAAAAAACAGATGATATCTGCGACTGAAAGATAAACTTCAGTCACTATCTTCCATCGTCCAAATAACCTCTTGTGGGGTATTCATGTTGAAAAGGGAAACATTCTCAATTGAATATTGATAGAGAGATTTTTCTGTGAATTAAAAAATCCACGATTAAAATGAAGTTATTTTTTGTGAATGTCTAACAGAAAACAACTACTTATCCGGCTAAAGCCACGCTGGACATTGAACTACATCTGATAGATATTCTGAAAAGGCCCTAACTCAAAAGAAAAAATCTGAAATTGAAAATTTGCATTTTCATTCAGATAGTTATTCTATTTTCTATTCCAGTCTTAATTGAGAACTCATAAAGATGAATGAGGCAAAGAAGAATGTTTTCCAAAAGAGAGTACCCACCAGAAATCATTCGTAACATTGACGCAGGAGAGACATCGCATTCACTAGCTCTTCAATACATTTTTGTCGACGAAAATCTATTTCACGCTTCCACGATCATCAGAAAGACTGGAAGAAATGGGAAACACATTTTCAAGAAGCAATCTCACTTTGCAAAGATGGAAAAAGTTAGAATCATTTTTTTTGGAGAGACACTTTGAAATTAGTGTTTTCTGACATTGAAACCTGTCATGGGGTATGATAGATTGATTTGTTGAAAATATGAACAGGATGTTCATAAAATCAGATGTGGAATCATCTGCGACTGAAAGATAAACTTCAGTCACTATCTTCCATCGTCCAAATAACCTCTTGTGGGGTATTCATGTTGAAAAGGGAAACATTCTCAATTGAATATTGATAGAGAGATTTTTCTGTGAATTAAAAAATCCACGATTAAAATGAAGTTATTTTTTGTGAATGTCTAACAGAAAACAACTACTTATCCGGCTAAAGCCACGCTGGACATTGAACTACATCTGATAGATATTCTGAAAAAGCCCTAACTCAAAGAAAAATCTGAAATTGAAAATTTGCATTTTTCATTCAGATAGTTATTCATTTTCTATTCCAGTCTTAATTGAGAACTCATAAAGATGAATGAGGCAAAGAAGAATGTTTTCCAAAAGAGAGTACCACCAGAAATCATTCGTAACATTGACGCAGGAGAGACATCGCATTCACTAGGTCTTCAATACATTTTTGTCGACGAAAATCTATTTCACGCTTCCACGATCATCAGGAAGACCGGAAGAAATGGGAAACACATTTTCAAGAAGCAATCTCACTTTGCAAAGATGGGAAAAGTTGGAATCATTTCTTTTGGAGAGACACTTTGAAATTAGTGTTTTCTGACATTGAAACCTGTCATGGGGTATGATAGATTGATTTGTTGAAAATATAAACAGGATGTTCATAGAATCAGATGTGGAATCATCTGCGACTGAAAGATAAACTTCAGTCACTATCTTCCAGCGTCCAAATAACCTCTTGTGGGGTATTATGTTGAAAAGGAAACATTCTCAATTGAATATTGATAGAAAGATTTTTCCGTGAATTAAAAAATCCACGATTAAAATGAAGTTATTTCTTGTGAATGTCTAACAGAAAACAACTACTTCCCCGGCTAAAGCCATGCTGGACATTGAACTACATCTGATAGATATTCTGAAAAGGCCCTAACGCAAAAGAAAAAATCTGGAATTGAAGTAGTTGTTTTCTGTTAGACATTCACAAAAAATAACTTCATTTTAATCGTGGATTTTCCAATTCACAGAAAAATCTTTCTATCAATATTCAATTGAGAATGTTTCCCTTTTCAATAGATTTCTATTGTGAAAAATTATATGACTTTGCGCTCCTATTGTGTTGTTTTTGAACTAGTGACTGGCGTCACTGACTATTATTGTCGACTGTTGTCGACTCATGGTATATGTCTCCAGTTGGCCCCAGCGGTCTAAGGCGGCAGATTCAAACTGGTTCACGCGTGTGCTCAAACCCCAGCTCTTTCAGCATTTTTTTCGAAATTGAAAATTGATCAGTTTGGGGCGAATATAATATTAGTCCCAACACAAATCATTTCTTATGTCTTAGAGCTGGCTGCAGAAACCTGGCCGATCGAGTAACAGAATGGAATGTTTTCACAAGCTTTCATTTAATTTCACATATTATGTATGTTTAGTTCAAATCTTACAAGTGAATTTTGACCCACTTCTAGTTTTCCGAATAACGTGAAATTTGGCAGGTGTTCATAATTCCGGTAACAATCCACCATAGAATTGTTTCCAAGGAAAAACAAAATTGCGGCTCCAATATGGCGGACGAGTTTTGTGATTATGGTTCGATTCTATTCAAAATTAGTATGTTGGGGTCGATCTACATGATTTCTTTGTCAAAATTCATGAATTCAAATTTGCGGCTTCAATGTGGCGATGAGTATTCCGAAAGAAATTATGTGGGGGCTTTAGCGGTCAGAGATCATGATTTTTTGTCCAAATTCACGAATTCAAGATGGCGGCTCCAAAATGGCGACGACTTTTGTGTCTGATATTGAAAATTGGTATGTGGGTTTTTTTGGGGTCGTAGGTTATCAATTTTTGTCAGAATTCAACAAGATGACGGATTCCATGAATGACTAGAAAGAATGAGATAAAAATTATTGAAAAAATAATCAAGACAAGCTTTATGTATCTGTGAGTAACAGATTCAAAATCTTCCCGCGCGAGAATACCTATTTCATATTCGAAGCGAACTTCTGAATCTGTTACTCACAGAATAACCTAGGTCAAACATGTACAGAAATAATTTTTTTCGGTTTTAGTGCATTTGTATGAAAGCTTGTATAATTTTTTTTCTCAATAATTTTTATTTAATTCCCTCAAGTCATTCATAAAAACCGTCATCCTATTGAAGACTGATGAAAATTGATAATATATGTCCTCAAAAACCCACAAGCTAATTTTGAATGAAATTGGACCATGATAACAAAAGAGGTCGTCTTCTTGGACCCGCAATCTTGAATTCATGAATTTCGAATGAGAAATTATGCTATCCGAATCCAAAAACCCCCACACATCAATTTTGAATGGAGTCGGACTATAATCACACAAGTCTTCACCATCTTGGAGCTGTCATCTAGAATTCGTGAATTCTGACGAAAAATCATGATGTCCGACCCCTTAAACCCCCACACACCAATTTTGAATAGAATCGAACTATAATCACAGAACTCGTCCGAAATTTTGGCAAAAACTCCATAATGCATTGTCACTTGCCAAATTTCACATGAATCAGACAACTAGAAATGGGTCAGAATTCACTTGCAAGATTTGAACTAAATATACAAACGTGAAATTGAATAGAAGCTTGTAAAAACATTTCATTATGTTACTCGATCGGCCAGGTTTTCTGCAGCCAGCTTTAAGACATGGAAAATGTTTTATTTCGTATCGAATATTCGTCCCAAACAAATAATTTTTCAATTTCGAAAAAATAAAAAAAGGTGCCAGGTCTGGGGATTGAACCCACGCTCACCCACGCGTGAACCAGTTTGAATCTGCCGCCTTAAACCGCTTGGTCAACTGGAGAGATATTGAGTGTCAAAAGTATTTCCAACATGTTATAACATTGGTATGGTTTTTTTTTTTGCAAAAAGGCCATACAAAACGTATGTACAATTTTTGCCCAGGCAGTCAATGATTCTTCTTTTGTTTGCTGTGAGTACTAACATTGAAAAAACATTTCATTATGTTACTCGATTGGCCAGGTTTTCTGGAGCCCGCTCTTAGACTATTTCAAATCACTAATCAACTTTGGAGCGATTTTTCACACGGCTGTCCATATTTTTGAAATGTAAATTATTTTTCCTGACCAACTTTGTGGAAATATCAGATCATAGCTCTCAATTATCGTATTATCATCGGTTCTCAATCCGTGTGTGGAATTTAAAATAATTCGGAAGTCTGGAAGTATGTGAAAATTAATTCAAAAAATTCCATTACATACAGGTCAAGCTATTGAAGCATGTATAAAAAATAATAGGAATGAAGTCATTAAACAAAAAAATCACTTCAATGTAGAAAAACCGTGGGCTGCTTTCTACTTACTTTCCATAATTACTCTACCTTCACGCATGGCTAGCGATGAAAAATCTGAGACAACTGATAGCAAGCACCCCACCATTTTTCATAATGAACTAAATGTTTTGCTCATTATTCCTATTATTTCCAAGTCTTTTGTTCATATTGCTACAAAAGGGTGGTTTTTTGGTTTTCATAAACTATACTTTTTTCACAGACATCCAGAACAAGTGCAGCTATTTTGGACACATTCAATCCAAGTATTTATGATACGTATATATATATATATTTCCGAATATATATATATATATATATATATATATATATATATATATATATATATATATATATATATATATATATATATATATACTTTAAGGTTGATCCAAGCTTTCGGAAATATTTATTTCCATCATCAGGGAGACTACAATAGATGAAAAAACTAATAATAATGCATATTCAAGTGCGAAACAATATGCTACTTACAACTTTGTTGAGGTTGGTTTCAATGATGTTAAACATATTCATCTAACATAGGGATACAGAAGGAGAACAAACGTAGATCGAGGAATAAAACGAAGTTCAGAGTTATTTCAACCACATTAGCGTTGTTTAAAATTATATAAATATAACTCTGTACTCTATGTTGTGTGACAAGTGAAACTGACAGGTAAGGAATTGATCTCGCAATTATATTCGAACCAACGACACCTGATGGGTGTCACTTGGAAATAGTTACATTGTTGCCAACTGTTAGATGAGTACCAACTGATGTTACCAGGTGGCGGTAATGTTAAGAAGAACTATTATTTTATATAAAATTTTTGTCAATTACAATGAATAAGAGATTTCGCTCGAATGGTTATTGTTTTTTTTTATTATATTACATTGCTGTCAATTTTGATTGATATCTAAGGACAATGAATAAGAGTAGATCTCACTCAGGTGGTTAATATCTGTTTTTTCATTCATACAATTCTTTTCTTGGGAAATGAAAGCCATGTCTGAGAATGTTCTCTCAGATGTATGTGACTCTGTCGCTAGCACTTTCACTGAATCATAATTCATCTGGTGGTCAAATTAAGCCACATGTTCTGCCAAAGCCCATCTTTCAGGTAGTTACTTTTATGAGAAATTAGTCTGTTCGATAATGATCTTTGCGTTTGACCAATATATTGTTTATTACAACCATGACAAGGAATACTATAAATTACATTTAACATTGAAAGTAATGGGGGTTTATCTGTAACTTAAGAATACATTGACCGGATTGTAAGGACTGTTTTAAATGACATTTCGAATTTTTTCAGGATTGTGAAATAATCTGGAGAGTTTAGGAGTGATGTCTCTTATGTATGGTAATGAAGTGAAAAAAGGTTGAGTAGGCGTATTGTTAGTATCATTGTAGTTTGAGACAATGTTCGAGTTATTACTGTTCAAGGCCAGTACTTCTAAGAAAGACAAAGTATTATATAGAATGTTATTGAGTAAAGTACTTGGATATGAATTTTCTAAGAAAAGGTTGAAGAGAATGTTTGAATTCTGTTCATGGAATTTAGGATCTGAGATTTTCAGTACTCTCAATTTCATTTGTTTCACCAAGTTCACTTTTATATACTGTTTATGATATGAATGGTGATTGAGGTATCTTCCTGAGCTGCATGGTTTCCTATACCAGTCTATCAGTAGCTTGTTTTCTGTTCAAGAAATGGTACGGAATTTTCGCTGTCCTCAGTTTCAATTGTGAACCGGATATGAGGTCGTAGCTTTTGAAAGTATCGAGAATCTCATCCACACCATCATTCGGTAATGCTAATATAATATCATCAACATATTTTTTTATGAAGTTCAGATTGAAAGATAAAACTGGAATAACATTGTCTAACAAATCATCCATGACGCACGCTGCTAAAATGGGTGAAATGAAGGCTCCCATTGGGGTACCAACGGTTTGTTTATGAATTTTATTATCAAAAAGGAAAGTCAACAATTCCAAGAATGTCTCTTCCTCAATGGTAAAGTAATTACTGATACGATCCAAATTTTTATGTATTGCTGTAATACAAGCATCCAAATGAACATTGATAGAAAAAGAGACGACATCTTAACTTGCCAGAACATGATTGTCTGGAAGTGCTGAATTATTGAATTTATAAATGACTTCAAACGAGTCTTTTATATAGTACTCTTTGTCAACGTTGTATGCGTAAGTTGATATTTTTGTCAAAAAATAGGCTCCGGAAAGAGACCACAAGCCGTCCTGATGATTGGGAAACCATGAAACAGCTGTTAGCGGATGGTGGGCTCTCTTGGATTCCTAAAAAATTTCTTTTATTCTCGTAATTTGTTTTGCGTTACTCAGAACGCACTAGGAGTACGACTATTGGTGTCGTGGATTGGCCTATGCTGACATCTGTTGGTGAACTATAAATGTGCACGAAATTTCGTGTCATTAAAATTCCACGATAACAGGTCTAAGCTTCAATACACAGATTATAGGTGTCACTATCTATAATTTGATGCTTTTCACATTTTTGTACTTGCCGGTAGGTATTAGCACTATGAGATATTTGATACGAATTCGAAAGAGACCACAAGCCATCCTGATGATTGGGAAACCATGGAACAGCTGTCGGCGGACGATAGGCTCTCTTGGATTCGTAACAGATTTATCTTATTCTTGTTATTCGTTTTGCGTTACTCAGAACGCACTAGGAGTATGACTATTGGTGTCGTGGATTCGTAACAAATTTCCCTTATGCTTCTCCTTCCTAAGTATTTATATATATATATATATATATATATATATATATATATATATATATATATATATAATATATATATATATATATGAAAAATGAATTTGTGGCACAATGGACAGATTATAAAATTAAAGAAAAAAGCATCCTCAAGCGAGACTCGAACTCGCAACCTTAGGCTTGCCGGACCTACGCTCTTCACATTGAGCTATCGAGGATATACGAATCGACACACTCGTGAACACTTGACTTCCTTCAATTTGATGTGGATGTTGGAATGAATAGAAAAATCGAACGTACTTATCAGTGGCCGTCGAGACCCGGTACCCATTCACCCAAACATCATCGTCGAAGTGACGATTTCAGTAGAAGTTTCAAGAAGATGTTCTCCAACCGCTGTTAAGATCAAGCCAAATATATGTGTGAAAGTGGAAACTATTGTCCGTGAGAAATTATGAAAAATGAATTTGTGGCATAATGGACAGATTATTAGATTAAAGAAAAAAAGCATCCTCAAGCGAGACTTGAACTCGCAACCTTAGGCTTTCCGGACCTACGCTCTTCACATTGAGCTATCGAGGCTATACAAATCGACACACACTCGTGAACACTTTACTTCCTTTAATTTAATGTGAAT
Organism: Gonioctena quinquepunctata; assembly: GCA_018342105.1. Taxonomy (NCBI): domain Eukaryota; kingdom Metazoa; phylum Arthropoda; class Insecta; order Coleoptera; family Chrysomelidae; genus Gonioctena; species Gonioctena quinquepunctata. The sequence goes on from JAFIRS010000292.1 coordinate 278,032, forward strand.
GTTAGAATGAATCGAAAAATCGAACGTACTTATCAGTGGCCGTCGAGACCCGGTACCCATTCACCCAAACATAAGTACGTTCGATTTTTCGATTCCTTCCAACATTCACATCAAATTGAAGGAAGTAAAGTGTTCACGAGTGTGTGTCGATTTGTATAGCCTCGATAGCTCAATGTGAAGAGCGTTGGTCCGGCAAACCTAAGGTTGCGAGTTCGAGTCTCGCTTGAGGATGCTTTTTTTTAAATTTAATAATCTGTCCATTATGCCACAAATTCATTTTTCATAATTTCTCACGGACAATAATTTCCCACTTTCACAATATATATATATATATATATATATATATATATATATATATATATATATATATATATATATATATATATATATATATATATATATATATATATATAACTAGAAAAATTGGTGTAAGCAACAATGAAAAAGGAAATTCTTTAAGGTTTATTCAAGCTTTCGGAAATGTTTATTTTCATATCAGGGAGAGAGACTACAATAGATTAAAAAACCAATAGTAATACATATTCAAGTGCTACTCACAACTCTGTTAAGGTTGGTTTCAATTATGTTGAACATATTCATCTAAAATAGTGATACAAAAGAAAAAAACGCAGATCAAGGAATGAATCCAATTCCAAAGTTACTACAACCACATCAGCTTTGTTTAAAATTATATCAATATAAATGTGTTGTCTATGTGGTGTGACAAGTAATAAATGATAAATATAATTGCGAAATTCATTCCAGTTTCACTTGTCACACCACATAGAGTACACATTTATATTTATATAATTTCAAACAACGCTAATGTGAAAGATAAGTGCCATGTGAAGTGGAATGAATAGAAAAAAATGGTTCAATTTTATATTGAATCCTTTATGTGAAGAAAACCGTTTAATTCGATTTTTCTATTCATTCCACTTCACATGGCACTTATCTTTCACTATATGCTAGACGGGCTTGCCACTCCTACTGAGAACGAATCTTTTATTCAGAAACCTATCGAGGTGGGAGATTTTCGGAGTGTTTTTTTCTGTCACTAGGTACCGCCAGTTAAATTTTATCTATTCCGGCATACCTATAGGTGTTACAAGATCGATGATGGTTTGTTTACGTTGTGTCTCACTTCAGCCAGAGTTCTTTGGACCTTTGGCTGGTTGACTACTCCGTACTGATGAGGGCCAAGAAGCCTGAAACCGGTATGCGGATTGTTAGGTGAACACGACATGAATTGAACATAATCGAGCTTATCAGAAAGAAACATTTGCATTCAATGTCCATTGATATTATATGGAAGTATGCATGGATTTTCAGGTGAATATCATTCAACGTTTTGCAAATTGAGCTTATCACCACTTCACATGGCATTTTAAACCGTTTAATTCGATTTTTCTATTATTCCCTTCACATGGCACTTATCTTTCACTATATGCTAGACGGGCTTGCCACTCCTACTGAGAAGGAATCTTTTATTTAGAAACCTATCGAGGTGGGAGATTTTCGGAGTGTTTCTTTCTGTCACTAGGTACCGCCAGTTAAAGTTTATCTTTTCCGGCGTACCTATAGGTGTTACAAGATCGATGATGGTTTGTTTATGTTGTGTCTCACTTCAGCCAGAGTTCTTTGGACCTTTGGCTGGTTGACTACTCCGTACTGATGAGGGCCAAGAAGCCTGAAACCGGTATGCGGATTGTTAGGTGAACACGACATAAATTGAACATAATCGAGCTTATCAGAAAGAAACATTTGCATTCAATGTCCATTGATATTATATGGAAGTATGCATGGATTTTCAGGTGAATATCATTCAACGTTCTGCGTGGTATTTGCCAGGAAAGTAGTTGTTTTTCACCTGAGATCTACCATTTTCTGGTTCAATATTATATTGAATCCTTCATGTGAAGAAAACCGTTTAATTCGATTTTTCTATTCATTCCACTTCACATGGCACTTATCTTTCACTATATGCTAGACGGGCTTGCCACTCCTACTGAGAACAAATCTTTTATTTAGAAACCTATCGAGGTGGGAGATTTTCGGAGTGTTTTTTTCTGTCACTAGGTACCGCCAGTTAAATTTTATCTATTCCGGCGTACCTATAGGTGTTACAAGATCGATGATGGTTTGTTTACGTTGTGTCTCACTTCAGCCAGAGTTCTTTGGACCTTTGGCTGGTTGACTACTCCGTACTGATGAGGGCCAAGAAGCCTGAAACCGGTATGCAGATTGTTAGGTGAACACGACATGAATTGAACATAATCGAGCTTATCAGAAAGAAACATTTGCATTCAATGTCCATTGATATTATATGGAAGTATGCATGGATTTTCAGGTGAATATCATTCAACGTTTTGCGTGGTATTTGCCAGGAAAGTAGTTGTTTTTCACCTGAGATCTACCATTTTCTGGTTCAATTTTATATTGAATCCTTTATGTGAAGAAAACCGTTTAATTCGATTTTTCTATTCATTCCACTTCACATGGCACTTATCTTTCACTATATGCTAGACGGGCTTGCCACAATTCTACTGAGAAGGAATCTTTTATTTAGAAACCTATCGAGGTGGGAGATTTTCGGAGAGTTTCTTTCTGTCACTAGGTACCGCCAGTTAAAGTTTATCTTTTCCGGCGTACCTATAGGTGTACAAGATCGATGATGGTTAAAGGGAAAATAATCGAGCTTATCAGAAAGAAACATTTGCTTGCTACTCCGTACTGATGAGGGCCAAGAAGCCTGAAACCGGTATGCGGATTGTTAGGTGAACACGACATAAATTGAACATAATCGAGCTTATCAGAAAGAAACATTTGCATTCAATGTCCATTGATATTATATGGAAGTATGCATGGATTTTCAGGTGAATATCATTCAACGTTCTGCGTGGTATTTGCCAGGAAAGTAGTTGTTTTTCACCTGAGATCTACCATTTTCTGGTTCAATTTTATATTGAATCCTTTATGTGAAGAAAACCGTTTAATTCGATTTTTCTATTCATTCTACTTCACATGGCACTTATCTTTCACTATATGCTAGACGGGCTTGCCACTCCTACTGAGAAGGAATCTTTTATTTAGAAACCTATCGAGGTGGGAGATTTTCGGAGCGTTATTTTCTGTCACTAGGTGACCGACAGTTAAAGTTTATCTTTTCCGGCGTACCTATAGGTGTTAGCAAGATCGATGATGGTCTGTTTACGTTGTGTCTCACTTCAGCCAGAGTTCTTTGGACCTTTGGCTGGTTGACTACTCCGTACTGATGAGGGCCAAGAAGCCTGAAACCGGTATGCGGATTGTTAGGTGAACACGACATAAATTGAACATAATCGAGCTTATCAGAAAGAAACATTTGCATTCAATGTCCATTGATATTATATGGAAGTATGCATGGATTTTCAGGTGAATATCATTCAACGTTCTGCGTGGTATTTGCCAGGAAAGTAGTTGTTTTTCACCTGAAATCTACCATTTTCTGGTTCAATTTTATATTGAATCCTTTATGTGAAGAAAACCGTTTAATTCGATGATTTTTCTAACGCAAATGTGGTTGTAGTAACTTTGAACATCGTTTTATTCATTGATATACGTTTTTTTCCTCTTGTATCACTATGTCAGATTGATATGTAACATCATTGAAACCAAACTCAACAAAGTTTCTTCCTGTTGATGGAAATAAACATTTCCGAAAGCTTGTAAACGTTAAAGAGTTTATTTTTTCATTACTGCTCACCCCAATATCCCTAGTTTTGTACATAACAAGTCAGCACCATATATATTGGGTTTCTTTTTCGTGGAAAAGAAAAAGTTCAGTATTTCATTATTATTTGATTTATCAAGACGTTCCTTTTTAGGGCTCCAAAACTTCTTCAGTTATATATTCATTTGTGCTTTTCCGAAAATGGAGAGTTATGGTTATAACCAGTATTTAAATTTATATTTCCTCCATATCACCTCAAAATACTTGGACGACATGTTGACCTGCGATGCTATTTTATTTTAATAATTTGTATTCCTTCATTTTGATATTTTTTTGGTTGTTTGGTTTTCCATTTGTGGCCAATTGGGCGGTAATAGTAGATAGGTTCTCATTATTGCCCTTTCATGTTGGATATAGTTACGTTCATTTTGAAATAAAAAAGTCTTATTTTCAACTTCAATTACAAAAAATATAGTGATTATTTGTTATGAAAGCATGGAATGGAAGGAACTAGTACTTTGTGACAAACCAGATATGTCTTCTGGTGTTGATGACAGTTGTCGTATTTGGTTTGGGTTGCCATCTATGTTCGTTATTTGAGGCTATGACTGGGTGGTTGTAATTTATATTGATACAAATTAGGGATGAGTTGTTGTTTGGACAATTATGTGAAAGAAAAAAACCGATATTGACCATTTGAGTGGGATCTACTCTTATTTATTGTCTTTAGATATCAATCAAAATTGACAACGATGTAATATAATAAAAAAAATATGTAAAACAAAAACAAATATATAAATATATATATATATATATATATATATTTATATATATATATATATATATATATATATATGAAAATTAACCATTTGAGCGAAATCTCTTATTTAGTGTCTTAAGATATCAATCAAAAGTGACAACAATTTAATATAAAATAATAGTTCTTTTTAACATTACCGCCACCTGGTAACATCAGTTGGTACGAATCTAACAGTTGGCACCACTGTAACTAATTCCAAGTGATACCCGTCGGGTGTCGTTGGCTGAAATATAATTGCGAAATTCATTCCTAACCTGTAAGTTCCACTGGTTATACCTCATAGAGTACACATTTATATCGATATAATTTCAAACAACGCTAATGTGGTTGTAGTAACTTTCAACTTCGTTTCAGTCCTTGAGCGACGTTTGTTTTCTTTTGTATCACTATGTTAGATCAATATGTTCAACATCAGAAAGTGTTAAGTAGCATATTGTTTCGCACTTGAATATGTATTACAATCGGTTTTTTCATCTATTGCCGTCTATTATAGTCTCCCTGATGATGGAAATGAACATTTCCGAAAGCTTGGATAAACCTTAAAGAGTTTACTTTTTTATTGCTGCTCACCCCAATTTCCCTAGTTTTGTACCTAACTAGTCAGCGAATACTTCCCACACACACACACACATATATATGTATATATATATATATATATATATATATATATATATATATATATATATATATATATATATTTTCCCCACTGTTATACCAATTTTCAGTTATTTTAAATTTATATATATATATAAATATAAATATATATATATCTATATATATATATATAGTAGTGAAACAGGTAAAGAAAATTGTAAAAAAACATAGTATTCACGATGATGATAAAAATAACTGATAATAAAAATGATAAGTATAAGTTTAATTATTTAACAACATTTCCCAACATAACAATATATATATATATATATATATATGGGAGAGGCAACTTTGTCTACACTTGTAAACACTCCATTAGGAGAAAACATTATTAATTAAGTGTGATTAATTATGTTGATATCATCTCACCAATGGAGGGGATTATTAATAATAAATGGCGTGAAGGTTATGAATATCTTTCAAATGATGGAATAGACGGGTTGAATTTATAGGTGTTGTAGCAGGTTGGCATAAATTATGTTCAGGTTTGGACCGGAAATTAACTGTTTCATAACTGAATTTGTTGATATATAACATTTCAGCAATAGGCAATTCATAGAGAATGACTTTATTGTGCAGGATTTTAGTATCATTAGAATCGAAGTTATGGTCAGTAGAAAACTGGTGGCTGCATTATGCCGTTTTTTATTTTATTTTTCATTTGTTATATTGCAATCATATCTATGGTGTTTGAACGCGTGTCTCTAGTTATAGACCTATATTTTTTCATCACTTCTGATTCATTCAATGATGGTGTAGAATCTTTCATTTGAATAAGAAGTAGTTTTGTTTCCTCATCGTATGACCCTGTTGCGACTGTGTCCTTTCATATCAAGGAAAAGATTATTGGAAACCATTTGTTTATATTTACAAGTTCGCATTCAAACATTTATTTTTCACATGTGATTCTAGTTGAGGTATGTACATGTTTTTATAATTGTTAAGCATTGTTTAATAATTCTTTTAAAAAATTTATAATAACGTTCTTTCAAATTGGATAATTTTTTCCATATTTTTTTTTATATTCCAACTTTTCTTTAAATTCATTTTTCCTGCATCCTTACAACTAGTTGCCCCATTGGGCCCTGTTGAAGTTAATGCGTTTAATAAACGAAACGTTTCCCAAAACTCAGAAGGTTTGTTATTTATCCTCATCCGACAATCCTATCAGTCCTCCATTTTCAAGGTCACAATTTCCCACTTGAATTAATCTTTTACTCGGGATATAAAGCTATACATGGGTTTCTTCCAAGAAGTGAGGACAACATTAGGAGAACAGGTCTACATAATTTTTAAATCAAATTAAATACAAAAATTTTTTTACAATGCAAGTAGGGGGCAATATCACCAGCTCACATTCAGAACAACATTGAATGTTCATATTCAGTCATGGATACCCAACACCCATTCATGTCTATTGTAGATAACATTGTATGTTATTCGAAAACAGAAATACTGAATTTAGAGATTAGGCTTACACATTGTCAAATTAGTCAAATAAAGGAAAAAGCACAACGAATCTCACATTGGTTATAAGAACACGTACCATCTTACATCGTACGTTTAATATTTGAAAAACAGATATATTAGGTATTCTATAATAACTAAAACATCATATGTGAAAAAACTAAATAATCTTAAAAATTAGGTACATAATGTGAGTGACATTTTGTCTTCGAACAAGAACAAGAAATACCCGCATGTAGCAAATCGTATGATCACTATTCAATGGAAACAATATAATTATTAAGAATTCGACGAATATCACAACCGAGCTATGTCATAAATTCCTACGAACGTGTCAACGTTCACAGTAAAAGATCGTATTTATTTCTAGAATTCCTAGAACGTACATTTCCAACAACAGCTCCTATTCAGAGTTGAAAACTGTTACGACTAGGTTAGGTTCGGTGAAGGAGTTCATTATACACCAAAAAATAGTATGTGGGCAACACGGAACTTCCTTAACGGAAATATATATTGAAACTAGTCCAGAAAAATATGTTAATGTTTACGAAAGACCTTATTTTTTTGTCAACAATATATATATTAGAATGATGTGAGTTAGATAGTTGGTAATAGTGGGATTGCCGTTTTTTGGTCTGGATTTTTCGACAATCATCTATTCAATTGGGCCACTAAAACAAATATATTACACTTCCAGTTGAATGAGGATACTCGCTGAAAATGTTGAAAATGTATAAATTCATATCTTCAGTGATAGCCGAATGTTCAGAGTAGTATGTTGGCTCAGGGACTAACCAACCAGTAATTTGTATTTCGATAAGAGATGGCTCACTCCAATACGAATGTGTGTATCAGATCGCCTTTTAAATGTCATCTCACTTTTTATATTAATTGATTACTTAGAAAAATATAGATTATGATATTGATATATAACTATTTGACACCAAGCGGTTGCGAAATCAAATTGAACTGAAAAATCATCTTATTCAACTTGCGTAGGTCCGGAAATGCAGAGAGAAGATTTGAGAAAAACACAAAGATATTTTGCACTCACCGGAGTCTCTACCTAACCTAACCTGACCTACGCAAGTTGAATAAAATTATTTTTTTGTTCAATTTGAGTTCGCAATCGCTCGGCATTCAAATAGTCATATATAAATTTCATAATCTATATTTTTTCGAGTAATTGAGTGATATAAAAAGTGAGATGGCACTTGAAAGGCGATCTGATACACACATTCGTATTGAAGTGAGCCATCTCTTATCGATGGGTTCTGAATTCGTATTTAACTCACAGAGCTCTCCCTCCCATTGACATCATGAAGGATATGTGATACAGAGTCTTAATGATGATGTTAACAAACACGAAATCAGAGGTGAATTCAACCTATGTGAATTCACTCACAATTGAATACAAACGTGATCTTTTTGAAAAATAATGTCAGTTTTCAAAGAAGTTCCTTAGTAAGAATAATAACATAATTGTTACCAGGTCCGATGAAGGGAATTCCACTGTAATTATTTCGAAAGATGATATTCACCAAAACATGTCACAAATAGTCTCAGACACAAACATTTATAAACTTTTGAATAAAAATATGACTACGTATTACGAAAATCTATCCCCGTGGGCTCCTAAAACATTCCCAAACATTTTTAATTCCTTTATTAAATATTTACAATTGTAACAGATGTGAATTGAAGTTTTCCCTTTTCAGATACGTTGGTGATCCGGGATTCTAATAATCACATTTTAACCGATTGGTATCACCAACCTACATGTTCGAGAAGGATTATTGATTTCAAATCAGGACATCCTATGCATAAACAAAATTATTGTTGAAATCTTTCAAATATAAGGCAGATAACCTTGGACTTTAGCGAAGAAAAGTATACTACGTTGAGAAAAATGGCTGAAGAAAATTTATTTCCGGTGAACATAATGAAAATAATTTAAACCTAAAATACAGGGTTGATATACAAGACATCAATAGTAATATAACTTATTACAAAATTCCTTTAGTAAAATGACTGAGTGGTCTCCAAAATTTCAAAACAAAATCACATTTCGAACTGAGTACTACTTGAAAATTTACAATGCATTTCATTCTGTATTTCTAGGATGAAATGGAAAACCTCCCGTACGCCCCCGTGAAGAGGCAGTAGCAGGTCGCCTCGCGATGTATTGCCATACCCCTATGTAAATAAAAATTATTTCAAGTAAAAAGAAGCGTTATATCCCTTCCTGCTATTCGCTTATGGGAAAGATTTGTAATTTGATCATGAAAGAACAATTGAAATCTACGCATAATACTTTCGTTCGACAAATTTGAGCTGTTTCCTGGGAAAAGCACGTAAAAAAACCAGATTCAGAAAAATTTTCTGCAGCCTTCGGTCGTTGCGGAGCAAGTCATGCTCTGTGAAAATGCTGTTTTGTGTTTGAGGGGTGGTGAGGGTGAATGTTCTGTGGAAATATTTTCCGGTGAGTTATAGAAGTTTTGTGGTTGATTTGGGTGTGATGGCAAATTGAAAAAAAAGGAGTTTTTGCGTGACACAGCTCGGGATCGAACCCGAGTCCTTGTAGTTCGGAATCGAGCGTTCATCTACATGAGCTACAAGGCTCATTTGAGTTAAAATGAAGTGTTTGAAGTTATCTAAGCGCTGGGCGGAGCTCTGAAAAATCTTTAACCGCCCTCTCCCGCTTCCCATCCTACTGACTAACTTCTGCCTGCAGAGCTATACACTTGTCAGCTAGTAAGGAGGGTTTTTTTGTGAAAATGTTCCTTGTACCTTATCCTTTTTAACCGACGAAAACAAAAAGGAAAAGGTTCTCTAGTCGACGCGTATATTTGTTTTTGAGAGGATGGAATGATATACAAAGTAATGAAATAAACTAACCAGAACAACAAAAATAATTTATATCACAACAAATAGTAAAAGTAGATAATCGAATTATTCAACTGGTGAAAGATGAAGTAAGGTGGGTAAGTAAGTATTTTGAAAGTAATCAAAAAACAAGTAGGTAGTAATTAGTACATTCCAGCCACAAAAAATTGAAAAAGGAAAACTTTTTAACAAAAAATTAAACCGACGAAATACGGAACTGGAAAATAAAAAATAAAATAAAGCTTCTTAGTCTCAATAACTAAGCTCCTAAACTAATGTAAGTAACTAATTTTGAGTCGGCGCCAAACAAACAATCAACGAAGATCATTGAATTACTTCAAAAAAATTATCAGAATGTCACCGCGCAACTCGATACATTATACGCCTCACCTAATTCATCTGCTTGTTTGTTTGGCGCCGACTCAAAATTAGTTACTTACATTAATTTAGGAGCTTAGTTATTGAGACAAACAAGGTTTATTTTATTTTTTACTTTTCAGTTCCGTATTTCGTCGGTTTAATTTTTTGTTAAAAAGTTTTTATTGATTTACCACCTGCATTGGAGAGATATGAAAGTTAACCAACGTGACTTCCGAATGTTGCTTTGCAACTAAGTTGCCGGTTGAAAACACGTTTAAATACTAATAATGAATTACACTCAATTGATTGTGTTTTATTCTACTGGGATGTTATGTATACAAACAAATGCCTCTCCGTATCATCAAACTATTCATATAGAATAGGAACAAACAAGATGGGCTCATCACATCCAGTTGACAACTGATTTTTGACAAGTAGTGTTGTTTTCTCATCGTGAGAACCTGTTTCGATCAAAATAAATGATAGTTTAAAAAAACTAAAGAACAAGCTTTTATAGAAAACCAGACTAAAAAAATTGAAAATAAGAAAAACAAGTATTTTATTTAAAAAAAAGCGTGGAGTGTATGGTATCGCCTCGGTGTGTAATGTACTATATACCTAATTATTGATACCATGCACTCTACGCTTTTTTTAAAATAAACTACTTTTTTCTCATTTTCAATTTTTTCAGTCTGGTTTTCTATAAAAGCGTGTTTTTTCAGTTTTTTAAACTATTATTTTTATTATTTTTTTGCAAATTGAAAAATGGAATAATCAATAATAATAATCAAATTAGGTTATCATAATTTCCGACCCCAAAAACCCCCACATCAATTTTGAATAGAATCAGACCATAATCTCAAAATTCGGCCGCCATTTTGAATTTTTCAATTTTTACAGAAGAATCATAATATTCGACCCCAAAAACCCCCACATACTAATTTTGAATGGAATCAGACCATAATCACAAAACTCGGCCGCCATTTTGAAGGCGCCATCTTGAATTTTTCAGTTTTTACGAAAGAATCATAATATTCAACCCCAAAAATACTAATTTTGAATGGAATCAGAACATAATCACGAAACTCCGCCGCCATTTTGAAGCCGCCATATCGAATTTTTCAATTTTACAAAAGAACCATAATATTTGACACCAAAAACACCCACATACTAAATTTGAATGAAATCAGACCATAATCACAAAACTGGGTCGCCATTTTGAAGCCGTCCATCTTGAGTTTTTCAAAAAATCATAATCTCCGACCACAAAAACTTCCGAATATCAATTTTGAAGCGAATCGGACCATAATCACAAAACTCGTTCGCCATATTGGAGCCGCCATTTTGTTTTTTCTTCACACAAAAATCTCTTAATGCATTGTCACCGGAATTATGTGCACCTGTCAAATTTCAAATCGTTCGGATGTCCGGAAGTGGGTCAAAATCGCGCCCAAAGGAGTCGTTACAAACAAACAAACATACAAGTGAAGCTAATATGAAGCGTGTTAAAACCATTTTTGGAGAATATGTGTTTTTATTCATACGTTCGCATTCAAATAAATGTTGGTATATTTTCCACATATGATATTAGTTGAGCTATGTACATATTTTGATATCTAATTATATTGCTACTCTAATTGCCAAGTAAATATATGAAACTACCCAGGGGTCAAGTCTACTTGTATCTAGCGACTGACTGTGACTATTGTGCCCAAATAAGAATTCTTATTCCGGTATCTTCCATCCCGAAAACACATGGGCCCCTTCGGCGTATGTTGTGATAATAGAGGGAAAGCAACCTAACTACTCATCTAACGTAGAAGGAGGAAACACAACATAACCTCATTTTCGAAAAAAAAAATTTATATTTTGTGCAGAATCATTTATTTATAAAATCATAGCAGAGCGCTTTCGACTGTTAAGTCATCATCAGAACCACCTGAAACCAAGTACTCATTGAAAATTTCAAATAGATTTCAAATTGAAAAACATTAAAAAGGGAAAAAGGGATAGATTACTTATCGTCGAATTCACAGAAAACCGTAAAAAGTATCTCTGCTGCATAGAACATTGTATAAGTTCGGAGTACAAGAATGTTGAAATTCATTCTGGTCCAGGATTATTATGGATTGGAATGTTAAAATTGATCCTGGTCCAGGATTTTTATGGATTGACATGTTAGAATTCATCCTGGTCCAGGATGTTTGTACTCTGAACTTTTACAATGTTTTATGCATCAGATATCCTTTTTACGGTTTCCTGTAAACTGGACGAGTGAGTAACCTCACTTTTTCGTATTTATAATTTTCAATTTAAAATCAAATATTCCTCTATTTCAAATTTTTAACGAGTACCTACTTTCAGGTAGCACTGATGATGACTTAACAGTTGGAAGCGATCTGCATGATTTTATAAATAAATTATTCTGACGAAATATGAATTTATTTCTTCGAATATATCGATACGTCATATACTTAGACCTTTCACTTACCTCATTTTGGATAACTCGATATCCAAGTTGAATGCAATCCCATCACTATTCTATAAAAACTTTGACCTACCTAACGGATAATAGAATAAAAATATGCCAGCTTTGCTCATGTCTTTTTCCGATATTTTTTGTCACGGAAACATAAGACACGTTGGCGAAAAACCAACCTTACTATCTTATATAAGTGAAGGCTAAACTCGATATCCAAATTGAATGCAAGTACAAATAAAAATGCTCCACCCACAACCTTGTACTTGATTATTTTATGCAATTTACGTGGATTATATTTGAGAAAACGCTGTCTCTGAAAAAAATTTTTATATAATTGGTCATTGAATGATATTTCCCATCGGCAGCCGATCGAAAACAATCGTTATAAGCGAGAGCTATCATGTTTATCCAGTTCAAGGCTCAGATGAGATTTGTGAAGCCGGCAACATTGTCAATAATAGCAGAAAGACTGTTTAAAGTTGAAGGTACATAAAAAAAGTAAATTATAATCTCACCCATTACATAAATATGCCCCCCTTTTGATATAAGACTCGAATATCGTCCCTGACATATATGATGAATTTTGTTAATAAATATGGCTGACAATCCGAAGACAGTAGAAGAGCAAAACACCAAAACTATATTGCCGTTATTTCCAATGTGAAGACATGGCCAACTTCGATCAATGGAATCTGAACCTGAGAAAGGAATAGAATAAAAAGAGTGGATTTTTGTTGAAATACTCCATTCTGATGCCTCAATGTGTATAATTGTACATGTGCTATTCGGACATACATAAAATCCCAACTATTATAAGTTAATGAAAGACTCGTTTGAAAATCGACTTTTAGAATATTTGAGGTCCTGTAACTTCGAAAGTTATATATAATTTTTCGGATTTGATTATCTGCAAATCGAAATGTATCATATATTAACGTTGGAAAAAAACTGTTATGATTATTCAATCATGAAGAATTGGGTACTATTCAAATAATTCAGTGTAATGTATGAAATAACTGCTGTGTACAGTTCGCTGATGAAAAACAAATAAATTCAAACCGTTCCAAGTACGTGGAAAATATGTTTGATAATTGCCCAAGTTGGACATCCATATCTCCCACACACCCTGAAACAACCCGTCATCCAGACTGAAACAGTTTCTGATCACGTAGATGTAGCGATTATGTTGTCCATCAATTTTTCTCTATTTCGCAATGATAGGGGAGCCCAAGCGGGGATTTTGGGATTTACTCAAGCGCGGCAGAATAACATAAGGGGGGAAATCTCGCACCCTGGTAATTACCCCCACCATACATGAACCCTTTATATAGGGTCGTGTGTTAAGGGCAGCCGATCAGAATAGTAAAAAAAATGATCGTTACAAAAACTCGAGCGCGTCAGAATAAGCAAGGTAAGGTAATTACATGCAGAAAAGTGTGCATTTCAATAATATGAGTTTCGCACTCGACATAAGGAAATAGGAGAGTCACAAAGTTGCAGAGAAAAACGTCACCTGGACATTCTCGAGCGCGGTTGAATTTTTTTTTATACGGAAGGAAATCATTTAAGGATCACGGTAATAATATAATCTACCAATTTAAGCCGAAGTATTAAAATCATCAAATATATAGGGGAGCCCGATAGGGAATTTTGGGATTTACTCAAGTAGGCTGCGCGTTCAGGGCAGCCGATCAGAATGGTAAAAATAAATTATCATTAGAAATATTCGAGCGCGTTAGATTAAGGTGAGATGGAATACTTACATGCTGAAAAGTGTGCATTTCAATAATCTGACGATTTGAGCCCGACGTAAGAGAGTGGCTGGGTTACAAAATTGCCAAAAAAACGTCACCTCGACATTTTCGAGCGCGGTCGATTCTTTTTTATTTTGAAGGAAATAATTCGAGCATAACGGGAAAAATATAATCTGCCGATTTCCACAAGCCAAAGTAACAAAAGATGTAAATAAAGTTTAGTGCGTGCAGTTGAAGTGAAGCATGTATTCCCCACTCCGCGCCTCTCTTTCCCTTGACATTATATACACAATGCTCTGGCTTGTTCGTGTCTTAATATAAGGTTTGTGAATTTAATATCTGCTATACCATAAGTGATATTATTATGAGGTGTGTATTTTGTGAACAAGATACATCTGAAAAACATGTTAAATTTACATCGAAAACATTAAAAGAATGCATGACGGTTTTGGAGTATCGTCGGAGCAAACCGGTTCTCGAAAAAACACGAACAACGTACAATAATATTGAAATTTCGGCTGAAACATCATTGAATTAAGGATATCACGCACACTGTTATGAGTTATTCACAGCAATTAAAATACTTTCCGATTTCCAAAATACGGAGCAACAGAAAAGTGCAGCGGAATGTGATAATGCACCGGAAGTTTCTGGGGAGAGTTCCGAATCACATGTTCCTGTTATTTCCATTTCATGCTCTATTTTCGGTGCATTTTATTTGACGCATTTAATGATAGAAAGAATCATGAACAATTTTTTTTTAAATCTTCAGTTTTAGGAAAATCCCCCTAAATTATTGTCAGATTATGGGTCAGCATGTCTAGGACATCAAGCTGAACCATCTCTATGATAATCTGAAGCGCTCGAGTATTTCAAGACGGTGATTTTTTTTTGCATTTTCAAAAAGCCGCCACGAGCTTGCGTCACGTTCGATCGTCACTCTTTTGAATGGGAGTTTTTTTCGGGTTCACTTAACATCGTCTCTTAATATATGACGCACTCGAATAATTTTTTTTCCATTTTCTACCCTTTCATACGGCCACCCCACCAAACCGGTAGATTAACATATAGTTTTCCCAATATCAATTGCAGAAGCATGAAAAAGTCTTGCGGCGAAATCCTGTGAGCAGCAGTGGTGGTGATAACTAATTTTATTTAGATATTTTAAGATTTCAAAAATACTTCATAAATAATGAAAAATGAAAAAAAAAAGACAATCTTTTATTTATACAAATACATTAAGAAAGAAAAATAATTTATTTCATTGTTTGATGTAGATTACTAGAATATCCTGAAACGTATTTCGATCGGCACACACCAAGACCACAGACGCTACTGGTTTTTAATCTTTCAGAGCTATTAAAACACAATTATAACGCGTGATTTATGACCTTTCAGTATAGACACGCCTATACAAGCATCGATGTCCCACGATTGGCCCAGACGAATCGGTTGTAGAAAAATGACAGCTGTCACTCAGGTCCACGTTGACTGCGGCTCTTTTGATCTACTGTATGCCGACGGAAAATGTTTACGAGTAGTACAGATTATTTTTCGTTCAGTTTCTTCGCATATACGCTCGTGTTAGCGAAGTGAGTTTTTATTCGCTCCCCATAGAAACAGCTTCCGCAATTGATATTGGATGGACTATACCTCCGTTATCAGAGACACGTGGGGTAAATACACTATTCATATCTGATGCCCTCGAGTATTTCTAAATGACTATTTTTTTGAAATTTTTGAAAACCTGTGGACGCTTCCCCCACCGGTGAAAGGGTAAAGATCGTATAACTTTTTTTCTATCTACCCTCTAATCTTTAAAATCCAATCGGTCCCCACGACGCTCGAGTAAATCCCCATTTAGCCTCGTGGGCTCTCCTACCACAATATATGGTGAATGACGGACTAATCAACGATAAGGCGAATTCACCAGTTACACTTCCATTTTCATCCTTAACATTTTCAATGGGCCACGTTATAATTGACCTTTTAAAGGAGTTCTGGAAAAATTATATTATCAATTCATCACTTTTGGAAAATTGTTACATAAAACCTTCATCCATTGGCGTCTTCAGTTGTGTTCCCGATTTTTAAGTTGGGTAATTTCAATTGACGCACGAACCTTTTAGGATTGCTAAACAACGTCGTTCTTACTAGATGCAATAAATTTACAGAATGGATTTGGAAAACAAATGCCGCCCTAATTCAAATGATCTGAACTGTTCTAAAAATGATTCATACGGCTTATTGACAATTCTATTGAGCCTCGAAATTAATGGCACTTTATCAACGTTTCTACATTTATAATAGATTTTTAGTGAATACGCGTTGATCTATGAACTCAAAAAGAATTTCAATGTGAATAAGTTGATGTTATTGATGGTTCTTCAATACGATCCATCGCAATAGTGTGATTTGTATGGAAATTATTATTTTTTTATTTTTTGAACCATTATTCAAATTAAGCAACAGATGAAATCTGAAATAAATTTCCGAACCAGATGAAGCCCATGCAACAGCACTGACTCGAAAGAAAACAACAAAGCTCGGAGACCAACGTATCCACTCTGCCAGTAACTGAAACAATTGTTTCCATTCTGAAAGGAATTGATTCAAAACTAATCTTTAGAAATAGAACAAGGAATTGAATCCAATATTAAATAGAATGTGTGTGATCATTGGACTGGAACAGAAAAAAGTCCATATAGAATATTATATGCCAAGTTTCTTCCTCAACAACGGAAAACAATTCATCTCGAGCAAATTCTAGGATGTGGCGAAGATGTTCGAAATGTGCTGACAAACTGCTGTCAACGATAAAGGGAGCGTGCAAATTGATAGAAAGCACACCCCTGCATTTATAAATGGATGTCAATAAAAAAATATTTTATAATGTGTTTTGTATTTAATTTTTCAATCAAATTGTAACCCAAACTAAATATTTAAAATCGTATTCCACATTTCTTTCACATTTTATTAATTAATTTTTCATTGTAATGAATATTTGATTTTGCGTGAATTATTCGTGGACTTCCTATAGTCATAATGTCCACATAATTTTGGAGAAATGTTATACAACGGTATCAAAATTTGAAAAACCCCTTCACGAATAGAAGTTCCAAAGATAGCACGATTTCCTTCGTGATTCATTCCATTCAACATATTATTGAAACAAAAAATAGTCAACGACTTTTCCATTTATAATATAAAAGAAGGTATCTTCGGTTTTTTGTGGTTCATATGGATAAAAATTATTTTGTTGCCTTTTGCAATAAAAAAAAATGAGTATCACTCTATGCACATTTTATGATATACTCAGATATTCCATTAATGTAAAGATAAATATTTGGAATAATATATTTTCTGTAAAAAAAATTTTTTTTTTTGAAAATTGGACTTTTTTCATCCAGATCTCCAGGCCAATGGGAACCCTCCGAAATCTTTTCTTGGTTATCGCCTTCTAAAACCAGACTCAGTATTCATATTGGCGAAGAGTTCAAATAAACAATGTCGAATTAAAATCCAGCATCAGTGCCGGAAAGAATGGAATCACCAAATTAAATAATATTCGCATTCTAGGCAGTAAAGCTAGTAAAAAAATGAAAAAAAAAACATACCCAAAAATATGCCCCATATATAATTCGAAACGAAATGAGGTTTAGAGGAATGTTCTTAGAAAATGTAACTCACCGATGAAAATTACGATTTCCATTATCAAAATAAGATTCGGAAAAAAGGGTAAAGTAACCCTAAAACGACTATATCGGGAATCTGTGGAAAATATTGACAAAGGGGATGAGATTTTTTATGAGGATGTTCTGGAGATTCTTTGCTACTGACATAAGGATTAATATTGCAAAGGAAGCATGTTTGTTTCTCAATTCTTTTCGAACAATCATTCAATTCGAAATTGTTCAGTTGATATAGATGCATTGAATCCATTAGTGTTCTAAAAATGCATGAAGCCAGATCTGTCAACAAAACAACAACATTTTATCCGAAACAAGAACAACTTGGTCGAATGGATCAACTATCTAAGTCTCAAGCTCCGAATATTAGTGTGTTTTATAAGCTAATAAGACATGGAATGCAATACAACATTTTATTCATAGCTGGTATGATATAAACACGAATACGTATCCAAAATTGAGAGATCATTTGATGTTCATCACAGTTGTTGAAAATTTATAGAATATGTTGTTCGAGAAGGTTAAAATATGGCTTCTATGACAAATGGTTCGTCTATTATATGAGTTTAGATGGTTTATTGACACCATTTGACTCAAGTAACTTATGAGTCATAAAACACACTCTTATTTTATTTACCTCATAGAACGTTCGTGAACAGAAGCATTATGACTTCATAACATGCCAGTTGTTAATGAAATCTTTATTTCATTTTGAGACACTCTTACAATGAATAACTATTTTTCAGAGTGCCATCCAACATTAAGAAATTTGGTGCCGCTTAATATCTAATAGTTCACATATACATCTCGAGCGACTCAAGTTTCGATAATAATCTACGACACGATTCGTTTCCATCTAGATATCGTCTTGAAACTAATCGAAATCACCTAAGACTGGATAACTATCGTGATACTCCTCGAGCCTTTATAGCTTTGGCATTGTTTGTCAATCTCACGTGCTTTCGGTAAGACACAAATGGAGACCATCACCATATGTCACTGGTCCATGAGTCTCCACGTAATGTATGTTCTATTTTTTCCGTATGTCGATGATTAATTCACAGAATGTGAGTTATTCGATAGTGGATGACTTGCAATAAAATTTCTTAATGATAGAGAATTTACAGATGATTTGAATCTCCTGAATTCGAGGAGTGATGTTATATAGGCCAATCAAAATAGAGCGAAAAATGACGGATTCTATGACAAAAATGGTATCAAGAAACTGACTGTGTCATCATACGGGAGACGGTGCATAGTTATATCCTATTATGTTTCCTACTCACAACAATCACATCCCAATTTGTTATAAACATTAAAGAGCAAAAAATCCTGTTTTTTTTTGTTTTTTGCCTGTAACGTGGAAACTAATGAATTAATCTCGATGCTCTCAATGAACGAATTGTGGAAGATAAGAATGCAGAAAGTACGACTCTATCGAATTATTAGTAACGGAGAAAAACGCCCTGCCGCATCACTGATTTTAGCAGAATTGCAATTTGAATTTTTCAATGTACTTTGATGGAGAAATCCCAGATGCGTCATTGGAGGTCCGATTTCAATTTTCAACAAGATTATGAAAGTAGAATACAACAAAAGGTCTATTCTCATTTTGCGTTAAAATGCTGCAAGATAGGTGATAAATATGACCGAAAACGGGCGAGCTCATGAAAGCGGCTGAGTAGCAGCAGGGGTAGAGCGGCAGATCCATAACTTATGCGCAGGGCCCTTGTATAACTATACATCAGCTTCCCCGCTGCTCTATCCCTTCTACTCAGCAGCTTTCTCTCACTCGTCCGTTTTCGGTCATGTTGGCAAGTATTTCTCACCTATTCCGCAGCATTTCAACGCAAGATAGAATAGACTTTTGTAGTACTATCGTTTTATTCCAGAATATTTTCGTAAAATTGAAATCGGACCACGTATGAAACAGTCAGGCTCCAATAAAGGGCCTTAAAAAACGCATGCATATTGCGATTTTGCAAAAAACTAATTATTCGACAGCGCCTGAGGTTTTTACAGAAAAAGTACATATCAATCACTACTGTGTCGCGGAGAGCTGTGCTACAACATGGAAAATGATGGTGTTATGATTTTTTTGACGAATGCAGTTTTTTTTTCTCCATTAATAATGATTTGATCAAGTCGTGCCTGGGCTCACTTCTCTTGCATTTCAATTCTCCACAATCAATCCATTGAATTCATTGAAATTGCATTGTTCGGCATTGAAACTGAAAAAATACAATCAATCAGTTTCAACCTCTCTTCAATCAATAGTTCAGAATAGTATGTGATTGGCTTGAGAATATGAATTTATTAAATTTGAGATTTTCCGCATTCCGCCGTTTGCAGTCTGTCGGTCCGTCCAAAGGATTGTCTGTCTCAGAGATTTTTGAAATCATAACCATTCAACTTAGAGAGTTGAAATGTAACTATGCTAGAATTTGAAAACTCAAAACTATTTCAGAAATAATATCAGAATATTCCGTTCCCGCATTCAAATAGGGGATGTGTGAGGATTTATTCATCCAAGAATTTTAAGAACAACAGAATTTTGCGGTCCCACCTCTCCTCTATTAGGTATTATGACGTCAACATTGGAAGCATCCAAAGAATAGGGAGGATGTAACTAGCTACCATTGATAAAAACTAATTATCCGATGAGAAAAAGGGAATATTCCTCTTAAAAAGATGAAATTGAGAACACAATTGAATTATTGAGAAAAAAATCAAGGAAGAAATTGAAGGAGAAAACAGGGTAATGAAGCTTATTCGATCCTAAATGGTGAAATAATGGTCGGACAACTTACACTTTTCCTTAGTGAGGACGAGGTTTCCCTTTTATTTGAAACGATTCTCATGGCCAGTTGTTATAAATGACCCTCCGTCATTGAATTAAACACTGATCGATGTAAACACATATGTTTATTTGAGATTCTTCTTGTGTCCCTTTGGCATTAAGAAACGAATAAGCTCCAGTTATTTTCCTTACAAGTGCGGAAGCCACGCGACGGCAGTAATCCAAACGACCAATGAGTTTGTATCAATTTTTTTTCTACAAGCTTCAGAAAACATGAGACATTTTCAATAATTCATTTTGAATACAATATAACATAACAAATACTTATTCTGAATAGTTATAAAAATAAGTTCATATGGATACAGTTAATTTTTACCTATTATTTATATTTATATTGAAATCGCAGTTTGATACTCAACGCAAATTCATTACGGATGTCCAAACAGGTTGAAGCCAATTGGTCTTGACTAGGGAAGGGTTACGTAGAAACAGGTATATATATATATATATATATATATATATATATATATATTATATATATATATATATATATCTTGGTGCTAATTTGAAACGGTGCTATATTTGAGGGCGTAAATATGTCTTCTGAGCTGCAACTAAAAGTTGACGGAGCTCTTGAATCATTAAAACTGATAATTTTGTTTTATATCTATTTGTTTCGATCAATGGATTCCAGACATGAACTTCATCCTTCTGAACGTTCATTATCCGTTATTTCTTTGCAGTATTGGCTAGTAAACTGGCAAACGATCGTCTAAAGCTATCATCTGTGTATGAGTGAGGATTTTTGAGTCCTATATTACCCTCGATAATGGACGGCAGTTTTCCTATGTAGACTTTCCATATGCCAAGCCAACCAATATCATTCAGATGCTCTGTGATGTGATCTTTTCTTCTCAGTCCACATATCAAACGGACACAAGTGTTCTGAATGAGTTGAAGGCGTCCCAAATTTGTCTTTGATATGGCATGACCGTAAATGGCGTCACCGTAGTTGAGATGAGAGAGAGTACTAGAGCATCACACAGAAACCGTGACAAATGACTTAGAAGTGTTGATACTCAAGCAAAACTTATATAGTTGTTTGTGGCCGATTAATATCATGAGATATTGTGCAATCGGACACTCTCTTCTTCTCTCCTTCAATCGTTTCAGATTCGGAAGTCGATCCCGTATGGCTACACTTCCTCTTCCGCGTTTTTCAATTGTGCATAGGTGTATTCAATCCCGTTCGTGATGGGTGTCTCTTTCCTAAAATCAACCTTCGAAGTCCTGTCTTGGATTTTCGATTTCTTCAGGCACGCTAATAGGAATTCATCAGCACTGTAGATATCAGCGGTAAGGTCATGTGCAATCTTTATATTAGATTGTTTCAGTGTTTCTCGATTAAGCTTTGTGAGAAGAAGATATCATTTTTCAATCGGTAGTTCACTACTTCGAGGGCTATTGGTCGAGCTTCATCATCAGTTTTGGAATTTGTACAGTTAATCTTCAGTGTGTTCGTTATCAGACTCAGGAGATTGCCAGCAGGATTGAAGTAGGATTCTGAGATGCCATAAACTATAAGATTATATTTTTTCTGTCGTCTCTCAAGATCTAGAACTCTCTCACGTAACTTTGAATTCTCGGCTTCCAGCTCTGTATTTTTCAGTTTAAAATGTTCCATTCGAGCTGAAAAGTCTTTCCGTGTATATATGTATATATATATATATATATATATATATATATATTCATTGGAAGTTGGCATCACGTATAGACAGTATTTATCAAAAAATACTAGGCCAGTTGTTTGGATCATGCGAGTTCGTTCACACCAATAAAAACAATACGAATTTATCTCGGCTTGGGACCTTCTTATCTGTGTAATAGAAATTAGGCGATAATACTATGTACTCACGTTCAGAGGCTATAATATGTATCATCCAAGAACTGCATATATATATATATATATATTGAATTAATTTTCGATTCAATTCATAACGACGAAAATGTCAAATATTTGTTTCCAATTAAAACACACTTGTAAAAAAAAATTATTTAATTTATTTGGGAATGATGATTTCGTCTTAATTGACTAATCATCAATTAATATCCGTAATAAAATTGGCTTGAAAATTAGAATTTGATATTTTCAGATGACGTATTTCGCATAGTCCAAGAGCAGTCCACTGTTCGACTGTATGTCCGTCCATCTATTCAATTGTTTAGCCCATGTCTTCTGTAGGGAATTGAAATGAGGTATCCCAATAGAGCGATCAAGACAAAACTATTTCAGGAATATAATGATAATATTCAGTTTCTGGTTTTCTCTGAGGGGGCAAATGAGGCCGTCGATTTTCTATCAAAACGTGTCAGGTATCGGATAAAAATTAATGCGATGAGGAGTTCATTCAATAATGGAAAAAGTCCGATACAACAGATCGTTGTTGCCCAACCTCACCTATCCATATAATCTAAAGTAAACAATTTCGAACAGCGAAGTAGGCAATAAATCATCAGTGAGGACTGACATACGTTTAAGCTTTTTCCACTTGTTTGAAATATACTTAAGGCACACCCAAATACGCCCCTGAATAAGCTACGACTGAACCCAGGTAGCACAGGTCAGTGAAATGACGTTCTAATGACGTCTTATTCAAGTCAGTGGAGGTCATATGACGTTCCTGCGTGGACAACTATTTGTCATTCAAAAATTGAGACAAAAAGTGTCGTTAATAGCATTGTTCCAGGCATGCCATAAATCTTTCAGCAATTCGCTAGCAATGTTAAGGGCCTGTTGCATGAAGCGTTCTGTTATATCAACGGATGTCCAACAGAGCTAACTGTGCTCAACTTTTCTGGAATATTAAAAAGTCTCCCGTTGACTTCCTTATTTTTATATCTTGGGAGAAGTTTGAATCTGGTACGTTATCCCGCGCTAGTAGTTGATTGATTTAAACAGGGAATTCCATCCCACTAAAATTGGGCCCGCATAAGTAGCGTGAAAACACCACATGTCGAAAGCCGTGGTAGCGGACAGCGTTGCCAAACTGAAAAAAATTCCCCAGGAATGAGGCTTTCAAAATGACTTTCAATTTGAGAAAGAGAGGAAACATAATGAATTCTTGACGAACTATGAAGGAGAAATAGGCTGACCGTCAGAATACCGTCAATAATCAATATGTAGTGGATGACAAATTAATGAGATGTGTCGTCTTGTCATAATTCACGATGTCAAAAACCAAACTATGGAGGTGTAAATATTTTCGAAAATGAAAACGAAAGAGTTGGGGTGGGCTGAGAATATACGTGATATTAATACCCTTTTGTTTCCTTATCTATCTAATTTTTGTTTTTTCACTAGATGGTAGTCAAATATATTTTGTTTGATTTTGTCAAGTAAAACTCTCATTTCAAAAAGCTTGTCAATCGGTCGAGTCTGAAAAAGTTATTAGACTTTATGGACCTTTTCCCGATACCCTTTCACATGGAATATTCCATTATGGGTTGGATATTTCATTTCAGACTAGTTCTAAGAAGACAAATCCATTGTGAATACAATGATTGCCTATATCTCATTGATTTGTGGCATTGTTATATTTTTTCATGAGTACTTGTCCCATTTTACTTTCGGATGCTCAAAAATAGTGTGTTTTTTTCCCTGAGGACCATAAACCAGCTGAATCTGAATGAAAATCAAAGAACAATTTTTTAATTTTGGAAATGTTCGTATATAAATCAAGAAAGTCTCCTATTTTTCTGAACTCAAAATCATAGCATCAATCAAAATAAAAATAATAAATAATCCGATGCAAACACATATGTGCATCATGTGGGAGAATTATCGTATAATTCTGCTTCGATATTTGACAATTCATTAACATTAACATCAACAACGGAAACGTAACAAGAGAAAAAATATTTTTAGCATATGGACCGAATTTCCATTTTACAAATTCCCGAAATCGCGACATGTCGAGATATACGACGAATACGTAACACCTGTATGCACTAGTATTCTCAACGAATATCAATTCATCAGTTGTTCAGAGTTTTTTGTTTAAAATCTTTATACTTCAGATATTACTCCTGCAAGTCATCGTATCAGTTCGCCAAGACAAATAGGTTATCTCTAAAATATTTTTTGGGAAAATAATCCCTCAAATTGTGATCAATCAATGTCAGCATTGACACCTGTTCGTATGTTGATCAGGTAAAAGGAAAGGCGGGTGTAATTTGCAGGTTGTATCACGTCATTCTGTTTGAACATTGATTAGTTCACCATGTCAAACTAGTGATTGATGGTTATGTAATTACCAAGTTCGAGATGAAGTATGTATTATCAATTTCAAATTCAGTGTCATCGAAGCCATCAGGAATATATTCAAGTATTTTTGCCAATATGATGAATTTGAGAACCACATAGCTCATATATAATTGGTAACAACTTGTATACTACAGCCTTGCACACTATATTCGTATTTGTTTCAAAGTTGTAGACGATGTGGTAACTTGATTACTCTCGTTTCGGACGTCCATCGTCTCAAGGATTTAAAAGGTTTTCACAACGTTTCGAATGCTTATATCTGCAATCGTCTTCAGGTGAATACTGACAATTTAGGGCTACTTACCAATTATATATGACTGCCGGTGCAATGATGCTTGTAATTCCGCCATGTGCAGTAATCTCAATGCTTGGTTGATTGAAGGCGTTATTGGCTTCGATGTAGATGGCCTCTTTGAACTTTCGTTTGAACCAATGCTCCTCTCTATGTAGAACACTTGCGTCGTCCCATGGTGCTCAGTCCAGGCGTGGTCAGCGATTCCCGATTTTGACGTTTTTCCACATTGAGTCCATTTCTTGTGCTCATCCAATCTCACCGAAAACGGCCTCTTTGTCTCTTCCAATGTAGGAATTTCCGCTCTCACATGGAACTTCATGAATCAATTCTTACTGATTTCATTTTTGTTGTCAGGTTTGGTCTTGGTCAGGAAACTCCGTAAAGTACTGCCGGATTGGAAGTAGCACATATGCAACGACGAGGAGTCACTAGATGCCGTCGAGATCAAGAACGTATGGAAACCACTGATTGCTCTTTCTGGCGGGCTGCAGAGGCGCGAAACTCACGCAAAATTACACGCACCTCCACACATGGCGGAATTACACGCATCATTGCACCGGCAGTCATATAAATTGGTAAGTACCACCTAAACTTGTCAGTATTCACCTGAAGACGATTGCAGATACAATCATTCGAAGCGTTGTGAAAACCTTTTGAATCCATTGAGACGATGGACATCCGAAACGAGAGTAATTATATTCGTATTTATCCAACGCATTTATGGATTCGTAAACAAGCCACGTTTTTCACAACTCAGTTGAATTGGGTTTATATGATTAGCTCAGATGAATTCACAAATCACCAACCTTTGTCACGCTAACACCATTAATCATGGCAAACTCTTCAAGTATATATTTCTTTCATGATCACCTATGTATGAGCGTTATCGATCACGAAAGACAGTCGCTGACTGATACCTTTTAATTTCCACACACTTTTCATATATGTACTGAAATAAAATTCATCTGGAAGGTGATCACCCCAGAAAATTGCATTCGTTTCAAATAATTATGAGATTGAACCATTAATGGGATGGGGACACACCATAAAATGCACTGGAAACTCCACCTACAGAAAATAAGTTTCAACACATTCCAAAGGAGTTTGTTCACTGGAATAGAGTCCATGCGAACCAGCTTGAACGAGATGGGGTCAGTTATTTCTGAATACCGAAATGAAATATTCAGAAAAACACTGGATAACCACAAAGATTGAAATCAATTTATGGAACCTCACTGAAAGCATTAGAATCAGGAGGGCAGATCTCCCTCCTATTCATGGTGAGAACGGAGTCCAAGGTTCAAGCTTTTGCCGACGCAATGAAACGGAAGTTTCGATTGAATGTGAATCCAAACAATAATTTTCATTGAGACATTTTCCTGGAAAATGTGATTCGTCGTCGTCGATTCTGAAAGAGGGGAATCATGATGTTATTCGTCCTGCTCCGTTGGATGGATGAATTTGGAGGGCCCAAACCCCATAAAATCTCCTGGTTACGTTGGAATCTCTAATTTCATAATTGAGAAATCCCTGAGTGAACAAGTGTAGTCACTTTCCAATATAATCAACAACTCTTCGCGCGACTTACAAGGATAGACAAGATCCTGCATTTCCGCAGAATATTCGACCTTTGCAATTTAGCCAAACTTGGTGAAAAGTTTGTGCTGTGTGGAGGTTCGAGAAAGCGATGGAGGAAGAAATGTTCTATTCAATCAACTGTTGAAAAACTAAGGCTGGTGGAAGATTCAATTGGTGCTTTTAACAATGACAGATCTGCTTTGAGAGTTTGCCAAAACATTTGATTTGTTGCATATCATGCACAATTACCACCACATCTCAAGATGCGGGAATATTGAAGATTGTATACTGATGATACAGCTTTTCTCTCCACTTCAGTTAACCCTCAATGGAAACATTATATCTGCTGAATGTATTGAATAGGCACCAGAGGTGATATCTGAAGTGGAAAGTGAGGATGAGTCAAACTAAGATCCAGGCAGTTTGTCTCACACATTAGCACAATAACTTGGTCAGAGGGGTGGTTGTCGCAGGCCAGGAGTTGTCGAAACGATACCTGCATCTAGGGTCGTAGAACAAAGCTACGCATCCTGGGACGATTCAGATGAAACTCCTTGGAGGACCGAAGTCTATCTACACCAGGTAGAACATCAGGAGTCAAAATCAGGCAGTATTTGAATGGGCGGAGGTATATTAGAATCCACTGATAAGAGGAGCTGTTGATTATGCTGAAGCCAAACCTACCCATTCCTAATGACCCAAGCACTATCTGGAGTAATGGGCATGCCCATAAGCTTGAAGGCCATCATGGGCAATTGATGCCCGTTTCTAGATTCAAACTCATAGCCTCAGTCACAGAGGCAAACGCCAAAGGGAATTATGATTTTTTTCCACGAAATTTTAATGAATCATTTGCGTTGATATATTACGAACAGCAATGTGAAGAAGGCTGTCTACCTTTGAATTTCATGGTACTACGTCGACTTAGCGGATTGAACATGTCGCTTCTATGATTTGATATTTTTCATAATGATTGAGCTTGAATTCGAAGATTCAAAAAAATCAGCTCTGTTACAACCCAGAACTTGACCGGCACGGGCTTTGGGAGAATGGGGTTATTTTGAAATGAAATATTGATAAAACATTTTAGGGCTGCACGAAGTCAATTTGACCGGGCAATTCAACAGTCAATTTACCGGTCAATTGATCAAGTGAGATTCTTTTGTTGTGTTGCTTCCTGCCGAATTCAGTTTCAATCCATCGAATAGATTTTGAATAATTAAATGGCAAAGTTTCGAATTTTGACGTTTTTATTTTTGACAGATGTCTGTTGTCGAAATAATTTTGACTGTTCTGGTTATAGTTTCTGTTATTTTTTAATTATGATATTTCCGTTTGACAGATAACAGTCGAAAACTAATGGTCTCATTCGGGACAGGAACTGTATCTGCATACCAAATTTTAGATCGATTGGTCGAATGGTTTGGCAGTTATCGTGGAAGATTGCAGACAGACACACAGACAGACTTCACTCTCGAAATAGTCCCAATCGTCTCTGGGGTCTTTGAAACGGATAATTTTTTTGCACGATTACATTACGTGACCCTTTGGTGGGCCGGTCAAGTAATATTGAAGCAAATTACATATCAAACATAATCTGTTTAAAACACATGAAATTGAAATTAGTATGGGACAACCCTTCACAAATATGAATTGAACAATATTTCACTGTTTTTCCTTCAAAATTGAAATACAATATTATGTTGGAAACTGAATTATTCGTTGATCTTCTAAGAATGAAATATAAGTACACAGAATTTTCGTTTTTGAAGAATGGAGTGTATGAATTAATATTAATTTTCAGCAGAATGAAATTGAAATTTCTCTCATTGGATCTTAAAATCCAATGTCGATTATATATTTGTACCAAAGTCCTCAGTGATTCATGCTCTCTGTTTTCAGCACTATAAAACTCATGTGATTCAATATATGAAAATATAACGCATATACCAGCCTACTCATGCGACGGCGTCGGACAATTTTTCGCCATGTGTGTAAACGTCTAGATTTCTTTGAGCGGCGACGTTGAATTATACGATCGGAAAAATGCGCCGTGTGGGTCACGGGCGTTACCCCGGTGACACACACGCTGATTAATGTGAAAAAATATGGATTAACCAAAATAATGTATCCCTGTTTACACACTCTTTATTAGCTTCACATGTATGTATGTATCTTTGTTGAAATTAATATTCACCCACTTCCAGACGTCCGGTTATTTGAAATTTTGCACACGTATCGAAAACTGATGACAGGACAATGATTTGTTAGCTATGATCTCTCTCACCGGAATAGTCAGAATTCCAGGGATACCATTCAACATATAATGGAAACAATCACAAATTTTACTTGGTCCAGTTAGATGTCACCTCTACAGTCACCTCCTTTGGTTAGGGAAGGAACAGAAATAATAATTTAGCTGATTTCTGACCTTTCTTTCATCTTGTTCACGACGAAAACTTCTTTGTGAATATTGCTGATTGAAATTTTATACAGAAATACATAAACACAATTTTCTCCTACTATGACCGTCCAAACCGTGTTGAATTACACAACCTTAAGATTTAAGGAATTTCAAAAATTGAAGAACTCTTCTGAGAAAATCAATGGAGTGGAAGTTAAGTAGGACGCACCAAAAGTTCTGTATGGTTTCATTCATATCAGTAAATAGTTTGTTCATTCTCTTTCGAAAACAATATGCTTGAACATGTTCCGTCTATTTGTCTCGATAAGAAGTGACATGTAGCAATATAATACATCTTCAATTCTGAGGTAAATAAATTATAAGATATCATCTTATCGTAATCCAAACTGTTTCAAACATAAGAAAGAGAACAAAATCCAACCTGCTTCCCAAGTTGCTCGCAATCCGATCAATATCTAACGCAAAAAAAGGAGAACACAAATATACATCCTTCCAAATTAAAAATTTCTGTCAGTGGCAGAATGAAAATCACTCGAATGAAAAAATTCTTCATGAATTGGGGTTCGAAACTGGGATCTACTGGACTAACTATTAGTTATTATGGAATATCCGCTATCTTTGAGGTGAACCATGTTCTCGTCAAAATTCCAACTAAGGTTATTTCTGAGATGATGAAAAAATCAAATGACTGAATTCAAGTGCATATTCGCTTACAGTATTTCGATTATCTCAACGTTAATTACTTACTCTTTATTATTCTGTTAACATTTCAGTGATGAAGTGTTCAAGGGTTAGTAGTCATTATTACAATAAATATCGACTAATAGTCAAGTAAGTGACACCTCCTCAGAATGAATCATATAAAAAGATGCATCTTCTAACTTTTTCTCTCCAATCTTTGAGTATAAAATAATGATAGTGGCCAGTCAGCTGTTGACGATTGTTGATATCGCTATTTATTTCAGGTATTCGAAGGGCTCAATTGGCAGCTTGGTCGATGGATGCCCCCGGCACGCATCGCATGTCTCTCAGCCATAAACAGATAACGAAGAGTCTCGCATTTGTTCAGTTTGTACGAAACAAGTTCATATTACCTGCGCTCTATTTTGTGAATAGTCCGAAGGGAATGAAAACCCAGAGGCATTTTGGAAATGTATTCGCTTTTTACTCCCAATAACCATTCCACAGAGTGGTTGATCCTCGTTTCAAAATAACGACTGACTCTAGTCCATTTCGATGCAATAATGAACCAACTCATAGCTTTGAATAATTCTATCTCCACATGCAATTATGATGTCGCAGAGTTACGGGATGAGATCCAGCAATAGTCAGTTTTCTATTGAGGACTGCAAATCGGAAAACATTTTTTTTAAAATCGCTACTTCATGAAAGGGTCAAAGAACTGGGAAGTCAAGTGAACTCGACCGATTACCAAAAAAGTAATGAAAATAATGGTAATATTCCTCGATATTCACCCTATTATATCCTTGAGATCTGACCTGTCTAAAAGTCAATGAGAGAATCTTAGTTAATACTGAACAATTTTCATTGAGATGCAGTTGGAGAAAAATCATTGGAACAGATAGCGGTGGCTTAGCAATTATTTATCTTGAAAGTGGCGGTATGGATTTTTTCTCTGATTACCTTTGGCAACTTGGAATTTGTTTCATGAAATGTTCAATACAAACTTACACTTATTATCGAGGATTCTCTAGAATTTCTTGAGTCTAGTATATCCAGCATTCAAGATTTGTACCATGACATTCCCTACATTAATGGGGGAGATTCCAATTAGACTTTCCAATGAAGGAGTAAGTTCTCACGAGTTATTGAAAGGCGCAAATCTTTTCGAGTATAGAGAAAGTTGCGATGCCATAATCAATTCTCGTGGTCGAATTCAAGCATAAACAACTCATTTTCTGTATGGGAGATCTTTCAAAGACAGACCTGTTAAAAAAATGTTAATAGTGTTATAGATTTGGTTTGGGTTGACGATATACACTTGGAAGTTATTCGTGATTTACTCTTGCCCATTATGAAGGTAATCATCCCTGTAAAAATCACACTTGTAACAACAACATATCAGAGTGTACTGTCCAACAGTGAGCCATGTACCACAGTGGACCTGTCAAGTACAATGCGCGGTTGCCTACTTTAGAAACAAAATGATCGCTGTGTTTGAAGCGTCTCTCACCGCACTACCCATCATCTGATCAGTGCCGCTCGAACATTCAACTGAGTAGGTTCTATAGCAGATTCAGTGATTCAGCCAGGTACGTAAAATGAAAAATTCCCCCCATATTTTCGTTCCAGTAAGAAAACTACACTTTGTAATCGTGTAAAGATTTCATTCTGATGAATGATCTATGTAGGATATTAATCGATAGCAAATGCCTGATTAAACAAATGATTAGTTCCCATTTCTTACTTCCAAACGATTTTGTACCTCACGTCCAACAGTGAACCAAGTTGAGGTTAACATTGGTTCAGTGTGTACTACTTTACTCCAGAAATTGTAAATAATGTTTTTATTTTTTTACAGCATGGCTCGCAGAAAACTTCCTCGTAAAATAGGGGCTCACATAGAAGAAAACATGAGGGCAGCTTATTACCAGCGGGGAAAAAATAAGAAAAGCAGCTAAACTTAAAGAACTTCCTTACGAAACCTTGAGAAGATATTATTTGAAAACGAAAAATGCAAGAGAAGGTCTGAATGTCAGATTAGTTCCTAACTATAACGTTAATCAGATTTTCAATTCGGAGCAGGAAGGGCCATTGAAAAAATATCTCAAAAATTGTGCATATCTCTTCTATGGTTTAACAAATAAAGATTACCGCATGTTAGCGAACGAGACAGCAATCATCAATAAAATACGCATTCCAGAATCCTGAAAAAAAAATGGCAGGCTTGGAATGGCTCCAAACTTTTCGGGTTTGTCATCCAGATGTGACTCTCCGAGCACCGGAAAGTTGTAGCTTGGCTCGAGTTACAGGTTTCAATCGTCATAACAATGACAAATATTTCCAAAATCTAGAAGATGTTTTAAAACGCCATCCCAATTTTGCTAATGGAACACGCGTCTATAATTTAGACGAAACGGGGACAACCACTGTTCAAAAGCCTTCAAAAGTGCTGGCACCAAAAGGAATAGAATGTCTCTCGAAAGTTACAAGTGGCGAGAAAGGAACGTTATGCACAACATGTGCTATTGTTTGTGCTGGTGGATATTCACTTCCACCCGTCATAATTTTTCCTCGAAAAAACTTCAACAACTTCATGATCAAAGGCGCCCCCCCCTGGTACTTTGGGTTTGGCCGCACCGAGCGGGTGGATGAATACAGAATTTTCTCCTGAAGTTATGAAACATTTTATAAAATGTAGTTTCTCTTCAATGGATAATCCATCGCTTCTAATATTCGACAATCATGAATCGCATCTGTCTTTCAAACTGGCCAAATCACACGGGGTTACGATACGCACTTTGCCACCCCATTCATCTCATAAAACACAACCTCTCGATGTTGGATTATTCAAGCCCTTCAAAACCTTTTATAATGCTAGCATGGATTCCTGGATTATGAGAAATCCCGGCCAACCAGTATCAATTTATGATGTGGGTGGTTTCATTGGTGACGCATATCTGAAAACTATAACATCTACCTCGATAGTAAATAGCTTCAAAGCAACCGGAATCGCTCCTTTTGATAGAACGATTTTTACAGATATCGACTTTTCATCAAGCACAGTCACTGATCGCCCACAACAATATATCAATAGATCTGAAACCTGATTGTTAAGAAAACAAAACATCGCCCCCCAAGAAGATTAATCAGTAAATGAATCGTCACAAACAGGTCACAAAAAATTCATAGATTCGACAGAATTCCGTCCACCTTTCAAGCAAAACCAAGAAAAAATATAAGGAAGAATAGGAAAAGAGGTAGGAGTATGATAGCAACGGACACGCCAGAAAAGGAGCAAATTGAAAAAGAAAAACAAGCAAAGAAGCGACAAATGGAAACAAAAATCCTATGCGCCAATAAGAAAGGGAAAGGTGCAAGGAAAGTGTTACAGGATAGTTCTACATCTGAATCTGATACTTCCATGATTTTGGAAAGTGATGGAGCTATGACAGATGAATTTGATGAAAATTCAGATGGAGATACGATCCTTGTTGCAAAAAACCAGTTAGGAAATCTTACCAGAATTCATGTCGAAGGGGAATTTGTTCTGGTTGAGTTCCAAGGAAAAAAAATATTTACCATCTAGCTGAAGTTTTAGCTGTCCAAGAAGGTGAATATGATGTGAGTTTCTTGCGGAAAAAATCTCCAACACAATATGTGTTCTCCATTCCTGACATACCCGATTTATCTACAGTTTCAAAATCGGATGTCAAAATTATTCTACAAAAACCATTAGACCATGGCTCCACCTCCACGTGCAAAAATTCCTTCTACTCTTTCAACATGGACTTTTGCGGTCTTGATGTTCGCTAGCTCTTGAAATGTTCCCCAATTTCATTAGTCTCCTGTGTTTATGTCATCTCTTTTCTGTTTCTTTCAGAGATGAAAATAACTATAGGTTTACTAGTCTCATTGTTTCCCAAAAAATATTTTAAGGAGTTTATTGTTAGTTTTGGTTAAAAACAAAATATTTAGTTCTGTTTCCACATTTTTGAAGTTTTTTTTTTATTAGAAATCAACCAATTTTTGTACTTGCGTCTAGTACGTATATCAAGAATGTTGTATTTTATTTTTTATGTCAAGCCATGAGATATCAATGGAGTTTTTGAAATAATTTCTTCGTTTTATTTGAATTATGAACTATGATTCACTGTGTACTGGCTGGTGGTTCACTGTATACACATCATCGTACACTGTGAACAATATGTCATAGTTTTGAAAAAAATTCAAAACTATATCGACAAATCAAATGAGTACCCATATGATTACACAGATAACGTATCAAAACAGGGAGTGTTCATTCGATATGTTTTCTGAGGTATTTTCATCAAAATAAAAAAGTAGTGACCCTATATATGAAAATTGGTTCACTGTGGGACAGTTTACCCTATGCAATACAGTCGTTTCGTCCTTGTAATGGAGGGAAAGGAAGGCTTTCGATGGCAAAACAGAACTAACATTTTTCCCAAAAACCCTTCCAGTGCCAGATGTTAACGAATCATATACTTAGTTTTCGAAGAATCGGCAAAAAACATGACCTGGTCAAACTCAAGTGTAGTCAATCTCCTAATAGAAGAAAACCGTTTTAATATGATTGTCGCAATTTTTAAACTATGAAAATTCTCTTGAACATGCAACAAACGAATTTGAGAAATCTTTAAGTTTTTTTTTTATCCGCGAAATCAGTCTTTTAAAGGTAACCAAATGGATCATTAGTCCCTCAAGTAAGATAATCTCAAATAAAAATATCCGTGCAATAGTGCTGAACAACATCAATGAAAATTATGTACAAGTACGGTGTACGTCCCTTTTTGAGACTTACTATACCGTTTTCCTTTACTGAATGAATAAACTGATTTGCATTTTCTTCATTCTCTCAGTATGAATGTTTATATTCAGTTAGGCCTATGTTTTCTCGTACATCCTCTTTCATTCTATATTCACCCTTTTTTTGCATATGTTTTTTTATCACTGTGATCTATCTACCAAACCACTTTCTATAAGTTTCATTTGATACAACTATTACATTTTCTTCAAATGGTCTGGAATATGAACAGAATTCAGGCAGCTGAGAATTCCATTTGGAAATGTATGAATCAATTTTTTGAAAATATGAACAAGATCTTCATGAAATCAGATGAGTAATCATCTGCGAATGAAAAATAACTTTAGTTATACTTCCATCGTCTTGTGGGGTATTCATGTTGAAAAGGAAAACATTCTCAATTGAATATTGAATAGAAAGATTTTTCTGGATGATTATAGTTGTTCGAGTTATATACTCAGAACATATGGTTATGAGTAAGTGGATTATAGTTGTGCTATTTCGGGAAATCAGGAAAAGTTAGATTAGATTGTTAAGAATTTTTGA
This sequence comes from Gonioctena quinquepunctata, assembly GCA_018342105.1. NCBI lineage: Eukaryota > Metazoa > Arthropoda > Insecta > Coleoptera > Chrysomelidae > Gonioctena > Gonioctena quinquepunctata. The sequence continues at coordinate 313,333 of JAFIRS010000292.1, forward strand.
AGGCAAGAGTCTGTTTCCTCCCACCCACTCTTCTCCTCCTACTTACATATTATAAACCCAATTTTAACATATTTATATATTCCTGAAATGAATTTGTGAAACTCAAGAAATACCAGTGCTTATGATATATTCGCGATGGTTCAGATTTCATGTCTTATAACCACTCATTTCAAGTCAACCATCTGGAAAAATATACATAATATATATTTTTTATTCTGCATGAATATATGAATGAGAACACCTATTATACATCTCTTTACAGTTCAAAATATAAACCAACTATATTCTTCCCCTCGTACGTTTTCTGATTCGTGGATTTGATTTCATCAGCTCTCAATATAAAGAAGATCGATTGGGTCCAGACTTAATCTTTCTCCATAATTAGTACTGGGTTAGTTGAAGAATTATTGGATTGAAAAAAATTTATTTAAAAAATTACACAATTCTGATCATAATTTCACTTTCTGGATATAATTGCATTGCTGCATTCGCAAGAGTGCATAATGATTAGTAACACATAATAATAATAGAAATAACAATCACAAACATTATACCTGTTCTAACCTGGTTGTTGAATCGATACAAACAATACACTTTCACTATCAACCCACTACGTGAGATGAGTTTTCATGAATGCCGATATAGTTTTTACAAGTATCCACTTCATACTGCGTGATTACGTACTTGTTGATCAGAATGAAAGTGATATACATACGTAATCATCCATAATTATTGAAATTCGAGATGAGCAGAGGCAAACAATGATCTGCCATCCCGTGTAGAGAATACATTTGTGGAAGTAGTTTTTTTTAATGATATTCTACTAAACTTTTGCACCAACCTCTTTCAATCAATCAGAAGCCTTTATTTTGAACCATTACTATGGGGACAAAAATGTTAGTCGGATTTTATTTCCTTTGGGTAGGACCCTGGAGTGAATTATAATGGAATTTTTTTGGCGTAATAATTACTGTCACTTGATTGATACTTGCATTAAGTACACGTAACCAGTTCTCACATATTTATTTTATAAACTAAGAAATACATAACAAAACAATTTTTGCGTTTACCTACATCAAAAATTATTCATCCTATCATAATTTCCAGTCACGAATTTCAAGTGTCTCTGGTCTATATCCTATCTTCTTAACCGGGAGAAATAAAATTTTTTGTTAAATATCTATGTCTAATAAAATATAAATAATATTTTGACACTATTTTGTTTAGTTTTTGAGTATATATTGCAGACTTTTGAGGCACATGTTGGTGTATAGTCCACAACAACTTTTTTTCTCTAAATTGCCACTGCATTCTTCAATGCGATTTTCCAGAAATACCATCGTACAGTAAAATACTCTAACATCGTATACGTTTTTGTACAGAGTGCATACAGCGTAATTTTCAAAACTATCCATTAAAAACACCCCCTTTTTACAGTTTGACACTCTTATTATAACAACTTATAGTTGCCCTTTGTTAACATTTTGCGCTGTCAATATTTCCGTGCCGGGCCTTCAATGTTATATATTACGTTGATATAACTGCTTGCCAACGCCATCGTGAACGTTCTCGTCGGCTCGTCGTGATATAAAAGAATAAACAATGCTTAACCACAAAATTATTTATCTGAGCAACTACAACAACTATAATATATACTTCTGTCCTTGTTATACATAAAATTTCTACCAATTGTAGTAATTTCAACTCCAGTAATATATGAGAACAAACGATGCCAAATCTTAAAATTATTTATCTGTGCATTTATAGTTGGTAGGACACAAGGTTTTAGTTTTACTTATAACTTTTGTCATTACATAACATTTCTAGCAGTTCTAGTACTCTAACTCAACCAAATATGAAAGAATAAACAATATAAATAGGTATGCTTTTTCAAACCTTTAATTTCATCAAAACGAATATTAACATTAAATTTAATTTATAACATTGTTTTGACTATTGTAGTTGTTGGTAATATGAAATACACAATTATTGTACACTATACACTGACTGGAACTCTGTTCTTGCTTTTGAGGTTCTTGACCAATGGTAGTAGTAGTTGGAACAGATTGCAATGCTCCAACTATTTCCTGATGGTGGTGTGAATCTTACTGCAAATATGATTTGATCGATTGGCTATTTCCATGACTAGTGATCTTTATCAATTGTTGGTCGCCAAGTCCGCTTTTTGGCAATTTTGATACAGCGGAATGATTTGTAATTTTTACCTTCTTGGTATCAATTCCAATTAATAATGCTGCCACTTTAAACCAGGAACATATTGTATTGGGTCTAACTGAGCAATTTTTGTACCAACACTTGGAGTTTTCATGTTTTCAACTTAGATTGATGGTTAAAAATATATGGTTAATTTTGATTTGGTCGCTTCGTTTGCTCATAAATTTTTTTAAAAGCATATGTCCAGATTGATAGCATTCGTTATTAACCACTCACTGTCTGCAAGTTTGTTTGATCGTCCTTGTGCAGTTTTAGAAAAAAATGTGTTATACACAATTCAGCCATTTAAATGTTCCCTGGTGATCTATTTCATTCACAAAATATTCTACACAGGCTGAAGCCCCTTCTCCACTTCTCTGCAGGCCAGTTCGTAAATGCCAATCAAAAAAAAAATATCTGCAAACCATCTGGGGTGACTTCATCACAAAAATTCATTATTTTTCCAATTATGTTGGTAATAAAACCGAAGCACTTGCTTTCTTCTTCGACGGATCACGTTGCAACTGTCAAATCTTAGCGTTTTCTGCAGAATTGGCGTTTGTAAATTCTACGTTCAGAAAGTTGTGTCAACAGAATTCCATAGTACTTATAATAACAACACTTTCCTTGTGGTTTTTCAAATTTTTCTTACGCATATGAAGCCATTTCCTTCCATAATTAGTTCCAGTTCTCCTACGGGTATGTCTGCCCTATAAAAATAATATGCATTTTTCAAACAGAAGTCTGTAAACTGCTTCCAAGCACTGAGTTTGGATTTCCTAGTATTTATAGGTGTTAAGTGCTGAATTTCCTGCCGAATAACTTGGGTATTTTCTTGACCAAAGCAACTCATCTTGCCTTCTGTCTTGCCCATACTGTGATCTAACTACGACTGACCACGACCAAACAGTTTTTTTTTTGGGTATCAATATTTCAAAAAATTCTCAAAATATTTATACCCTCGAAAGAATTTCCGGAAAAAATGTAATCTCTAGTGGTCTCACTATTGAAAATCAAGAACTCAAACTTAAAAATCCATATATTTCAAATGGAATGAAATCGCCATAACTGTTGAATGTATTTTATGTATGATTTTACTGAGTGAAAATGATTGAAAAATGTACAAGTTCAAATTAGAAGTGGGCACGTATTTTTTTGAGTATACTGTCTAGCTCAATCTCCCTAACGGGGCCTCATTGTTTTGAAAATATAATTTTTATCAGTTCGCAGCCTCCTGTTCTTTGCAATAGCGAAGAACATGCAAGTTGGTTTACTTTGGTTCCTTACAAAATTATTCCGCTAAGATCTTACATTGTTCTAAAAATATTATGGAGGTGGTTCAGCAGGGGCTCGAATCGAAATCTCATGGATTTCAATGGTGATGAGTGATTAGATGGTGGGAAAGATGCTGATATTTCGATTTGTTTGAAACTATGAACAGGATGTTCATGGAATCAGCTTTGGAATCATCTGCTACTGAAAGATACACTTTAGTCACTATCTTCCATCGTTCAAGATAACCTGGAATTTTCATCCCTCGCTCTCCACTCCTCAACTCTCAGAGATTTCGGTATATCTCTTTGGCCTAGTATCAGGAAATAATATAAAATACCGAAAAATCCAAAAATATTATATTAAAACCCAAATATGCCTACTGTCCTTCTATAAGGACATGCACAAACAAGAGTTCTGTAATGCATTTTGCTTGAGTTTGGATGAGTTTTCATAGATGGCGCCAATCGCATTCAATATTCTGATGTATTATTTGGAATATTACTCGCGCAGTTGTCAGTTAACATGTTACTTCGAGTTTGAACGAGTCATATAATTTATGATGGACACACCACTCGACTTCCAGTTGGTTGGGTCAGTATTTTGATTTACTTCATTCATAGAAACAAGCTCATTTTGTTATATTTCGTTAAAATAACTCATCATTCATCGAATAATGATATAAAATATTGGGATATTCGTATTTTGAGTTCATAAAGGCAATATATGTCAGTGTTCTTTTAAAAGGACAGTAGGCAAATGAATTTTTTTCTATAGAGGCCTCACTCTGCACGAACTGTTGCAATCTCTCGAAGACAGTGATGACGATGGCCACAATGGACTAGCACTAACAATGCTTCCTCCAACGAATGCTTGCGAGCCTGTTACGGATGAAGACTCAGGCGATGAAGATTATGTGAATATAAATAATCTTCCAGGATCACAGCTCCGAGCAGAACCTGAAATATTTTATGGCGATTCAAAAGTTACAAATCGAACTAATATTCCCAAGAGAATTTCGGTGACCAACAATAATCTTGATGGCACAGATAGCGAAGATAACATTCCATTGATGGAGTTGAGAGGTCGAATGAAGAAAAAAAGATTGAAGTGAAAAAAAAATCTTACAAGTGGGTTGCTAAAGATTTGATTCCAGAAGAAGTTCAGTTTCCATGCCAACAAAATGTTCTGAATAACAATTCACCTAGTGAATTATTTTCATTTTTTTGGAGTGACATATTCAAATCTGTATGCTACTAGCAAAAACAAAGTTGGTAACATAACGAAAGAGGAAATGAAAAACTTTTTTGCAATATTTTTGTTGAGTGGGTTCGTGCCGGTACCACGCCGTCGAATGTTCTGGGAAAATTATGTCGATTCTCATAATGATTTAGTCTCAAATGCACTATCGAGAGATCGTTTCGAATATATTTTCAGCAACTTACATTGCTGTGATAACGCAAATTTAGATCAGAGCGACAGATTTGCAAAAATCAGACGTCTGATGCAAACAATGAATACATCGTTTCAAGAATATGCTCCTACGGGAAAAATCACAGTGTTGACGAAGCCATGGTGCCCTATTTTGGGCATCATGGCTGCAAGCAATTCATAAGAGGCAAGCCCATTCGTTATGGCTACAAATTATGGACAGGTACTACCAACGAGGGTTATGTTGTTTGGATTGAACCCTATCAGGGTGCTAAAAGTGAAATTGATCCAAAATAAAGAGATCTGGGTTTAGGACCATCAGTTATTCTTCAGTACGCCGACGTTATCACTTCTATGGAAAAACAACCGTAACACATATTTTGTGATAATTTTTTTACAAATGTTCCATTAGGTATAGAGCTGAAAGAGAGAAATATTCGTATAACAGGTACCATCAGGGATAATCGCACTTTGAAATGCCCAAATATCAGTTCAACTGAAATCAAAAAAAAGAAAAGAGGATATTTCGATTATAGATCCAATGAAGAAGGAATACCGATCGTCAAATGGCATGATAACAGTGTTGTTTCCTGCATGTCGAATGCCGTACCTGTCCATCCTACGCATACAGTAAATAGATATTCTCTGAAAGAGAAGAAAAAAATTCAGGTACAACAACCTCACAATATTTTTCTCTATAATCGAAATATGGGAGGTGTTGATCGATCGATCAAAATATAAGTCTGTATCGAGTAGCATTTCTTGGCAAGAAATGGTACATGCCTTTGATATTTCATATGTTGGATCTTGCAGAACAAAATGCATGGCAGCTCCACAGAGTGCAGAGAGGTAAACTTGATCACCTAACTTTTCGTAGAAGAATTGTTCTATCAATTCTAGAAGGTAACCAAAGAAAGTTTGCTAGAAGATCAAAATCCTCACAACTTGAAAATGCAGATTCTCGATATGATCGTATGGATCATTTGATCATACCACAGGAAAAGCAAACCAGATGTCGAATGTGCCATAAGAAAGTTTCTACGAAATGTGAGAAATGCAATGTTGCACTACATGTAGCTTGTTTCAAGTCATACCATGTCAAAGAATGATGAGTTATAATCCAGTTGAGTTAGTTTCCTATGATATTTCATTTTAGTGGATGTTTTTCGCGTTAAATAAAAATAAATGTTTCAAATCGAGTTTCACTTGTATGCCTACCGTCCTTCTGAAAGGACACTGTTTTCTGAGAAAAAAAAAATCTGTTTTTTTTTAAATTTTTCCCAACAATGTTGACACACACTGAGCTGACTTTGACATAAAAATATAACAAGACACGTTAAAAAAATTTCAGGCATATCTGGGTTAAGCAAATGGATTTTCCATGAACAAATCGGTTGTATTCTTTATATCGAAAAAGCTATTCCAATCTAAAGCAGAAACAGAAGTGAGTGTTCACCATCTCGAGGAGTAGGCATCTTTCATCCCGTATCGGATGGAAAACTAGAGTCACCCTCAATTGATGCATTTTGGGCGAGTGTGTCACAATGAACTGTTTCATCTATCTCATTCCGGGTAATTTAATCCATTATTTTGGTGATTTGTATTGATCTATTTCCTCATGGATTCCATTCCGCTCATTCAAAGCAGTGAATACCCCCATCGAAAAGTGTTCTAGGAAACACATTCACCAAAGTAGCTCAGAGTGATGGCGATAGAATGTCTTCCTGAGTTCATGAGGGATGTGATGCACTTAAAGAGGAGCCTGTTTAGATAGTTCAGCGCCAAGTCTATCAACTTCAGGGGATGAAGACTGATAATTATATCGCTACTTTTTCCATTTAATGATCTCCTGAAAGTTTGAATCAAATGAGATGTTAGGCTAATAGAATTCGGGTGTTTGGTTCAATACTTTGGATTGTATGAGTATGTTCATACACGGCTTTCGGAAAGTAGGGTATAAATTCAATAAAAATAAAAATGGGAGTCAACCCTTATGGAATGTCAACCCTTATTTTTCATTCCAGAATTAGGAAGGATACATTTTTTTACGTTTGACAAGGTGAACATGGATGGTGGTTACATAAGGAATTTTTTTAGAAAAATCAAACATTCATAATGAAAAATTATATGAAGATTAAATGTTCGAATTGAGCACCGTTGACAATCTGACAATAGCCAAGTGGATTTGAAAAATTATTTTTGGACATTGTCGATGACATCTGCCGTAATGTTTCTAATTTCTTGGCGTATTCGTGCTTTTAAATCTTCTAAATTCACTGGTCGAGTCACGTATACTTTACTTTATGAATATCCCTATAAAAAGAAATCGAGAGAAGTTGAATCTGGTGATGTAGCTGGCCATTCATTCGCCCCTCTTCTACTCCTATCCAACGATTTGGAAAAACTTCATCCAAACAAGCGCGAACAGGTAAAGCGTAGAGGGGCGGCGCTCAGGTTCTTCTTAATCCGGAAACAAAGTAATTAGAGTGAGGATGAGGTCATTTAGAAGAAAATTCAAATATCTTACACCACTGAGATAATCGTCACAGAAATGAGGACCTAGAACTTTTCTGTCAACAACACGTTAAATTTTTGAGACTTTCCTGATTTTTAATTGCCCAATTAAGACAATGTTGTCTGTTCATATGTCCGTTTAAAGCAAATGTTGCTTCGTCGGAATTTTTTTTACATTATCGTTACCATTACATATATGTTGCATTTGTTCACAAAATTCTATTCGCTCATCAAAATCATCTTTCGACAGCTTGTGAAGTATGCAAACCTTGTAGGGATGGTACTACATTAGATCGCGCTACAACAACATGCTAACAGAATGTTGAGCACTTATTAGTAGGGCTGCGGAAAAGTCATTCCTAAAACATCGAGGTGTGCACTCGAATATATAGTTTTGACAGAATATGTGTCTTGTCGAGAGTGATCTCGCGGATGTTTATCTGGATGTCTCCATATAATTCGCGATTGCAGAATAGTAAAGAAAAATATTGTGTTTTTTATTATATTCCGTTAAAAATCTTTTTTTAAGTTAAACTCGCGATTGCGAAGCCATTTTTCAAAATATTTCCAAAAAACGTTCAACATTTGAAAGGTTAATGTGTCTAGTTTATAAAAAATATGTCACAGTTTTTTTTTTATTATGAAAATCTTATTTTAAATTGACAAGGTACGAAAACTGCCGGGAAAACTTCAGCATCGAAAGAAGTTTACAACGGTTAGAGATAGATGTATAGTTCTTCCACATCAAATGTGCCCAAGCGCTTGAGAAACTTCAAAAAAAATTATGTGTCTAGCGATAACGGTATTCATTTTTGTATCCCCATATAGTCTAGTCAACAAGTGCTTTTTAGGTCAAATTTTTTTCGCATTCTCTGAAAATTATGATTGAGGTGTCATTCGATTCGAAATGTCATGTAGATAGTTTTTGAGAAAATGCTAAGGTCGCTCGCAAAAATTGCAATAGTTATAAACAATTACGTGAAAAAAAAGGGGGTTTGGTTTTTCGCCAATATCTCAAAAACTATTCGAGATAATTCAAATTTGAAAAAAGATTCAAAAAGAAGAGGAAATTTCCTAAAAAACAATTTGCCGGAACTGTAGGACCAATTTTCATAATTTTTCCCGAGGGTTGAAAATACGCCCGAAAACGGGTACTCCGGCTTTCGCAAGCCACGCCCCCTTCGGACCTTCAATGAATAAATATTATTTAAACTTACTAAATATGAAAATTTAAAATTTAAAAAATTCATTCGCCTGCAGTATAGATCAATGAACAATAATCGCGATTTTTCAATGAGTTATCCATTAGTTAATTATTTAATAAACAATTTGTTATAAACAAATGAATTATCTGTTTGTATTTTTTTCTTTTTCTACTTAAAAAATAAAAATAACCATGTATATTTGAAAAAAAAATGTATTTATATATTTTTTATTGAACACCCAATTTTCTTTCTCTTTCATTTCACCACTCTGACCTGGTTTTTCATGTTTAATTTTATTATAACTTTTTAAGTAATGGAGATACAAGGAAAACATTCGTGACTTATTTATTCTTCATTAATTAAACAACAAATTAGGCCAATTTGAAGCTCTCACTCAATTATTCATTTGATTCATACCATTTGTTTATAAAAATAATCTTTCAGAAAAAAAAAACTACTTTTATGTCTAAATATTTTATAAACTGATATAACTATGACTTTTAGCTAAATTCCATTTTTTTTCAATATCAAAGACCAAGATAAATAATGATTTGAAAAAAAATTGGTTCCTCAATTTAACAACAAGTGGTAAAAAACAATTGTTATTTAACAAATGCGTTTTTAGGCAATATTTTTTTTTTCAAGAAACGATTACTTTTTTAATCACAATTATCATCAAAGAACATGTTATCAATAATTTTTTTTAAATCTCATAAACAACGCATTTGTTCATAACAATTTTTTAAACAATAGGAGATAAAAATAATAAAAATTTTTTTAAGTAGCTTCTGATCACAAGAAAACGGATCAATAATAATAATATTATGAAAAAAGAGTTTTTTTCAATGTTTAATGGAAGTTTATAATTTTTCACCTTAGTAAATTGTTCATAACAAAACAAAAAAAAACAATTTTTCAATTTTTCCAAAGGAAATCTATTCTTAGACCTTTGAAAAATAGCTCCACGAAGGGTAAACATTCTCAGATTATTAGTTTAACAATTATCGCACTTGAAATGTTAATGTTCGTGCTACAAAAAATTGTTAATTATCTAATGAATAACTTATTGTTCATTGATCTAACCTGCAGGCGCCTGAATTTTTTCAATTTTGAATTTTCATATTTAATAAGTTTAAATAATATTTATTCATTAAAGGTCTGAAGGGGGCGTGGCTTGCGCAAGCCGTAGTACCCGTTTTCGAGCGTATTTCCAACCCTCTGGGAAAATTATAAATATTGGTCCCACAGTTCCGAGAGTTGGGACTTTTTTTCAGGAAATTTTCTCCTCTTTTTGAATATTTTGAATTCAAATTTGAATCATTTCGAATAGTTTTTGAGATATTGGTGAAAAACCAAACCTCCTTTTTTTTCACTCAATTGTTTATGACTTTTACAATTTTTGCGAGCGGTCTTAGCATTTTCTCAAAAACTATCTACATGCCATTCCGAATCGAATGACACCTCAATCATAATTTTCGGAGAATGCGAAAAAATTTTGACCTAAAAAGCACTTGTTGACTAGACTATTAGCCGTTGGGGCGCCGCAGCGCAGGCCGTTAAAATAAGCGTTCACTCAATGACACAGCCTTAGCAGAGCAAATACCTATAAAAAATATCCAGGTGAAGCCGGTGAATCGTAACAATAATAATCATTGAAAAATATGTTATATGATATGTTTTTGTGGGTAGCATAGAATAATGTGAGGTTGTCGTGTAAGGAAAACGAATGGAATAAACCTACTTCATTACATACTATGTTCATGACATTGCAAATAGAAAGAGTATCCAGAAAGCAACCCTGCAATAATATTTATTTATCCACTGAACTAACTACAGTTCCAAGTTTCTAATAACTGATAAAGCTCCAAGGAAAGCAAAACTCAGTAAACAAGAGCAAAAAAAAAGAACATTCGCCTTCGAAATAGCCCTATTATGCAGTCTAAACAACTACAGTTTCCAAAACAGGTCTTAAATTTACATTCGCAGCACACATTTAGAAATTTTAGGTTTGGGCAACTATCATTTGTCATGAATACAGGAATTAGTAGATTTCCTTACAAATCCCAACCAAAATTAGTTGGAGTGGGAATTTCGAGATTTACTAAAATTGCACTCATCCAGAATTTTTTTTGGTAGGCTGCTATTAAAACATGCGTCCTCAGTATGTGATACAGTTCTCAAATCAGATTTACAGGAGTGTAATAGATGGGATAATTGATTTAAATCACCTGTAAATGCTGGCCGACCATACAAAAATTTCATAAATTATCATGCTGAATTTTGGAAACTAATAAAATGCTTGCTATCATTTTGGGGATAATCTAATAGTGCTTTGAGTTCTTTATCATTCCTATACTTGAAACAATTTGTGTTTAATAAGAAACTAACTGTGTCACTACCAGTAGAAGCATAAATACATAATAGTAATTTACCTAACGCCATTTGGGCTTCCAATGCCTTTTCGGTAGTCAATTCTCGCATAGTATGCTGAATTGGTATAAACAGATAATCTGGAAAAAATATAGAGACAATGCAAATATATCTGTATCCGTGGCTTCTATTACCATTCGATTGTATCCTAGATTTGACCAATATTGAACGATGACACATATTCGGGTGTCGGCTTCAGTGTGTTTGAAAATTCAGTTCAGGTACTATTTCTGTAGTTGCAGCAGATAATGGTGTTGTACTGAACTGAATAACTAAACACCAAATACTAAACTGAACTCTGAAGCGTTAAAAACTATCCGCATAGTTTCCGCACGAGCAAGCGACAAAAATAATTGATAACTCCAACATACTTGCTACTTACAACGTTGCCTCATCTATAATGTCACGAACATAGTATGTAATAAAGTACGTTACCTTTTTTCTATATGTTTTTCTACATTATGACAACCGTAAATTATCATATGCTCCTACACATGAAACACATCAGAAAATATATTACTCAATGATTTATTATTATTATTACGATTCACCAGCTCCACCTGGATATATGTTATCGGTATTTGCTCTGCCATGTCCGTGTAGTTTGAGTGACTGCTTATTTAAACGACCTGCGCTGCGGTTCGCCATCGCCTTAATGGCTAAAAAAACATATACCGTTGTCGCTAGACAATTTTTTTTTCCAAAATTTTCTCATTGTTTCGGGTACAATTTTTGTGGAGAAACCATACATCTATCTCAAACCGATAAAAACTTCCTTCCTTCGTACCTTTTCACTTTAAAAAACGATTTTAACAAATTGTCTTACAAAAACTGACACTGACATATTTTGTTACAAACTGAACACATTAACTTTTCGAATGGTCGAACATGGAAAAATGGCTTCGCAATCGCGAGTTTATGGAGACATCCAGATATACATCCGCTAGATCATTCCACACGAGACACATATTATTCAAACATATATCTTCGAGTTTACACCTCATGAACGAATTATGGGTTGCTGATTACTAACTATATTGACTATCGACTAGATTTTCTAATATCCGGAACATGCCCAAATTCCCTGTACTTTGCCTCAACTCTGCTTACCATGCTTTGGCTAATAGGCAGCCGATTAGGGTGAGTTTCAAACAACTCGACCAATCTGTTTGAGTCGCGACCTATATCCGAAACCAATCATGCACAAGATTTCAATTCATTCACGTTCGGTTAACTTCCTCATTTTTCATAAAAACTTTTCAACAAAAAATTAAACCGACGAAATACGGAACTGAAAAGTGAAAAATAAAATAAACCTTTTAAGTCTCAATAATTAAGCTCCTAAACTAATGTAAGTAACTAATTTTGAGTCGGCGCCAAACAAACAAGCAAATGAATTAGGTAAGGCGTGAAATGATGGCATCGATTTGCGCGGTGACATCCTGATAATTTTTGTGAAGTAATTTAATGATCTTCGTTGATTGTTTGTTTGGCGCCGACTCAAAATTAGTTACTTACATTAGTTTAGGAGCTCAGTCATTGACACTAAAGGTTTATTTTATTTTCACTTTCAGTTCCGTATTTCGTCGGTTTAATTTTTTGTTAAAATGATATTGAGCTCCTAAACTAATGTGAGTAACTGATTTCGAGTCGGCGCCAAACGAACAATTATAGAAGATCATTATATTAAAAAGGGAAACATTCTCAATTGAATATTGATAGAAATATTTTTCTGTGAATTGAAAATTCATGATTGAAATGAAGTCGTTTTCTGTTAGACATTCACAAAAAATAAATTCATTTCAATCGTGGATTTTCAATTCACAGAAAAATATTTCTATCAATGTTCAATTGAGAATGTTTCCCTTTTCAACATGAATACCCCACAAGAGGTTATCTTGACGATGGAAGATAGTGACTAAAGTTTATATTTCAGTCGCAGATGATTCCACATCTGATTTTATGAACATCCTGTCTATATTTTCAACAAATCAATCATTATATTACTTTGAAAGAAGTAATCAAAACGCAGCCGTGCATCTCGCTGCCATCATTTTACGCTTTACCTAATTCAATTGCTAGTTGTTTGGCGCCGACTCAAAATCAGTTACTCACATTAGTTTAGGAGCTCAATTATCATTTAGACTAAGAATGTTTATTTAATTTTTTGCTTTTCAGTTGATTTTTTCGTCGGTTTAATTTTTTGTTAAAAAGTTTTTATTTTTCAATTTTTTTTTGCTGAAGTTTACTAATTACTACCTACTTGTTTTTTCATTACTTCCAAAATACTTACTCACCCACCTTACTGCAACTATTACCAGTTAAATAATATGATTATCTAATTTTACTGTTTGTTGTGATATAAATTATTCGTGTTGTTCTGGTTAGTTTATTTCATTACTTTGTATATCATTCCATCCTCTCATAGAATATAATGATTGTGACGGATGTAGAACAAAAATAATGACAATAGCGATTTTTCATTGTCAAGTACATATGTGTGACAATGTTCACAAGTGAAAAATCAATTATTCCCTATTTTTTCACCCGTAAGGGTGGATGTTCCCATTCGAAATTCAAATATGAGGTATACCCTATCTAATAAAAGAAGAATCATCCAAATCGAAAAACCATTACAAAGTTATGCCTGATAAAATCGGTTAACGGACCAGAATTCAGAGGGTGAGTGATCAATATCCTTCATTTTGCAACCTTTAGGGGTGGATTTCATCTTTCAAATTCGAATGGAACTCCGATGTACACCCTATTCACTGAGAAAAGAATTATTGGAATCGGACGTCTCAGTAAAAAGAGACGCGTTGTCATACATAAAAAAAAAATATAGATATACGCGTCGACTAGAGAACCTCCTCCTTTTTGGTTTTGTCGGTTAATAAAATAAACGGTAAAATACTCACGATTACACTGGTTTCGCCTATCTAAAAGACTGAACACTACTTGCTAACATGCAAATACTTGAAATAATTCTTCCAAAATGTACAATGGTAGTTTTTTCTTACATTGCCAATAACAACAAAAAGTTGTCATTAGTGAATTTACTTATCACCGTGGCTACTGGCACATTATTGCCGGTGTTTCAATGTTTGCAATAAGTTTTTTTCAAAATGTTACACTTATCCATTTTTCCTTTTGGTACGTAAAAAGATGTGCCGTTTCTAATTCTGCAATAAAAAAGGGTGTTGATATAAAAAAAAGGCGTCATATTTATTTCTTGAGATACCCCGTATATTCCACTCTCACGTAAAAAACTCCAAAATAAAATCGACGGGTCCAAGCATTTTCTTTCAACCATTTTTATTTTCACAAGCTTTTATTTAGTTTCAGCTGTCCCGGTGTCTATCTGTGTGTCTGGCTGTGTGTCTGTCTATGTGTCTGTCTGTAATCAAATCCTGCAAGTCAAATTTGACCCACCACTAATCGTCTGATTGATTTGAAATTTGGCAGGTGTACGTAATTCCGGTGACAATGCATTATGTTACCAAAAAAAACAAAATGGCGGACAATTTTTGTGATTATGGTCCGATTCTATTCAAAATGGGTAACTAGGGGTTTTTTAGTCGTAATTAGAGTTTTTGGTCAATTTTCGAAAATTCAACATGACGGCTCCAAAATTGCGGACAAGTTTTGTGATTATCGTCTGATTCTATTCAAAATTGGTATGTGGGGGTTTTGGGGGTCGAATATTTTTTACGAACTTTTATTTATTTAGTTTCGCCGGTTCTGGTGTCTGACTGTGTGTCTGTCTGTAATCAAATCTGGCAAGTTGAATTTTACCCACTTTTAATCGTCGATTGATTTGAAATTTGGCGTGTATATAATTCTGGTGACAATGCATCATTAAATTTTTGTTAGGCAAAAAAAAAATGGCGGCTTCAATATAGCGGACAATTATTGTGATTATGGTCCGATTCTATTCAAAATTGGTATTTAGGTGTTTTCGGGGTCGGAGATTATGTTTATTCGAAAATAAATTAGATAGAAGTCACTCAACTGGTTATTAGACATCATAAATACTGAAAAATAATAAGTGGAAAAAAAAATTAAAACAAGCTTTTATTAGTTGTTAATAAAAAAAAACATCTAAAAGGTTAAAATAAAAATTATAAAAAAAAAAATTTTTGAAGACAACTTTTATTTATTCAAATGCACTAAAGAAAAAATAATTTCTTTCATTGTTTGATCTAGGTTATTCTGAGAGTAACAGATTCAAAAGCTTGTCGCGGATACAAAATAGGTAATCTTGCGTGGCAAGATTTTGAATATGTTACTCACAAAATAACCAAGATCAAACAATTAGAGAAATTATGTTCTCCTTTTTAGTGTATTTGTATGAATAAAAGCTTGTCTTCAAAAATGTTCTTTTTATAATTTTTATTATTTAATTTATCTTCTTTACGAATGTACTGCTGTACATGCTGGCTCTGGATTATTTTGAACCAAACCTAGAGATTCGTTTGGGTTGCATTTGTTCTTGTTTCATCTTATCCTATTGGCCCAATAAATTTGGTATTTCAGTTCCACATTATTATTTTTCCTCATACGATTACGGAGTATTGGTCGAATAAAATTAACCTACGTCTTCGCTTACATTTCACGAATATATTGTTTGCTTTTCAGAGAAATAATATGAAAAGAATGTGTTAATAACCTCCATTGAAAAAATATAAAGATAATTCCATCGGATTTTATGTTCTACCTGTGATCCTCAGTGATTGGTATCATGGCTGTCCTGCTTTGCATTTTAAGACGTGGTTCAGCATAACTTTTCAACAATAGTTTGGTGGAATCCATCTAGTTCGAGAAGAAAAATGCTTCTGTTTTTCATGAATGCCACTTGACCGGTGATGATTGCATATTCTTCCAGTTAGAAATTTGTTATCAATCTTTTTTTATCCAACCACTCAAAACAATGGGCAACCCGATTTATATCATTTGGGAGTGGGTTCTCGTGTTTCAGCCTAGCATTGCACAATCATATTATTGTGCAATATGCAATACTATGACAAATTATATGAAATGGTGATATCTTAGAGGGTTTCAAGCGACTTCTCATTCCTTTTGTATGCTTTCTGATTCTCTGATCTCTGAGGTTCGGTGGCGAAGTAATACGGCGCTCGTCACCGTCGTGGTTTACATATTTTCATAGTCAGCAGAATAGTTGAGACATTTTTACGGGGTAACATTTTGGATGATGATAGACTGTGGAATTACTGAACTGGCTTCATTGGCTGTGATAGCAGTTCTACTTCGAATGCGGCTTCATGTTAGGAACGGAGCATTATTATTATCACATTTTGGATTCATGTCAATAGTATTCGAGTAATGCGTACTCACCGAAAAAGGTAAATATCGGCAACAAAAGTGTGATTTTTTTATTGCGTATTTTTTGCTTTCTATTTGAATCCTAGAATGAACACTTCTCCTACGTCACCAAAATTGCAAAACTGCACAAAATCGAATTCTTCAAATTGCAAAAAAATCATTTGTTTTTTTTTTGTGGAAAAATATAATAATAACTTTGTTATTCAGGTCGTAAACACATATTATTCTACTTACTCTTTTGGGTGAGTTTGCACTGGGAAATATCTGTCAAAATGAAAATGCACCCCTCACATCTCTAACGTGTGGAACTTACATATTATGTTACACTGTATTGGTGGTTTGAATTTCGTTCCAGCATCATGACCGTTCACGATTACCTTAGTTGAGACATGTGTATATATTCGTTGTATTTGTGTTTGTTCTGCCATCTGGTCAATTGATGTATTTCGAATGTTTCTGGATACGCGTTGTCATAAAGACAACATTCACATACACTTTTCACAAATAACAAAACCCTCCACTTCGAAGAATTCATTGGTAATACTGTGAGTGATATTCGAACAAAATACTGAAATAGACAAACACAAACGAAAAGAAAACACCGAAGATAAACAAAATATGTTGTTATTAATAATGGTGAAATTCTTCCAATCAGATTTCGTTTATATCATACACTTTAGTTACATTATTACGATGGGCTTCAAGGTTGCAACCTTACAACGATCCCTATAGTGAGCTACCGCGAACCACATTTAAGGCAAACAAACCTCCATTCAGATCATTTTGAAAAGTTATTATTAAGGTAATAAATTTTACAGAAATTAACACGCACATTATTTATGAATAATAATTTTGAATAATTGCATCAAATACTGATGCTTTTAAAACATATTACAAAAGGAATAGATATAAAATAAAATGTAGTTTCAGCGAGTAACGGCAAACAATAGTGCATAAACTTTATTTCATTTATACATTTCTACAACACATGTTCGTATAACATAATTCGAATATTTTTAAACTTAAACAAATGAAATATAACGTCAATATAAACAACAATGAATGTTATATCATTTATTTCTCTTACTATTATACTAAATAATCATTTGATTAACTGAACATTTATTTTTAAATCATTAATGATTAGTTAATGCTTTCCTATTTTTAGTGACTGTAGGCTTTCCATTCTCCAATTTTTCAGTTAGGTGAATAATCACAGCTTTTTCTCCTTCATCGTGAGACATATTTGTTGCAGAAAATTGTATGTTATATTGTGTTGCGCAATTTTTTTCAATAAATCCCGTGATATAACATTTTTTAAGGCACTTAAATGAGGTAAATTATAAGACATTCTTTCGTTCTCAGGTCGCTCTGGAATACATTCTTTATATGATTTTCATGTATGTTGATAATTCTGACTCTTTACCAATGAAACGAACTAATTTTTGCAAAATTTGTACATCATACATTGCTTCGTGGAAATTATCGATGTTTCGTTTAGTATTGAATCTTTGGCTAATTTTGATAGCTGGAACATTCCTGGCCCTTTTCGATCTTGGAACGTTTTCTTAAAATAATTAAGCTATCCACAAATCCTGCTATTATGGTTAAATCTTTTATTAAATTATCATCAATGATTGCTCTTAGTAATCTAGGCACATCGCATCTTGCATTATGCGCAACGAGTGAATTTGGAGTTGTAGATAAATTTAAAAATTCTTTAAATGCTACCAAACAATCTACTGAATTGAGAGAATGTACTGGTACATCATTCAAATATGTACTCAATTTCGTTATTTTTGTCGCCACAGGATTGATGCTTCGTAGTGCTAACATATATATTAAATTCTCCATTTTCACATTTGGCGGCGATTTGTAAAATGTAATCAGTCATGCACAATCCAGATTTTTCTGAATCAAAATAAACTATGGAATAATTAATTGATATTGATTCGATGTTTTTTAATAATAATGATGATGGATTAATTTGTTTGAAAATATGAACAAGATGTTCATAAAATCAGATGTGGAATCATCTGCGACTGGAAGATACATTTTAGTCACTATCTTTCATCATTCAAGATAACCTCTTGTGGGGTATTCATGTTGAAAAGGGAAATATTCTCAATTGAATATTGAATAGAAAGATGATGCTCCTGATTATTTAATTCTAAAGTTTGGTCGATATATTACACCTTCTGACTTTTCCTTCGATTTTCTTAACATTTACCTTTTTTTTTTTGGTAAATTCAACTCTGCGCAACTTTTCTCCTCTTGATGTTATCATCAGTTTTATTTTTTTCTTATCAGAATAGTATCTTTGAGCTTTAAGCATATGCAGCTGTCTGTATGACTACCTGGTTCCATTTTTTTTTCTTGTATTCAATAACGATACATCGTCAATGTTTTGAGGGCAAACTGCACTGTATCTTGAACAACTAAATGCGAGCGATCGTTGGATTGTGACGTTGCCAACAGTCCACTTATGGCTTATTTGCTTCATCACGCATTCTAGTTGCGTTACTGAGTGTACAGTTCACTTAAAAAATATCCCTCCATTCAGCGTTCGAACATGTATCGCGTGCGTTAATCGAGCCTAATTTTTTAAACGCACGGTTGAATAAAATTTTGACTTGTGCTAGATATTACGATAACTAAAAATAAATGAGTATGTTGGAATTTAATAGTGATTGATAATATAATTTACATTGATCAACAGCAAATCATACACTTATTCACACCAGCATTACAAATAAATTAAAATCATTATTGAAATTTTAATCTGAAATAATAATAATTAAAATGAGAAAACTCTGTTATGCAAATTTCCTGAATTTCTTGAGAAAATTCAATCAATCATATATCGTTGTTGATTAAAGTGGATAATTGTTCATTATCAAAACATTTTTCTCTCAAACAATCAATTAATGGTTGAGATCTTCTAAAGGAAATTAACATGAATTTAGCAAGAATATTGTACCCATGGTAATTGCTATTCGAAAGACATGAACCTTCGATAGTGAACTGAAGTAATTTCTGATGAATAAATTGTATAATGTTGATTCAGTTTCATTTAGAGAAACGTAAATAACAGCGATAATCAAAGGCTGATCATGTATGTTGACACACCGAACACCAGCATTGTCATATTTTTTATTATAAATAATGTGAGACTATATTTTTATGGCAATTTTCATACGTTCATCAATATACACTATATCTCACGGTTTATTGAAAAATTTTTTTTCAAACAAACTTTCATACAAATCCACTAACAAGGAAATATTTTTTTCAATTGTTTGATCTGGGTTATTCTGTGAGTAGCACATTCAAAATTTGCCGCGTAAGAATACCTTTTTTATATTCGTGACAAGCTTCTGGATCTGCTAGTCACAGACCTAGGTCAAACAATTAAAGAAATTTTTTTTTCTTTTAGTACATTTATATTGAAGCTTATTTTTCTACTGATTTTCATCCAATTATATTCAATCATTCATTAAATTCGTGGTCTTATTGAATTCTGACAAAAATTGATGATCTCGAACCCCAAAAAACCCACATACCAATTTTGTATGGGCCATGATAACGAAACACGTCGCAATCTTGGAGCTGCCATCTTGAATTCATGATTTTGACAAAAAACATCATGATGTCCGACCCCAAAAGCCCCTAAACACAATTTTTAAAGTCATCGGGCTATAATCACAAACTCGTCGCATTTGGAGCCGCCATGTTAATTCATTGATTTTGACAAAAAATATGTCTCCGACCCCAAAAACCCCGACATACCAATTTTTTTGGAATCGGGCTATAACCCGAAAACCCTCATTTCAAATAGAATCGAACCATAATCACAAAACTCGTCCGCCATATTGGAGCCGCCATTTTTTTATCTCTAGCAAGAATTCCATGATTCATTGTCACCGAAATTATGAACACCAAATTTTACGTTAATCGGACAACTAGAAGTGGGTCAAAATTCACTTGCAAGATTTGAACTAAACATACATACATAGAAATATGATGATGAAAATGATTAATAAAAAATATTTCCAAAGACAAGCTTCTATTAGGTTATTTCGTGAGTTACCGATTCAAAAGCTTGTCGCGCAAAGTTTTCAGTTCGAATACAAAAGCTACAATCTTTTGAATCTGTAACTCACGAAATAATCTATGTCACACGTCCAGAGTAATTAGTTTTAACTTTTTATGGCATTTGAATAAAAGCTCGTCTTTAAAAATGTTTTTATTAATTATTTCATTTTGTTCTTTTCAGTTACTACGCCTTAATCCATGTATTTTCGTTGAAACATCGTTATTATGAGGCCTTTTTTCTGTTTTGAGATATCTAGATTTTCAATGGGAAAAGATCAACTCGTCCGCCATCCTGGAGCTGCCATCTTCAATGTATGAGTTTTGACAAAAATCGTCTAAATTCATAATCTCCGATCCCAAAAATCTCGACATACCAATTTTGAATGGAAACGATCGATATTCACAAAACTCGTCAACCATCTTGGAGCCGCCATCTTGAATTTTTTAATTTTGAATCGAATTGGACCATAAACACAACGTTCGCCATCTTGGAGCCGCCATTTGTTTTTGTTTTTTTCCAACAAAATTTTCATAATGCATTTTTATCGGAATTATGAATACCTGCCAAATTTCAAGTCAATCGGACAACTAGAAGAGGGTCAAAATTCACTTTGATTTGTGTTTTGTGTGAACTAAACATACAAATGTAAAGTTTATATGAAGCTTGTAATGGAAGCTTGTTGAAACTGCTCACTATATGTAACATCATTCCATTAATAGAGAGAAATGACTCAAAAAGATATGAGATTCAAGATATTCTATACTGAGTTTATAATAGACATCTGAATGTTGATTAAATCAATGAAAACGTAGTTTCTTGGGCGGCAAGACATCATTAGATGGTTGATTTTTTGTTTTTAATTATTGACAGATGGAAATGTGAAATGATTCAGCTATTTCAATTCAATCCAGCACTATTCTTCAAAGTTTTCATGATATAGTTTTTCAAATCCATTCTTATCACTTTCACTTTTGGAAAATATTCACTCACAAATTGAATATCGAAAATAACACATAATAAGCACCTGAATACGGTCGCAATAAAATGTACGGTCATAATATTTTGGACCAGTTGCACGATATTCATGTAAATAATATACGCCGGCTCATGTTACGCTTCTTCACTTCCGTGACGCTTACGTCATCCAAAGCATCCAGTTAGCCCTTAGACGTATCTAAGTTTTACTCAAAAAAATTCTCTACAATATTTTGTGATCGTGCGGAGAAAGATAAATAGTGAGCCTCCTATATCAAATCAAAAAGGTCTAGACTGTCATACTTCACCATCCCCTGATGATCACACAATAGAATGAAACATAATGTTAATCATGAAAAATATCGTCAATAAGGAAAAAACCTAGTTTTCCAAGCTGGCAACGGAGAAATATCGTGTTTGTAATCATATCGGGTAATTTGCCCGAACATACGGAAAATAAAATAGTGTACCCGCTTCCAGGTAAGAGAGCCACTGCAAAAGTTTGCAGTATACCAAAATAATTTGTTGAATTTTTTTTCTAATCTAAACCTCCAACGATACGTAATTTGTATAATATGTATTTCGAGAGGTGGATAACTTACAGGGCCGGCTCATCCATATCGGCGAACTAGGGTTGCAAAATTTAGGGGCGCCTCGGCGCCTTTTTTTGTTTAATTTTTTGCATAATTAAATACTATCAAAGAGAAAACTCATCACAGCAAGCGACGTGGAACAAGCTACCATATGATGGGTATGAATGTCACTTGGTCAAGGTAACGCTAGTCGTCTCGTATTGAGTTCACAACAAACATACCAGTCTGTTTTCATGTTGTAATTGTAACCAACCTAGTCATCGCCCCTTAACGTCCAACCTCACCTTCACATGGTATGGAGTGGACGGGCCACGGCTGCGCAACGAATGGGACGGTTTTTGGACATTCGTGTTGCATATGGGTGGCCGCAACTCGACTTACGGATGTTTGGCACCGGGGGAAAATCTGGGAAAAATCTCAGAGTTTTCAGCGTCAGCCCTGTGCAGGAGCACCACAGGGCTGGATCAACCCCTCGCCTTCACTCCCTCATGGGACCAAATGACCACGGGGCAAAAAACTCGAAGGGGAATAAGGACAACTGGCCTTATCGGTTATTGATGTCCCTTTCAGGATACAATTCCGAGTGTACTGTACTAAGGATCGGAAGAGAACTCCTCAGGGTACTGAACAAACGATAGGGGCAATCCAAATGAACTTCCAGCACTGTAAGGTAGCAACAGTAGTACATGCAGCTACTATGAGGGACCTCGAAGTGGCCCTTGAGCAGGAATCATGGATACGACACGGTAAAACAAAGGTCGGGGAGGAACAAGCATATCAACTAAGAACTCCCGAACCTGTATTCTATCAGGTAAGATACAATGGGCCAAGAAGCTCAAGTGTCATTGGAGTCCACGGCCAAACGAGCCTACGGGGTGGAGCTTTTGATTTGTCATCTCACCTACTTAGTCTAAGGTAGCCTGTGGTTGCTCTTGTTACGTGGCACAACGTTTTGTTCCAGGTGAATTTAACTAGTAACATACTGCAGCAAAGAGGAAAGGGGGAAGTAGTTGAGCGGAAATACACTTCCCACTTTAAATAATACACACCGGCTCATGTTACGCTTCTTCACTTCCATTACGCTCACGTCATCCAAAGCATTCAGTTAGCCCTTAGACGTATCTAAAGAAGTTTAACACAAAAAAATTATCTACAGTATTTTGTGATCTTGCGGCGAGAAATAAATAGTGAGCCTCCCATATCAAACTCAAAAGGGTCTAGACTGTCATACTTTGACATCCCCTGATGATCACACAATAGAATGGAACATAATGTTAATCATGAAAAATATCGTCAATGAGGAAAAAACCTAGTTTTTCACGCTGGCAACGGAGAAATATCGTGTTTGTAATCATATCGGGTAATTTGCCCGAACATACGGAAAATAAAATAGTGTACCCGCTTCCAGGTAAGAGAGCCACTGCGAAAGTTTGCAGTATACCAAAATAATTTGTTGAATTTTTTTCCAATCTAAACCTCCAACGATACGTAATTCATATAATATGTATTTCGAGAGGTGGATAACTTACAGGGCCGGCTCATCCATATCGGCGAACTAGGGTTGCAAAATTTAGGGGCGCCTCGGTGCCTTTTTTGTATAATTTTTTGCGTAATTAAATACTATCAAAGAGGAAACTCATCACACCAAGCGACGTGGAAACAACCTACCATATGATGGGTATGAATGTCACTTGGTCAAGGTAACGCTAGTCGTCCCGTGTTGAGTTTACAACAAACACACCAGTCTGTTTTCATCTTGTAATTGTAACCAACCTAGTCATCGCCCCTTAAAGTCCAACCTCACCTTCACATGGTATGGAGTGAACGGGCCACGGCTGCGCAACGAATGGGACGGTTTTTGGACATTCGTGTTGCATATGGGTGGCCGCAACTCGACTTACGGATGTTTGGCACCGGGGTCCCAAAAAATAACCGTGCCGCAATGGGCTTCCGAGAATCTGGGAAAAATTCTCAGAGTTTTCAGCGTCAGCCCTGTGCAGGGGCACCACAGGGCTGGATCAACCCCTCGCCCTCACTCCCTCGTGGGACCAAATGACCACGGGGCAAAAAACACGAAGGGGAATAAGGACAACTGGCCTTATCGGTTATTGATGTCCCTTTCAGGGGGGAAATACAATTCCGAGTGTACTGTACTATGGTTCGGAAGAGAACTCCCCAGGGTACTGAACAAACGATAGGGGCAATCCAAATGAACTTCCAGCACTGTAAGGTAGCAACGGTAGTACATGCAGCTGCTATGAGGGACCTCGAAGTTACCTTGAGCAGGAATCATGGATACGACACGGTAAAACAAAGGTCGGAGAGGGACAAGCGGGGAGCTATTGTGTAGCAGATCAACTGAGAACTCCCGAACCTGTATTCTATCAGGTAAGATACAATGTGCCGAGAAGCTCAAGTGTCAGCGGAGTCCACGGCCAGACGAGCCTACGGGGTGGAGGTTTTGATTTGTCATCTCACCTACTTAGTCTAACGTAACCTGTGGTTGCTCTTGTTACGTGGCACAACGTTTTGTTCCAGGTGAATTTAACTAGTAACATAATGCAAGAAAGAGGAGAGGGCAAAGTAATTGAGCGGAAAAACTTTTCTACATTGACTCAGGGACGGAGTCGACAGCTTGGTATTCTAAGCACGTTATAGACATCATACTGAATAAAATGGACGAATTTCAGGAACGCGTTTCAGGATGGTCATTGAGCAAAATTATTCCTTTGGAAGTCAACATAAATAAATTTTAAATTGGAAATGGTTCATCCTTCATCCTGCCAGATCAAATTTCACGGAGAAAAGCATGTCTAGATATTCAAAATTTTTATCAGATGTGTTTTTACTGGTCTGTTGTAAGTGTATCCTGTACAGGAGATGAATGACGCATTTCATCCTATCCCCATTATAGTACTGTATTGAGAATTGAGGATACGCCAATGTCTCTGCATCGTATCGGCAAATTCGAAAAATCTAATGATATATCTGTGAACGTGTACCCTTTGGAAATGAACCAAATTAACCAGAAGGCATTTTATGTAGTAGCGCCTGCACGTTTGACTTCAAAATAAGCAGGATCGTCACGTTAATTTGTTGATTATTCAAGACAAATATTTCCCCAAATGATTACGAAGCTCCACCTAATGATGATGAAGATGTTACAATCAAGTACCATAACTGCTGGATGAAGAACATTTCACGATTATTTTCAAGTCAACTGAATGAAGATCATGGAAGTTTTTCTGCGATCGTTGCCTGGATGATTTTTCAATTCAACAAAAAATGAGTGAACACAGGCATCATATGCGAAAATATTGATGAATATAAAATTGCTTTACCGTCATACGATTATGTGGAGTTTCGTGACTATGTGTACAAACAAAAATGTTCATTTGTTATTTACGCAGATTTAAAATCAATTTTAGCATAACTGATAAAACAAGAAAATATCAGAATCATAAAGCATTTAGTGCAGGCTACTCTTGAAATGTCATTACGATGACAGTCTTTCTCGTTTCGAGAGCATAGAGGTCCAGATTATATGCGTAGTTTGCAGATCAAATGGCTTATATTGCCGAATTTGTTGAATCAAAATTTAAAAGTATTGTGCCGATGATTGTCGAACCCAATACCATTAATGCTTTGATTTGCCATATTTTTGAGAAACCCTTTACCGAAAAAGATGTTATTGTCCGTGACCACTTCCACTTTCCAGGACAATTCAGGGGTTTTGCTCATCAAGCCCCCTGTAATTTGAATTTCTGGTAATTTTCATAGTACCCATCGCATTTCACAGTATCTCGTGACGACGACAGCCATCTCATAATCAATGACATTCCTAAAAGGGGGTGCGTTAGCATTCTCCCTGTCAAAAGGAAAAGTACATATCATTCACTCAATATGATCGGGGTTAGACCATCAAATTCAGATTTATCGATTCGTCTCGGTTCATGGGAGCAGGTCTTGATGAATTGGTGCGCACGCTCAGAGTGAATGAAGCGGAAATTTCAAAATTTAAATGACAATTTTCACTAGTCACACTCGAGAGAGTTTTTTCGTACGACTTTGTAGACTCAATACAGAAAATGGACATGACCGAACTACCATCGAAAAAACATTTCTATAACAAATATACGATTGAGATATCACTGACGAACAGTATACTCACGCACAAAAAGTATGGGACAAATTCAGTTTGACTACGCTGGGGGAATACTCTGACCTGTATATGAAGACGGACAATTTACTTTTAGCTGACGTCATGGAAAAAAACTTACGGTTTAGATCCTGCGTGGTACTATACCATGCGGGGCCATACTTGGGATTGCATGTTGAAGTATACTCGATGTGAGTTGCAAATTTTGAAAGATGTCGACATGGTAATGTTTATTGAATAGGGGATGAGAGGGGGTATTTCAGATTGTTCCAATAGATTAGGTGAAGCAAACAACAAGTACATGACAACATAAGATCCCGAGAAACCGTGGAAGAATCTCTTTTATTTGGACTTGAATATTTTGTACGAGTGGGCAATGTCGGAACATTTACCTCTGGGTGGGTTTACTTGGGTTGACGACACGAACATTGACATAACACAAATATCTGACGAAGCTTCGGAGGAGTATTTCTTGGAAGTGGACTTGGAATATCCCGAGAGATCGCATGATGAACATCGCGATTTTCCGTTCTGTCCGGAACATCGAGCACCGCCAAATTCAAAATTGAAAAATCAATGGGTACTTTATACAAAACACACACAAAAAACTAAAATTCCGACAATCAGCGTGGCTGCGGCCCTACATCGAGCTGAATTTTCGACTGAGGACCGCAGCTACAAGTTCTTTCCGAAAAAAAAAAATAATTCAATCTGGCAAACAATGCAACTTTCGGCAAAACCATGGAGAACATCCAGTTGCATAGAATCGTGGAATTAGTCTCTTCATACCTGGGCAGGTATGGTGCAAGAACCCATTGCTAGCCCCTGCTTCCAAAGTCGCACCGTTTGGTTGACGATCTGTTGGCTAGCGGAATGAGAAAGGTGGAGTTAGTTTTCATTAAACCTATGTACATCGGAATGGCTATTTTTGATATCTCCAAAACGTGCATCATTGTTTAATTTTATTTACAACTTTATGCTATCCACTATGGGGGATAAGGATGTGTATCGAGTGAAATACCTTTGTTTCAGAATGCCGCAGGTGCGGAAATCTCTAGCAGGACTCAGACCGCAACCAATTCAATAGTTCTCCATTGGAAACACTTTCAGTAGCAGATGATTTTCGCTTTCGGC
This sequence comes from Gonioctena quinquepunctata, assembly GCA_018342105.1. Classification (NCBI taxonomy): domain Eukaryota; kingdom Metazoa; phylum Arthropoda; class Insecta; order Coleoptera; family Chrysomelidae; genus Gonioctena; species Gonioctena quinquepunctata. The sequence continues at coordinate 340,699 of JAFIRS010000292.1, forward strand.
TTTGGTCTTACATTGTGTTGATTTCGCATCAACGCCACCATAGTAATTTCGCTGAGCTTCAGCCTCGTATCGATCCAGGGTATTATTGATTTCATCGGAATTACTATCAAACATGTCGCTGCTGCTAACGTTGCCAATTTCGAAAGACATTTCACTGTGCTGCTGCTACTAGAACTCAACTGGTAAATAGCTGTCGACTTTGCTTGCTCCCATCACGCCACCCAGCCAACATGTTGTTGACAGACGTCACGGATTTGTTCCAGAACATTCCACACAATATCGACATTTTCAATCCCATATTCATGCGTCTCATCCCATCCCAGCCATTCAATATTTCTTTTCCTCTTGATCACCTTCTCTAAGAGATATATGTCGGGATTTGCAGTTCTCTGTAGTTCCTCGTCGTAGAATGCTCCTTGAATCGGTGTGCCTTGTGTATCTTCCAGCAGATAGGTGGCAGGATTGGTAATATTAACTTTGACGATTTTGAACAATTCCGTTGTCCAATTGGGGATGTAGCCTTTTTCAAAATGGTATTTTGATTTTGAGATGCGTACCATGTCACCCAATTTGAATTTTCTCGGTGCGGCAATCTTCATATGACTGAATGCCCACGAAGAACTTTCTTTCCGTTGGATTTGTCAATTTGGTTCGGTTTGAAACCTGTCTTTCCATGCACTGTATCATTGTAGGGGGCGGTTATTTCAGGTAATATTTTCAACCAATTGTAATTGCCTTGCTAACTGAAGTACATGTGAAGTCTTCCAATCAGCGTTCCCATTACACGTTCTGCCATAGGAGCTTCCATCAAGCTGAATGAGTTGTGATGATTGATTTGATGTGTTTTCATAAGACTTTGGAATTTTACATTATAAAACTCTTTTCCTTGATCAGTCTGCAAATTTTTTGGACATCTTTTCGTATGTGTCATAATGTCTGCAAAGGCTTTGGTTACTACGGAGCCAGTTTTGGTTTTCAATGGTCGACTCCACACGAATTTTGAAAAACAATCAATGACCACGAGAAATAGGTTAAAATTTCGATTTTGACAAGCATATTCTCCCATTTCGGCCAAGTCCAATTGCCATAAAACATCCAAACCTTTGACGATTGTTCGACGTCGGTGGTAATTCTTTCGAGCAGGTCGATGTAATTTCAACACCAATTGAGTCTTTGCGGAGGAGGAGAAGGAAGTACCTGAGTACGGCAACTACGTCGTCTAGACGTCCGTCACCTGATCTTCCTGGATGATGTCATTGTATGAGTATGTATGAGTATTAATGTGAAAGATGTTGCAATATGAATGAAACGACATGCAAATTCAGAAGGATTTTATTTCTTTACACGATTACATAGTTTTTTTTCTTGATATTATTGAATATTTTTTATGTCTGCATATAGTTCATATTTACGAGCAACGTCGTCAACGCTACATCTTTGACTCGCTATACGGGCATCAACATAGTTTTTATTCGTTAAATCCTGCTGCTCCGTCGCTGGAGTTTTCGTAATTTTTTTGTTCACGGCCGCCATTCCAGATTCTTGGTTATGTATGGATGCATCTACTTGTTATCATGGTGTTGATTAATTTTCTGATTTTTTTCTCGAATTTCGTGACGTACGCACCATGTCTCGTAACCATATCAAAGAAATTTGTATTGATGGTACTTATATTCTCCTTGGAGTCTTTATGACGACATTCAGTTCATTTATAGCCTTATCACATGCATTGCTGCCTCTTTTCATGGTATCGAGATAGGACTTGAGTTGTTCAATTTTATTCGTGAATTCATCATTGATCCCATCCACATATCCTTTGGTGGCCGCATCTTTTCTGCTTGTAGGCCTTTTAACTTTGCACAATTTCAAATCGTTAAAGTCGATTTCGCCGTCTGGTGTTGTATGTAATCCATCACCGCCATCCCTTTTCGAAATATTTTTACGCTCTCCTTTGGAACTACGTCCAAACTAATCGACAGTCATTGTGGAAATGCGTTATACGGATGGGAGAGCAAGTTATTCATTGAATGATGCCTGCTTCTCGGAGTTCATTGATTATGGATCGTATTTCGTTGTCGTGAGAAGTGTTTCCAGCATTTCTTGAAGCAATGAGCAACTTTTATCGTTCACACAATTCGTTCGGATCATCCTAGTGAATATATTGTATGAGTTTGTTATCGAAAGTCATCGACATGTCGTGCAGACCCTTGCCAGTGCTGGTGGGTAGTCGTTGTCGATGGAACATTAGCTCAATTATATTCACATATTTCCACCTTTGACTACCCCTCAGATTTTCTGCTGAATTTAGATGAGCATCCGTCAATTCCAAAAGAGTTTTATATGCATTCAAATCTTCGGGATTTTAGAAGAGTTCATCATAACATATTAGTTGAGTTCCCTTCAAATACTTTCCCTGCGTTACTATGTGGTTATTTTGATCGAAATTGATGGATTGTTTGCGAGTATCCATTTCGAAAAACTTTCATCATGAAAGGTCATATAATTTGTCGTTTTATTATTTTGTCTTCTGTTTCGGAGATGTATTTTGGTGCCATGAAAGGATATTGATTGATACACTCGTGCATTACTTCTTCTGGAATAGATTCTTCCTCCGATGTTTCGCCATCATCGGAAACGTTTTCCCTATCATCGTGTGTTTCAGCAACTTCGACCATAGGCAGAAATTGTGTTTGTTCGGGGAGTTCTTCTTCTTCTTTGAATGTCACCGCTTTCTCCTTCTTGATACGTTTAAGGTTAGGAGGACGTTGCCGATGAATCTTTGATGACTTGACGATTTCTTCGAGAAGTTTGGGCAGAGGTTTGGAAAGTTTATTTATGGATGCATCTTCTACAAATTCACCCAATTTGAAGGCTAGTGGTATTTTACTTATCTCTTTTGACAATACAGATATTTTATTATCCAAATGACGTCAACTACTTCTGAGGGCTTCATGTTTACTGATGACATATCATTACGAACGCATATATATTTCTCAAAATCTTGTCGATATCTCCGGCAGTCAAATCGAAATCCTTACAATTACGACGTTCCATATTTTTCGCGCCAACATTCCGCACACATACGTTTTAACTGTTCGAATGACATGTCGGGCGACACGTGTTCATCGAATACGTGTTTCATGTTGATTCCATCCTGCTTGAACAACACAATCAAATTGCAATTATCTCGAAACAGTTGTTTGGGTATTTTCGAGTACGTTTGACATAGATACATGGCGTCGATATCCTGTTCTGCACATTGAATAATATTCTCAAATTTTCTGCTGACCATCACAAATCACATTATCGAATATGAATATTGAATCGGGTTTGGCTTCGTGGGGGCTAATACTCTCCTCGTTTTCTCGGAACGGAAAATAACCGATTTCTTCTACTCCATCCATAACCTCTTGAAGAAGTTGGTTCTTGGCTGATACAGCGACTTTGAGTATACGTAAACGTTGTCGAATTCTGCACCATTCGCTTCGATTACAACTTACAATCACTAAAGCGTCAATCATATTCATAGGGACTCCCTGTAGTCCCTGGAACGCCCTGTACTCCCTGTACCCCCAGCGCGTCAGTAAGGCGCAGTATGGCGTATTCAGCGCACTAGTATGGCTCAGTTTGGCGTATCCAGCGCATTGGAATGGCTCAGTTTGGCGTATTCAGCGCATTAGTATGGCTCAGTTAAGCACATTCGGCGATTAGTATGACCCAGTATGGCGTATTCAGCGCGTTATTATGGCTCATTATGACGTTTCAGCTCGTTAATATGGCGTATTTACCCTCATCACTCGTGATATATACCCTCATTCACCCTCACTATACCCTCATATACTCTCATTGACCCTCATTTACCCTCACATATCTTTAAAATTTTACAACATATCTAAATGCGTTGTATGGTGCAGTCTGGAATACCCTGTACTTTCTGGAACTCCCTGTACTCTCTGGTACCCTCACCCTGATACTGAACCTCAAATATATAGGTATACATAACCTCAAACCCCTGTTGAAATCTTTATAACTGGTAATGTCATTGAGGCGTATTGGCGCGGTGGGTTTTCGTCCGACTAATGATTGAAAGGTCGTGAGTTCGATTCTCGGCCAGGGCAGAATTTTTCATTCAATTTGAGAGAATAAATGTTAATTTCGTAGCCGGGCCGAGAATGGTCCTCGACGATTCGCTGTTGCGTTCAAATTAACACTGCTGCTCCTAGGTGGCGTATGGAGTTGATAACAAGACCTACCCAGAACACTGTGTGAATGGTACATTCTATGTTGTGATTGTCTCGCCGTCATATGACGAGCATGTGCATTAAAATTTATGAATAATAAATAGAAAGGGATGCAGTATTGCCTGGAGCAGGACCAGCTACATTCCAATGATATACCTCCCTGTCTACGCTGGTTCGAAGCTGGATTGGAACGAATTTCTCGCAGGGTGGTTTGTCCTATATGGCGCCGAATGTAAGCCGACGGATAATAATGTTAGAGAGAGAGAGAGAGACATATAGTAATGCCATTGCTGTGAAGTCTGTCCTAATGTTGACGTATAGCGGAGATGGTGTCATCAATACGCTCATCAATGAGTCACCATTCAAATAACATCTGCCTGGATATCATATTGCGGTCCTGAAACTCGATTCAACAACGTCTCGCACGTGGTGACCAAGGAGTAAATCCTTTGGAAGCAGCTTGCAAGCTGCACGATATTGCCTATACACATCTCCCGAAGTACGTCATAAAGCCCACAGAGTTCTCAAAGAAAGGGCCTAGCAACTCCAAAAACAAGTGCTCTATTCTTTACCGGAGCAATGAAAACTAAGCGCAAGTTTGGTATGGGTATGACGTCATCGTCATTCCATAGTCATATTGGAAAAATAATCAAGAAATGGAAGCCTCATCCGAATAATGTGAAGAAATCCATCGCATCAGCTTTGAGGGCGGCAAAAATACGCAGCCAAGAGTTATTCCTTTCCAATCCAAATCCCGAGGTTTTCTACCTTCGATTTGCTGGACTTTAAGCCTCGGGAACGTTGGTGGGGGGCGCAAGCGTTGTAGCCAAGACTGTTATAGATGCAAAAAATGCTAAAAAAAAACTCTTGGAAGATCGACGCCATGATAAAGCTATGGAACATTTGGGATCCGGTCTGATTTACGTAAGATCCCTCGAGGTTATGGATTGTTCTTGAAAAAACAACAACAGCGACGTCAAGGAGGACGTGGTCTCTATGTGAAGGAACGAGAAATCTTCCATTGACACTGCCCCATAGTGCGTTCTACGACTCGGATATAGGAAAATTCGCTCATAAATTCTTTCCTCATTTTGAGGAGTCTTTATGCGAGATTAACTACCACAGCGACCTCCTCTAAACAATGAATGTGCTGTACTAAATTTAGACTTTAATGGTACACATTGAATAGCTTACATAAAAAACGCAACACTTTAAATTATTTTGATAGCTTTGGCAACCTCAAACCTCCATTGGAACTTGTGCGATATTTTGGTAGGAACGTTGAAATTACATATAACAACGATCGCTAACAGAATTATAATCAGTTCAATTGCGGACATCTCTGCATACGCTTTCTATTTGAAAATATTTGAAAAATGTCTGAGATGCTTGTGCGATGCAGAATTGAACGCTATTCCTCTGGACTATCTGACGAAATACGCTGGCCCTTGAGAATTGTTGGATGTATGGCATAAATTACCCGAAGAATAAAAGTTTGTTTCGACTGCAAATTTGTCTGCCATGTTTCATCCTTCATCGGAAAGAATGTAGCAGCAACCGTCAGACTACCAAACAGTATTTTGGATAAGTTAGTTTACAAAATGAATGTTATTATTGCTTGGATAAATTATCACCAATTTTTTTTTTCGTTATTTATAATTTACCTACGATCGAAGTGGCTCAGTCTATGATATTAACCTTGAACTGTCGCTCGTCGACGCCTTCCATCAATTTCACACCGCCCCTCCAGTTGGATGCTGACGCAGAATGCGGATTGGCTTTGTTAAGTTTCCATTCGTACCATAGTATACCCAACATATCGAAGGGTACAAAGTTACATTATTTCGAGAATGGTGATAGGGCAAGGAAGAAGCATCGATATCCCTGTTGGAGCTCACGAAATTGAAGGTATTGAGGCGTCGCTGCCAAAACATATTGTTTCCCCTGCATTCGTCGAACGTCTCAAAGCCTTCTTCTATCTCCGCCACAATAATAATACTCTGGAAAGCGAAATATTCTGCTCCAAACACACCATCGACTCCACGTCCAAAGATACTTTGGCTCATAAACTGGGATTTTCGTCTTCCATCCTCGCAGCTATCAGATCGACCAGTCGATATCATACAAGTACAAACGATTCATGTTGACAGAAATATCACGTCTGAAGCCTTCTTCAACGACAGACCTTTCCGTATGATATACGAATTTGCCATAGACGCTGACACCGGCTACGCCATAGACGAACTCCAAATCATCTCATATACCTGCCTATCCATCATCAAAGTGAATTGGATAACATTACGCTGGGAGTGTTGGACCAAAATTTCCAGTTGATTGATTTTAGAGGAGTGGAAATGATTGTTCGTTTAGAATTGCGATGAAACTATGGTCTTGAAAATCCATAAAAGTCCAGCATCACCATCCAACCCTTCAGTCTTCACCAAAGCATACACGACAACGATTCGCCAGCTGTCTGCAGAATGTATACCGCTTCTGGAATCTCTCGGTTATCATGTTGTCGAGTCAAGTGTTCAACATTTTCCGAAAAGCACTAATGGGCGAAACAATACAGAAAGTGGAATGGAGAGTGTATTACCCCTATGTCAAATCATTTTGAAATAATGACATCATCGAAATCAGAGTCAACCAATCGGATGCCTTCGATGCTTTGTACGATAGCCATTTGTACATTAGCGGAAAAAGTATGGATAATTCGAGGCGATGGAAAAGTGACGTTTGTAAATAACGCTGGTACTTTCATGTTTCAATGGGCCAGCTACGAACAAAACGGCAAGGAATTGGAGACTGTACGTGATGGGGGTATCGTGAGTACAGTTAGAGGCCTCTTGTGCTACGCCTACGAAGATACGATACTCCTCTCCAACTCTGGATGGATTTATCCCAATAATGTGGGCGTCGTTTCACCTACTACTCTAACATTCAACATGTTCATTCCGTTGCGACACTTTTTGAACATTTTCAACGACTACCAATGCGTTCCTTATGGAAAACACGCTATACAATTGGTCAGGGCTAGGAACGTTGTAAACTGTTTCAAAATTGATGAGAAGAAAGATGCTACAATACCCACAGAAGTAAAATTGGAAATAGAAAATATTGAGCTGAAAATCAAGCGATTATATTCCAGCGATGCCATCAAATTGCAGCTGCTGAAAGGCATCAAAGCGGACAGCCCCATTCTGATTTCGTTTAGAAAATGGGACTTGCACATGTTGTCAGCTCTCAAGATCGGTTCCACCACCGAAATGTGGGCAGTGAAAACTTCTTCGTTTTTCGAAAGTCCTCGATACATTATTGTATGCTTCCAGAAAAATCGTGATCATAACAGCACCAACAATGATCAGTAACATAAATATCGAGAATATCACTTCGACGCTGAACGGAGAGAATAACTCCAAGGAAAAGATGCGTGCGCAATCCACCAAAGGAGACTTTTCGCAAGCCTATCAAAATTACACGCAATTTGGATTCGGCTACAAAAATTCCTCTGTGACGTCAATATAATTTATGTACGAGGACACCAGAAGAAATATTTGTTGGTCCAAAACTCCAGCAATTGAATATTACTGCAGAAATAGTAAATTTGAAAGAATTGGACGACACCTGGTGGATGGTTCCCACATTCGACAACACAGCATCCTCTATGCATCACCAACAGAAGGTGCGTTCTTGTAGTCTTCGCAATGTTGATATTTTGTATAAATGGATACATGATAAATTGCCTAAATAAAATGTATGAGAAAAAATCTGTCTTTTCTTGAGGTGTGTGTTTAGAGGGATACTTGATATTGATATTATTTCTAGTTGAAATAGCTCAGTTGGAAGAGCGATAGACTGAAGATCTGGCGGTCTCCGATTCAAGCCTGGGTTTCGACATTTCTATGTTTTTTGATGAACCGAGCATGAATATGCATGTAGACTTTTCATATTCACGTTCTCCAGTGAAAGTTGTCTTGTTAGATAAACCGCACGAAGCTGTGCTCTCAGTAATAACGAAGTTTTTTTCTAATGACAGGCGGCCATGTTTTATTCTCTTTTGAGACGAAAAATTATGAGACAAAAATGATGAGACGAAAAATTATGAGACAAAAATTATGAGACGAAAAATTATGGGGCGAAAAATTATGAGACAAAAAATAATGAGACGAAAAATCATGAAAAGTGGCATCATCTTGCGGTGAGAATGGGAAATGTTTTTTTCTCTCAGTGGCAGCCATGTTTTTTCTCTCTAATGACAGGCACCATGTTTTTTCTCTCCAATGACAGACGACCATGTTTTTTTCTCTCCACTGACAGGTGGCTATGTTTTTTTCTCCACTGACAGGTGGCCATGTTTTTTATCTCCAGTGACAGACGACCATTTTTTTTCTCTCCACTGACAAGTGGCCATGTTTTTTTCTCTCTAATGACAGGTAACCATGTTTTTCTCTCTCCAATGACAGTCGACCATGTTTTTTTCCAATGACAAGTGAGGTTAGGCGCCAAATTCAAAAGATATTGGTTCATAGGTTAGGTTAGACCCTCGTATGTTTTACGTTAGGACATACCCTCGTATAGGGGCCACCCTCGTATATCTTAAGTTAGGTTAGACGCCGAAAATCATGAGCTTACGCAACGTAGATCCTCGTACACGTACGCGTCTCCATCATCGAGCGCTATGAGCGACGTGCTAGGTGACGCCATCGTTGCGCCTTCTAGCGGCGAAACTGTGCGGCTCTGCCGTAGAACGGAGGCAGTTGCACTACAAACTTCCGCATAGAAACATCCGACCCGAAACTTTCCGAGTCTCGAACGACTATATTACCGAATATAAACTACTGACCTAACCCAATTTTTCATATACCATTCCTCAAATATTTTCCATACTTTCAATAATAAGTATCAACAAAAATTTTTCGTAATTTACGCCATGAGAAACGCGTTATTTGCACTCCAATTGTTTGAATTTGTTGAGGTTTATTTAGTTTGTGTTATACTGAGATAGGTCCAGAAAGGTGTGTCACATAATTCTCCCGATGAGGTATTATCTTTTTTATCCACTTCATCCCCTGAAATATTTTTTCAACTGAATATGGGTTTAGATGATAAAAACATTCAAAGAGTAATTGCACTTATTTTATTGCTCATGAATGAATAATTTAAGCAACTACTTCACGATGGATCAACTTATACAAGGTGCATCAACTAATATCCTAATATTGAAACCTGTTTTCCATTTTAGATTTTTTTATATAAATGATTTTTAACGTATATACTTTCCCAAGAGGTTATCTTGAATGATGAACGATAACTGAAGTTTATCAGTCGCAGATGATTCCACATCTGATTTGAGACAAATCAATTCATTAGAAGGATTTGTAAGTGTATAAATATGAATATACTGATTTTTAGGGGTTGTTATGGTAAAGTTACTCATAGATAGATACTTTTGGATAATGACTTTCTGTTGTTATTATAAATCATACAATAATTCCAGCGGTTTTCAACTCTAAGAACATCAGATATCCAAAAATTATCTTGCTTGGTATTTTGATATATTTTTGAAAGGTGAAACGGTTATGGAATATTTCTAAAAACGGCTCACATCTATGGCAATTGCTCATATTCATTCTGCGCTAGCACATCAATGTAGTATGTAACACAATGTTGCAGACATGGAAACTGGAAAAGACCTCTTCAGGAAAATTTATACACAGCATTTTTTATGAAAACTTCCATACACACGCTTACGAATAGTATATCTAGGAATATAATTCTCTTCCAAAGTATTTTCCAAAAAATTCTAGATTAGAATCACATTATTGACGATTGAATATTCGACAATTCATTCGTACAAGAATAAAAAAAGCATTTACAGTGCAGCTTTCAAGAGTCCCCCCTATCAACTTCTGTACCGTTCGACCTAGAATAATGGGACATAAACCGTTTTGAATTATATCACCGATACTACTTTTTGAAATAAGAGACATTGTGATTGCGTGATAGATGATGGCGCGGGGAGCACATCAACTTGAAAATTTCAAGAGCATGGGGGTCGAGTGGGATATCATTAAAAATATAATTCAATTCTCTTTTAAACCATCTATGTTTTTGTAACTTCGTTCATAAGTTTCTCACAATATGGATAAGAAATGTCGAGTTAACAAAAAACAAAACTGTTATGTAGGATTTTTATTTATTGAGAATAAGAAGCAAAATCTTATAATTAGATATTTGAAATATTGTGTAATACATCTTGATAATAAAATATTCCATTCGAAAATTATTCTGGAACATTATGTAACATATCTGCAGGTAAACCAGCACCACCCGTGTTGTTCGTTGTTTCAGTTGCGATCATTCGTTTTTAATATGAAGAGCAGGTAAGTAGTGTTATAATCATTTATACATCAGAAGATCTTGAACATCGACAAATTGACAAAATAATCCAATATCATATAGGCTTTTCTAGGTAACTGTTGATTATCAGTTTACCAAATCCAATAAATGGTACTTGTTATAATATGGTCATTAAAAATTGATGAAATGGATATTATTTGGCCGATAATTGGATTATTGTATGGATTAAAAATCCCTACCTGAATTAAACTTTGAAACGCAATTCCTGTATTGACCGTGTTTCATGTTACTCATCGCAATTGTGATGCCGTAAAACAACTATGGTTGAAAATAAAATTGAATTACTTTTTCAACTATGTACAACTCGACCTCTATGGAAGTCAAGTGGCACATCGTTGAACAGATAATTCAATTCTCTGTTCAACCACCCTATTTTTTTCGAATTTCGTTTTAAAGTTTTTTCACAATATGCATTTGAAATGTCAAGTATAAGTGTGGATCTGAATGGTACCCTTACTTCGATAGCTTTTGAACGGTTGAGACAATGAGACCGGTCCTACTTTTTGAGGAAAGATACATTACAATTACTCGACAGAGGACGCTGGGGGCACATCAACTCCAAAATTTCGGAAGGCATAGAGGTCGAGTTGCACATCGATGAAGAGGTAATTGAATTATTCTACGGAATCACAATTGCGAGTGCGGCTTTCATAGTTCCCCCTCATTGTTAAATTTTGAACGGTTCGATAAGAGCAACAGCACCAGAACTATTTTGAATGATATCACCGATACTACTCTTTGAAATACATGATATCGTCATTGCTCGATAGATGGCGCGGGAGGGCATATCAATTCGTAAATTTCAAATGGCATAGGGGTTCAAGTAGCACATCGTTGGAAAGATAATTCAATTTCTTTTCAACATGTGACTCTTTTGAATTTTGTCAATTTTTTATATTTGAGATTTCAAAGGCATATTGTGAAAAAATATATTGACGAAATAAAAACTGGATGATTGAGAAGAGAATTGAGTTATTTTTTCAACGATGTGCCACTAACCCCCATACTTTTTGAAATTTTTAAGTTAATGTGTCCCTCTGCGCCATCTATCGAGTAATCACAATGTTTCCATTTCAAAAAGTAGTATCCATGATATCATTCAAAATGGTTTTAGTGCCATTGGTTTACGTCACACCGTTCAAAAGTCAACAGGAAGTGGGGGGCAGTGGAAGAACAATTCATTCAGTGAAAGTCTTCTCTGACTAAATTGAAATTCGCTCATTATTTTCATAATTATTAGTATTTTTTTTATATAACTCCTTATACATATCTTAGAAAATAAATAATAATGATAAAGACGTATATTATTATTATAAAAAGCCGCACAGAATATAATGTATAGATAATTACATGCCCTGACTGACTAATTCACTTACGATCAATGCCCAGACCAAACCGCAGGAGCTAAAGAACTTAAATTTGGACAGCGTATTCCTCTGATGACATTGATAACCACTAAAAAAGGTAATTTTGACATTATTCCCAAAAAGAGTGAAAAGGGGCTGAGAAGGGGGTGAAAATGAAAGTACCGTTAGTTTTGAAGTAGGAGTCATGGAAATTGATATTTGAGCTTTTTTCTCAAATAAAGAAAACAAATTTTATGGTTTTTGAAAATTCGACCACAAAGGGGTTAACAGAGGAGTTGAACGTTTGTATGAGAGCCGTTATTCTTAAGGAGTTAGGGTCATGAGAACTGGTCTTTGTTACAAATGAAGAAATAAGTGTTTCAGTATATTTGGAAATTCAACCTCTTAAGGGGTGAAATGGAGGCTGGATTATGGGGTTTCATGAGTTTTCAGGTGAGGATTAAGGAAATTGGGAGTTGAGGTCTTTGTTACAAAAAAAATACTTGTTCCGTGTATTTAAAAATTCAACCCCTGAAGAAGTGAAAGGGGGTGGAGGAAAATGTTTATGGGGTTCATAAATTAATCGTGCTTATTTGAAAACATTTTTTCTAATGTGGTGCAAAGGGGTTAGTGAATGTGTAATAGTCGTCACGAAGCATTACTTTTGATGTCAAATCAATTATGCCACCCAACGAGATAAAGGGCTAACGGGATACCGGGAGGATGTGAAACATGATAACGACAAACGGGATAACGGGTAGTGGGTAAAACCCCACAAGCCTGAGCGGAGGAATCACATACAAAAAAAAACATAAAAAAAAAAATACAAATTATACACGGACTAGTTGGTAAAATGTAGTGTGGTCAGTTTCAGCCCAAGAGCATTAGGATATTGATGAAGTACTCTTCATATAATCAAAATTGAACTTCATAACAAGTAAGTCATTCAATACTATATATATATATATATATATATATATATATATATATATATATATATATATATATATATTTGATTTACCCAGCATTGAGATATTTAAATCTCTTAAATTTGAACTTCATAACAAGTGAATCATTCAATACTATATATATATATATATATAAATATATATATATATACATATATACATTTATATATATATATATATATTTATATATGTATATATATATATATATTATATATATATATATGATTTTTGGGCAGGAGACAAAACTTTTCTATATATTACTCGGGTTTTTTGTCCCCCTGGAAGTGAAAATAATTATTTGTCATCTATTCTGAGAGGCCAAATTTTTCAAGTTGCCCCAGAAAATATTCGGCATTTTTAGGCATCAGCTATTTTCCTCAATTCTGTTTATTAACTGTTTCATATAACTAGGAACTAACTTAAATACTGTTTATTGAGACATATTTCGAAAATCTTGGGGCACACTCATTGTATATTTCATAAATGTGATTGTGAAATAGCCTTGTTGAATCGACATCCTCTAAATTTTTTGTTGATGAGTCATAATATATTTCTAAATTCATATAATAATATTACTTCATCTTATTTTTCATCATTATTTATTCGTAAACAAATCCTCTAAGGGTGGATGATACATCTACCTTCTTCATCATAGTGTGCATATTTCTTATCAACCTCAATTTTTCTTGATAGTTCTATCATTCAACCACTCATAGCTGTGGAAGCAATAGTAATAAATGAATATTTGGTTATAGACTTTTTCCTGACACAATATGTTTTTATGGAATTTGAAGACATTTTTTGAAATTGTACTTTACCATTTTGTGTTGAAAATGTGCGTTGGTTTCATCATGTTCAGAATTAATTCAGGCTTGACTTATATTAATTTTGTACGCATTGATTTGTATGAAATTTGATCGATATTATGGACTCAATATTCATGTCGACTCACCCAAAAATTTGAAGAGTTCCTATCCAGACACGACACTCACACAAACTAAGTTTCTCCGATCGATTGGCAGGTACTCAAACTAGATTAAATCAGCTGGGGATTCGAAATCTGAGATAAAACTCGAGGGTCAAGGGTACTTCAACTTTAAATTGCTATTCTCTAAATGGGAAAGGAAACGATAAGAGTAGATCCGTTATGAGTTCCTGAAACCATGTTAAACCCAACTGAAAAGAATCATTACCAACTGCTCTGTTGCTTACGGCAAAAAACAATTCGAGAGGATGAAAATAGATTTTTTCGATTTGGTGTTCGATTTGATCCATTTAATTCTTCGTCGGCCCGATACAGCCCTATCAACATTCATTTTGTATTCAAGTGATATCAGATTATGCTTACTCTCCAGCTATTTAAAAAGTCGAATTTTAATGATTATTTGCAATTAAACTAACCACTCGATAAAGATGTGAAACGGCGAGAATACTTCGGTAATATCGATTTTGTTTGATTTTGATCCGTTGATCATTGCAAAATATATTTTAAGAATGAAATCAAAGTTCACAAAGTAATTGAAAATTTGACAAAATTTCACCAAATCTAAATATCCCATTATCTCATTACTATGAATTACAGGATTGATGGTCGAGTTATAACGTAATTCTGATTTCTGGGAGCAAAAATTGACGATCATATATGTTCAATGACTACATTACACCTGTCCGTGGTCTGTAGATTGCTCATCGAATCCAGTCAATGTCAGGAATTTAAATTTTTGCCCCGGTAGGATTCAAACCTGTGCTATACTGTGAACCTGGAATCAGCACAAGAAACAATCCAGTCACCTATGCCAGCTCATGAGAAATATAAATCACAATATTCCATTCTTTTGGGAAGAAAAATCTGAATTTGATTTTAGTAGTCCGAAATGCATTTTTCTGTGACTTTCGAAATACATCGGAAACTTAAGATCTTGGCAAACAAGTTAAAAAAAATTGAAACAAAAACAGTCCGTTTAATTTTCTGTTGTGAAGTCATCCATATCGAGGCTTGGTATTACTATCAGCAATAACCTTTCCTGGGAAAATCACGTGAGGTCCATTGCCAAAAGTGCATCCCAAAAACTTGGTTTTTTGTTTCGTGCCAAGAGCTATTTCACCCCCACCCAGCTGCTTATGATCTATAAGGCACAGATCCGACCTGTCCTGGAATACTGTTCCCATATTTGGAGCGCGGCACCTAAACATATCCTGAGGCTATTGGACTCTGTCCAAAAAAGGGCAATTCGTCTCGTGGGTGATGCCTCGCTTACAAACTCGCTCACTTGTCTGGAACACCGTAGAAAAGTTGGCGATTTATCTCTATTTTATAGATATTTTCATGGGCGATGCTCTTCTGAAATATCAACAATCGTTCCTGCTTTGGCAGTCTCTTCGAGACTAACCCGTCAAGTTCAGTCATCACACCCCTTCGTGGTCACTTTGGAGACCTGCAGAACATCACTTTCCAAAGACTCGTTTATCCAACGAACAGCGAGGCTTTGGAACTCATTGCCTAGGGAGGTGTTCCCCGAGGCATACAACCTCCAGAAATTTAAGAAGAACACCAACTCCTAACTTCTTTCCCTTAGTTCCCACGATGTTCTCTGAACATTACAGGATATCCCTTTTCGTGGGAACCAGAACATAAAAAAAAAAATTCAATTTTGCAATTTTGTGTGGCTAAAATCTACTAATTACTACATGCTTATTTTTTGATTACTTTTATAATACTTACATATTAACCTTACTTAAACTATTAGCTGTTATAATATGATATAATCACCCCAAAGAGTTGTACCCCAATGAATGCAAATCAAGACTATATAATGTTCATCAAAAACATATGGCAACACTAGCCACTTCAATGTGTTTGGTGACATCTTGACATATATTTCAAAGAAAAACATCTCACTCGATAGAATTGACTACATTTTTTATTAGTCATAACCATCATTATTAGCATGTAGTGGAGTTATTTTTTTCAATCAACTCTTTACCTCAGTGAAGGTGAATACTGTGGGATTATGTAAAAACTAATCAACTCTGAAATATCTGATATCTCAAATCATTCAAAACATTCATTCTTTAGTATGTCTGACTTGTTTTTTATGCGGAATCGCTACTTTCTGGAAACGACGATTAAAAAATACCCAGGAATACACAAGAAAATATTTATAATTTATGTCCAGCTCCAAGATACGTCACGATAAGTATTGATGCGGCCACCTTGGGAGGCGATATGACCATGAAACCAGTAAGAAAAGGAATAGCATGGACTACTTTGTTGCAGGTGAGAATCATCAAATCAATGTCTCATTTTGATAAAAAACAAACAACTAAAAGGTACTCCCATATTTTTAGGGGTTATTGGCGATGTTCATCAATATTCATTCGTACGGAACCTTCTTTCAGAAAGGAAAAAGAACCATGTGATATATAACTCATTCATTTGAATAAAAGTTGAAAGTATAATCAGAAGAAACGAAAAAGAAACACCTATTTCCAAAATCATAGAAATATATTGTAAAAACACTAGCCCAAAGATTCAAAAAAAATGGCAGCTTCAGAATTTGGAGATCCATATGAAACAATTATTCAAATTCAGAAACGTACTAAAATAAGTCTCACCTCAGATGCCATCACTCGGCATAACAGCGTTGATTGTTGATTAGGAATGTCACCTGGGAATAGAACATTCGCGCTCTCGCCGAGTTGAACTTATCAGTTCAGTGATATTATCGCTTGAGTAAATAGTTAGTCTGGTAATAATTCATTTCACTCCAGGAGTCGGCATACTGTGCTCCTGGATTCTCCTCTTGAGATGAATGAAGGCTACGTTATGAACTCACCATAAAAAATACATTATAGGTAACAGGCTTCAGATTACAATGGCGAATAGAATTATAAATCTGATAAGGGAAAGAAACAGAGCTCACAAAGAAGTATGTTCCCTGGAGACAGAGCACGGATAAATCAAATCAACAGATAGGTCAGACAATCTTTTATTAAATTTAGAACTAACATTTCGTCAAATTTTAGAAAATCCAGGAAATAACAACTCTGGAAACTATTAATAAATCTGAAAACAAAAAAGACTGACATGACCTCCCTTCGATCCATGTTGGACGTAGAATGTGCATGACCCTAAGTCTGAAACCCAAACTTTCGTTGGTATATGGCCCTAAGAAGCGCTCAGTTATCACCAAATCTCTAGTTTCATCATTAGAAAATTTCCGGACAACCAGGTGCAATCATATTTGAATATAATCAACAATTAAATTTGCCCTAGGAGGTACTCTGAAGGTGATATGGCATGATAATGGTTATTATTCCGACAGAAGCGCGTAATCTGATTTTTTGGCAGAATTACCGGCCGACTAGTCTGCTCTGTAGTTAAGTCAAATTAGATGGCGGAAGCAGCATTCTACATTCTGCATTCTACGGAACTTCAGGCACTGAGAGTAGTTGAAAACTTGATTTCCGCATTGAAAAACGGAAAATATGCCTTCCCTTTTTGTTATACATCGGATAGAGTCTGATAAAGTCTGGCATGGAGGTCTATCACGAAAATGTATATCAATTAGCAACAACCTCTGTGTAAGTCAATGAAGCCAGGACATTCCGAATTGAAGTGGAACAAAAAAATTAAAGAAAATCCCGAGTATATAACGGAGATTAAAATTGGTGTCTATGAGGCGACTATACCTTTTCACCTGTTACATATCAAATAGCGAAAATATAAAGAAATACTCGTACGCTGATGATACAGCTTCATTAGCCACATCGACAAACAAACCACGTGGGCTGTTTATTGGCAGAACCTAATAAATAATCTCCAGGAATGGTACTCGACGTGAAAAGTGAGGGTGAAGCCCGACAAAATGCAGGTGATTTCAATTGGTCGTTAAAAGTTAAGCGTGTCCCGGAGAGTAGTATGAATTTCTGACCTTGATTAGAGGCCGCATATTGGAATAGACAATGAAGAATATCACCAACTTTTGATTTTTACCTTACAATACACTCTGTTAGAAATGAAAAAATATCGTGAACATATTTTTTTGATACGTCTTATAGTTTTCGAGATATTAAATTGTTTAGCAGGCGTGCGACGACGCAGAGTCATCGGCTGCTGTGACGTCACTGTACAACGGTCGATCAGTGCGTGCTCTGCTTCCGAGCTGTGTGTATGAAGTTTGCGTCGAAAATTAATTGAAATGTCGAATTCAGAAACTAGAAAATCGTGTATTGTGCCAAAGTGTTTGAATAAAACTACAAATGCACCCGAAAAGTTGTTTTTTATTATTGCTTTCGAACCTAAGAGTCGAAAGAAATGGATGCAAATCATGATGTTCCGGGGTGATTCGGCATTTTACTGTACAAATATTCCTTTTAACTTTTGCATATCCCATAGCGTCGTCGCCGAAGCTGTTTCTAGCCGATTTGAAATAAAATAAACGTAAGTTGATCTGAAATATAAGAAATAAAATACATAAAAATGCACTTATCCAGGATCACATGAAAGAGAAAATTAATATGAGAGGCTTTTCATCTTAGCTTAATAATTTTAATAGGTGTATTCGCGTGCATCCTAATAATAACCTACTTATGAAAAGTTCAGCACGTTGGTAGAAAAGTCGTACGGACTCAACCGATTTCGTCATATTTTCATGTGGACCATGAAATCTCCACTGCCCCAAATTACTGAGTACTCAGACCACTGACAATATCAAGGCGTAGAAAACATGCGTAGAAGCGCTGCGTAGTTGCTCCGAACACAGCATGAGGAGTCCGATGGAGGTCGTTGTTGTTAAAATCAGGAGGCTCAAACACTCATGCCCTATGCTTTCCAAGCTAGATAGAACTGGCCTTGCACACCGTGTATGCGGAGGCTGGTGGCCTACTCATTCAATTCTTTACTATTGAGTTAAGATAAGAATCCTTGAGGGCCAAGGTGGGAACACAATCAAAATGGTATTCACACCTGCCATTTTGTGTGCTTCAGCAGTTTGGAGACAGTCGAACAGAACCAACATTTGTAATCTGGAACGGATGTGAATAAAAGTTTTGCATATGATCACAATCGCTCCGTGGTACCTATGGAGCGTTTGGATTTTCGGAGACCTCAATCTGCTTTCCATTGATGTTCTTAAAAAACTCAACCAGAAGGTATTCGAATATTGTTTTCCATACATCAATAATTAATTCAAAATTTTCCTAGGTTATTTTTTTAAATAGAAATACCAAAAACGCAGTAACATATCGCAGCAAATTCAGTGAATTTCCCTTCTCAGAACTGATAACTAACGTTTTTTTCTTCCAGGGAAAAGAAAACCCAAAATATGGAATACAATATTTCGATACCTTCCCAAAAAACAATCAGACATTATTTAGAAGGTATGCGATTATGCGAAATCGCACGATGATCATCTTGTAAGGAAGGTCACTGATTATGCTATAGATGACCACGCCCATTATAAGCATTCAAGATACTCATTTGGGCTTCCCTATACTGAGTTGAGTAACTCGCTCAGATAAAAACTTTAATTCAAAAATCTTACCAGTTCTTGTACTCCTCCTTGGAAAAAGACCTCAATTTGGTATTTAACAATGCGACTTCTTCCAAAATTCAAACAAATGGCAAATAGAGATTGAGAGTCTTGAGAGCAATTTGGAGAAATATCCATAAATTTGCATGTATAGGAAAAAATATTTCCAGATATTTTCAATTAGTTGTTAGTTAGTTAGTTAGTCTGCGTAGTTGTGGTGCTCTTGGTTATCGCCCGAGTCGTTTGAGCAATGTCACGAGCTGGGAAAACTCCACTCGAAAGATGATTTGAGCAGCTTAATTAACTCCCACACTGATATGTTGATTGATAGGTCGTTGGATTCGTGATACAACCGTGACTTTCCACTACTTCTGAGTGAAATAACATTGTTTTTATCCATTTATAATTCAATAATGAAATAATAAGTCATTGAATCATGTGCATTTCCAACATAAAACATCATTATAGGTATAGCATATCTAACGTCTTCTGTTGTTATTGATAATGTAAATTGTACATTGTAGGAGGTCGGTACGGCTCTTCAGCCTCTCCGTACCTCGAACTGTTAGGTCTTTTGTACATTACCCTTCATACTTTCAAGAGCCGGGATTCCGGAACTCCTTGCGAAGCGTATCAGTTTTCTGGAAGCTAAGTTCCTGAAGTCAGGGCGTTAGTGGAACCCATTCAAGGAACTCAAGCCTTTCGCAAAACAGCGCCGAAACCATTCGTTGATGTGGGCTCTGGAAAGACCACAAGAGGGTTCCGTGCCAGAAAATTTGGTGTTTGCGCCTTCCTTGGCAAGGCTGTCCACTTCTTCATTGCCTTTGTGACCTGGCACCCACATCATAGTAACCTGATTGTTCGTGGCCAGTTGTCTCAGGAAGAGTTTGCAGTCCCAAGTCAGTCTAGACTGACAAGTGTGTGACTTTAGAGCTTCTAGTGTTGCTTGGCTGTCTGATAGGATAAAGATCTTTGCCCCCCTGAAACCTCTTCCGATGCATTCTTGGGCGCAAATTTGTATAGCATGGGTTTCTGCTTGAAAAATCGTTGGAGCTTTGCCTAGGGATTCTGGGATCCCAAAATTGGGACCCGGTATTCCCACTACAGGCCTTTCGTTCATTTTGGAACCATCAGTATAACATACCAATGCATTCATTTTCAATTGAGGCCCGTTCGTTGTGAATATATAGTGGTTGTTTATAACCATTTCATAATTCACTTCAAAGTCGTACCTAGCAAGCATAGGGGAATATTTCCAGAATTTTCAGATGTTCATTCAGATTTCCAGCCTTCAAGTGTAATGCCTGGTGCAGTCTGAAGGCACTTATTGATGATGACATACTCACCAAATATAATTACAACAATACTCTTACTTAGTATACATGTTGGATTCTGTCCGTCTCCCAGGATGTCTGCACACTTTGACTTTCATGTACCTTTGATCTCTACTTGCTTATTCCGTTAAATTTCATTCAATTCCTGCTTCTCATGTATGACTTTTCATTCCCCTTCGCTATTATTCAACTTTCTTTTTGAAAACTCCCATCATTCTGAGAAACTGAAATGATTTCTAGGTGAACTTTATCAACATCGACTTTCACTATTAAATAACTGAAATTTGGTAATCTAATCGCACTGTTGGCTTCAATAAGTTGTATCATTTCAGCTCAAATAATTGATGGGTCTGACTGCCGACCGAATGATTTGAATACACTCTTGGAACTACATCCCAATCATGTATGAATCGACTGAAACGCACTCATTCTGAACTCGATTGAATTCTCAAACTTATACATTTTTCGAACTTGATGTTATGAACCGCAATGATTGGGCTGCCTACGGATTCTGAATTTATATTTTGATGGTTTGTTTGTATATAGGATTATATTTTATGGAAAATAGATGAGGGTCAAGATTTTTTTCTCTGCTTGATAATTTTATCATAACGATAGGATTGACACCCCATGACAGACTACCAATTTTTCAATAGTGTTCAATCAATATTTATTTTCCCGGGTGAATTCTATTCAGGACTTTCGCGTTTTAATCGTTATCCAGCTATAAATTTTATATTTATATGTTTCGTCATCTTTCGGAAAGTCGCTATGAATGAGAAGTGATGACTTCATTTGCTTTTCGTATAATAATGGTGAAAATATCGAAGCCACCGTTGATACTCGTATTTCAATTATCCAATCTCATTTATGGGAAACAAGTGCTGTGTACTCAGCCCTAAACTACTTTATTCACTTCCAGTATGCAAATATCTATATTTGTATGTATGTGTAATCATTTATTCTGAATATATATATTATATATATATATATATATATATATATATATATATATATATATATATATATATATATATATATATATATATTCGTATATCCTGCGACTGTGACTGTGTGAATCTGTGCTCCTCAATTTACTTAAAATCAGCAGTGAAAAGAGTTATTAATTTCACGAAATTGGGCCGAAAATCATCCATCATCCTAGAACAATACCACTGTTAAGGGCCCATGAACAAATTGCACAAAGTGCATTAAAAGTGTCCAATACTTCGCTTTTTCAACCAGTCAAGAGACTACTGTGACAAAAAAAGAAGCAAGACAAGAAATAAAAGTGATTCGAAAAAATTAGAATAAACTTATAGTGGACTCATAGTTTCATGGGCGTACTGCCTTAATTTATTCGTCAGGTTGAAAGCTAGTCACCTCACTGGCAAGTGAATTGGAAAAAGCTGTAAGAGTGTTGAAAGAAGAAATTATCAAAAACAGAAAGGAAATCAAATCCGCTATTGAGGCGTCAGAAAGTAAATTACTATTGAAAATAGAGGAACTTAACCACCGAGTAAACAATTTGGAAGCTGAGAATACAATCCTCAACAATAAATTAGAAGCCTTAGAAATAACCACTAAGAAAAATAACATTATTATATTCGGGTTAGAAGACTCTGGAGAAGTATCCCCTTCCACTATCTGTAAAGATATCAGGAAACTATTGGATGTTGATGTCCATATATCGGACTTAAATAATCTGTATAAATTAAGAACACAAGGAAAAAATCCATTGAAGGTCGAATTCGTTCCGTATTTAAAGAAACTAGAGGTCGTAAAGCAGTGCAGAAAATTAAAGGGAACTGGCATCGGAATTTCTAATGATTTCACCTATAAACAAAGGTGCGAAAATAAAATCCTGAGAAATTACCTGAATAAAGCAAGACAAAATCCGGGCGACAACTCATATATGTATATTAATAACGTATATTAATAACGTAGCGTATACTGTCGAGGAACTAGAGAAAAACGAAAATAACTACCCAGAAGAACGGAAAGCAAGCAGTGCTCCACCAACGCCGAAGATACGTAACATTGACGAAGTGTTACTGCCTGGTGCTCAGTCCGAAAAAGAAAATACACCAGAAGAAGCAAAAAAGATAAGAAGACACCATCAAATACAAACAGAAGCAGGAACCCACCAAAGACAACTGCCGCCCCAATAGAAAAGGATAGACTTAAAAGTTTAAGATCTGGTTCTTCATCAAGTACTCGCTCCTGAAATAGTAAATTGGAAACCATGATTATCTCTAAGACTTCCTGCACTGAACACTAGCGTACAAGTAACACAAATGTGAGTTACTCATATACACTGTTTTATATTTATATACATATACATAGTCATAAATTTTTTCCATCAAAGATTATTGATAACTAAAGTGGATGAGTATATTTTTTACATTTTACATTTCTACTTATATTTACTCTTTTAACAAATATCTTATCACACACCAAGAGTTTTTCTATTTTCATACTTCCTAAATTAGTGCGTATACTTCTACAAGACTAAATGGATCAATATATTCGAGATTTCACTACTAGTGAAGTAAAAACAGAGGAAGTATCAAGTTTCAAGGAATAAGATGATATTTTGAAAATAAACAGTAACTGTGAAAATTTTAAGATAATTCACAAAAATATCAGAAGTATAGGTAAGAACTTCAATCAGTTACTTTGCTACTTAGAAGAACTCACAGAGCCACCAGAATGTATTGTTTTAACCGAGACATGGGACTTGAAGTATTTGGGGTTATACAATATACCAAATTATGATAGTATTTATAATCATGGGGACTTTAACCAAAACGACGGTACAGTGATATATATTAAATCTGATATTCAACACGTCTATGAAATAGTAGATTTTTCCAATCATTTAAAATTCATTTCCCTGGAGTTAAAATATTGTAATAAAACCACTCGAATACTAGCTGGCTATAGGCCTCCCGCATACTGCGTGGAAATGTTTCTAGAAAATCGAAGAAATATGCTGGAAAATTTGACAAATAGCCCAGATTATACACTGTTCCTAGGTGACATCAATATTAACATCAAAGACGCTGATGAAATAAGCACCGAATATTTAACGACTATGCATGAGTTCGGCTTTATATCTATGATCAATAATTATACTCGGGTAACAACAAACAGTAGGTCTTGCTTAGATCATATATTTGTGAAAACATCCACAGATCATGAACTCATTCTACCCATAATAATACAAACAAATGCAACTGATCATTTCACAACAACTTTACAAATCATGTACGAGAATAAGTATAATAATAATAATAAAAATAATAAAAAAGCAAAAAAAAACTACATCAATTCAAAAATAAATTATGATCAGCTTGCAAATAGACTACGTAACTTCAATTGGGATACTGTCTATGAAAAGGAAAGTGCAAAAGCTGCGGCAAATATTTTCATGGATATCTTGGATAATGAAATAAAAAATTGTACAACAACCCACAAATATAAAGTAAAGAAACGTAAAATATGGATCACCAATGGACTCATCAAATCCATGTGCACACGGGATAAGATGTACCAAAAACTACTCAAGGAGCCAGATAATATAGCATTGAAACAAAACTACGTGAGAAATCTCCTGAGAGTAACTAAGCTGCAATACTATCGGAACAAAATTCAAGAAAATGCACAAAATAGTAGCAACTTATGGAACACGGTAAATGAAATATGCCCAAAAAATAATAGAAGTTCTCGGGATGTTAACGTGATTCAACATGATGGAAAGAAAGAAACAAATGAAAAAAACATTGCGAATATATTCAATGAGCATTATTCCAAAATTGGTGAGAAGCTTGCTGAAAAATTTTATAAAGACCCAAATTTTACCCCTCCCAAAAAAAATAATGTTTTGACTTCGCTTTTCATGAAACCAACACACGCTGATGAAGTTAGTAGTATCATTTCATTACTGAAAAATAAAAAATCACCCGGAATAGACGGAATAAGAACAGAAACAATTAAAACTTTAGCACCAATAATAAAAAAACCAATGGCCTTCATATTCAATAAATGCATTGAACAGGGTCATTTTCCCTGCATCTTCAAAAAAGCTGTAATAAAACCAATTTTCAAGGCGGGCAGTAGTGATGAAGTTATAAATTACAGACCGATTTCCCTAATCACTACTGTTGCGAAAATTTTCGAAAAAATTATAAAAAATCGTCTAAATGACTACCTTACCAAAAACAATATAATCTCTGATAGTCAGTATGGATTCAGAGAGGGAATATCAACCCAAGATGCAATTCTCGCTCTCACCACAGAAATGTATAATGCTTTGGATAAAGGAAAATCTTCCCTGTGCGTTTTCGTAGATCTTTCCAAAGCATTTGACACAGTAAGTCATATCCTACTCATCGAATGCTTGGAAAACATTGGCATAAGAGGCATACCTCTGAAACGATTTGAGAGTTACCTATCAAACAGACTCCAGTGTGTTCAGATAAAATCGGAAAGAAGTGAACTAAATGTCATTAAATACGGCGTACCTCAAGGAACAGTTCTTGGACCGCTTCTTTTCAACATATATCTGAACGACCTCTTTAAAATTAACACTGAAGGAAAACTCATCACTTACGCGGATGATACGGCGATTTTATATACCCACGATAACTGGCAATCTTTGAAAAATATGGCAGAAAGAGATATAGGCCACATTGAAGGTTTTTTCAGTCATAAGTTGCTGACGATAAACTTCGATAAAACTTTCTTCTTGCCCATACATATAGATAAAAGGAATACCCCCACATATAACAGCTTGTGTATCAACAATAAAATATCAATAAAAATATGCAATAAAATCAAATATTTCGGTGTAATGATTGATCGCAATTTAAAATGGGATAAGCAAATTGATTTCATTATGAAGAAAATCCAATTTCTGATCTATAAATTGAAATACCTAAAAGATCTAATGGATTCAACATCGATGAAAACTCTATACCAAGCCCTTGTCGAACCACACCTAGTCTACGGAATACTAGTTTGGGGAGGGGTCGGCAAGAGCTACATCGATGAACTTATAACTGTTCAAAAACGATTACTGAAAATTATTTTTAACAAAGACTTCAAGTATCCCTCAGATCAATTAGTTCATGAAATTGGCTTACTGGATCCACGGCAATTATTTTTTTCTACGCGGTAACATCAGACAACACCAGTTCAAATCTGATCTGAAAAACCCGGACCACCAGTATAATACCAGAAACAAACGAACTACCTACCTCATTCCTTTTATGCGCAAAACGAAAGGCCAAAGAAGTTTTTCTTTTCTGGGACCAAAAATGTTTCAATATCTTCCTGTAGAAATACAGACAATTTCCAGTGCAAATATTTTCAAAAATAAGCTTAAACATTTCTTATTTTCATTACCAAGAGCGACAATCCATCAACTTTTAGAATAGCTTTTAAAATATTTCACAAAGCGCTTGAGGCGAAATCGATGACTTCTTTTATTTTTATTTTTATAGTTACTTTTCCCAAAATTCCAAAAATTGATACTTCTAAATGTTCCTTTTCTTTTATTAATTAGTGCTAATTATTTTAAATTATTTTAAATTATTTTAAATTATTTTAATATATTTTTGTGATACCTACTTTTTTTATGTTTTTTTTTTCTTAACGACACTTTTAATGTTTTTTGTAATGAAATTTTTAATATTATTATATTCTACACTATGTTACTATTTTCCCCACTGTAGATATTACCACACACAGGCTCTGCCTTTAGTGGATCTCTCTAGGTTTATTTTACTAGATATACATAGTACTAGTTTTTTTTTTGTAAATCTTTCTGTACATGTGAAATAAACTTATTATTATTATTATTATTATTATATATATAAATAAGGGGCCGATTGACGACCCTTCGTGAACCTGAACTATTATGAATATCTTCCGATGATATAATGCTTCAATACATTCACCTCTATATAAAAACATCATCTAGAATTGAATAACGAATATTTATGCTTTCTTCGATTCCTGGAGTTAGACTACAATGATGACGTATTTCTAACAGTTTCAAATATTCCCATTTTTCCATATTACTGAAAATATTTCTTCTATGTTACTAAGGTATGAGGACAGGCATCACAATCCTCCCGATCCTGTGAGAAAATTTTGAATTGGCGAATTTTTCGAAACAACTATGAAAAATTTACAATCAGTACACATTCTTTCTACCACCTACTCTTGATTTGACTATCACAGTACTCGTTCTCTATGTTTATGACTTGCGAGTCCTCAATACTATTCATGATAGATCAATAGACTGGAGGCCCTCGTACCCTAGAATTGTACATTTCTGAAAATATCTAGTGCATTTCTCAAAATTATTTCTATGCCAAAAATGAATAATGTTTCTCTTGGCTCTTCGTAGACCAACCAAAACGAATACAAACTATTCATAGCGTTATTCTTCATGAATTGATAAATATTCAACTGATTATATCTTGTCCAAAACTCAATCCCATTCGATCAAAATTGCTCACATACATCATCATACCTAAATCAGAACACCTATAACTAATATGCAAAAACATCAAAACACTATATTTTCGTTTCTTTTCCTTTCGCACGAACACTCATTATTTCAGTCTCACTTCTTTTAGGTCAACTACTCTCTATTCATTGAGCGTCTTTCCATTACTCTCGGTAGATTTATTTCAATTATACTGTTAGTGTTCATTTTATTTTCAATTTTTAATCGAATTTATCGTTACTAATTTATACTAGGCAAATTTTAATTTCATTCAAACGCTATTTAATGTTTTATTCTTCAGGTATTTCGGCAATCTTTGTAATTTATCAATGCTACATTACTATTTTTAATATTTTTCACATTCAATCGCTACTATTTGTTTTCTATGGGTTTTTCCATTACCCGAGTGATTTTTCGATTCTTCCTTCTGTTCCATTCAATTTCTTGACGATTCAATCTCCCAATTTTCTTTAGGAATAATATTCAAAATTGTTGCCTTCGGATTCATGTAGTTGAATTACAGAGTTTCTGATCACTAATATTTCTGCATTTTCCTCGGGTGGGCATACGTAGTATTGAACGTTCTTTACTTTGGTTGACCTTTTTCAATATCCTCTCCCTTCTCCTCCTCTGATAAGTTTTCTGTCACTTTTTTCTCCATATATGGTACGATATTCACTTTACATTATTCCAACTTATTTGCATGTAAAGATTTTCTTTTTCCTTTCAATTGAAATTGAAAATTCACTGGGAAACGGTTTCCAGTCGCCACCGTCCTGGTTATGATATATGATTTCCCAACTATTTTTTTCATTTGGTTTTGTAATATAATCGAGAACCTGTGGAAAATTCACGTAATTCAGCTCTATTATTGAATCTATTATAATTTACAGCTGCTGAGATTTCCAGACTTTTCATATGCTGAAAATGGAAACATTCTGAATTGAATAATGAACAGAAATATTATTCTGTGAATTGAAAAACTTTTTAACAAAAAATGAAACCGACGAAAAAAGAAACTGAAAAGCAAAAACGAACCCTTCTTAGTCTTAATAACAAAGCTCCTAAACTAATGTAAGTAACTAATTTTGAGTCGGCGCCAATCGAACAATCAACGAAGATCATTAAATTTCGTAAAAAAAATTATCAAAACGCCACGGCGCATCCCGCTGCCATCATTTCACGCTTTACCTAATTAAATTGCTTATTTGTTTGGCGCCGACTCAAAATTAGTAACTTACATTAGTTTGGGAACTTAGTTATTAAGACTAAGAAGGGTTATTTTTTGCTTTTCAGTTTCTTTTTCCGTCGGTTTCTTTTTTTGTAAAAAAGTGTTTTTTATTATCATAAGCAGATGAAGTTGAGATGAAATAACTAATATACATTCTGTCGCACCACTTTAGTTCAGCGATCCCAAGAATTAGGAAGGGGATGATAATCCACCTACCTTTTTCCGAAGTTCCTTTTATAAATGAGAGCTGATTGAAAAACTTGAGAATAGAAATATTTTTCAAAGATTACAAAATTTTACAAAAAATTGGTTGTCCCACCAGCTATGCCCTGAAAAAAAAACTCTGTTCAGAAAAAATTTATAAGATAAATTGAAAGCTATATAAGTAATCAAGGCTACGTCAACATCCCTTCGAAATATGAAACATTTTTCAATGCCTTCTTAATTTTTTTTTCATATAGATAGCTTTTGGACTAAAAGAAATATTAGAAAACTTTCTGGGCCTTTTCTCGATATACTTTCACATGGAATATTCCATTGTGGGTTGGACATTCCATTTTAGATTAGCTATAAGAATACAAATTGACAGTGAATACAATGATTGCCGATATCTCGTTGATTTGTGGCATTGTTATATTTTTTTATGAGTGTTTGTCCCATTTAACTTTCGGATGCTCAAAAATAATTGTTGTTTTCCTCCCTGAGGTCCATTAACCAACTAAATCTGAATGTTAATTGAAGAACTTTTTTTTATTTTGGAAATATTCGTATATAAATCAAGAAAGTCTCCTATTTTTTTGAACTCAAAATCATAGCATCAATCAAAATAATAAATTATCCAATGCAGACACATATGTGCATCACTTGGAAAAATTATCGTATTATTCTGCTTCGATAATTGAGAATTCATCAACAACTGGAAATGTAACAATTAAGAAAATATTCGCACCATATGGACCAAATTTCCATTTTACAAATTCAAAGAATGTCGGGATATACAACGTATACGTAACACCTGTATTCACTAGTATTCTCAACGAATATCAATTCATCAGTTGATCAAAGTATTTTGTTCAAAATCTTTTTACTTAGTCCTGCAACTCATCGTATCAGTTCGCCACGACAAATAGGTTATCTCTGAAATGTTTTCTGGGAAAATAATCCCTCAAGTTGTGATCAATCAATGTCAGCATTAATACCTGTTCGTATGTTGATCAGGTTTTAACAAAAAATGAAATCGACGAAAAATGAACTGAAAAAAAAACCCTACTTAGTCTTAATAACTAAACTCCTAAACTAATGTAAGTAACTAATTTTGAGTATGTGCCAAACAAACTAGCAATTGAATCAGGTAAAGCATAAAATGATGGCAGCGAGATGCGCGGTGGCGTTTTAATATTTTTTTTAAGAAATTTAATGATCTTTGATGCGTGTTTGTTTGGCGTCGACTCAAAATTAGTTACTCACATTAGTTTAGGAGCTTAGTTATTAAGACTCAGACGGGTTATTTTTTACTTTTCACTTTATTTTTTGTCGGTTTAATTTTTTGATAAAAAATTTGTATTTCTCAATTTTTTGTGGCAAAAATCTACTAATAACTACTTCCATTATGTTGTAGTGTTATCAGAACTACATATGTGTGCCAAGTTTCGAGAGAATCGCTTCACACGTGAAAAATCAATCATCTCCCATTTTTCTACCCTAAGGGGAGGATAATTCTTCTTTAAACTCAAATGTATCCAATTCATCTAAATCGGATAACCCAGTATAAAGCTATGGCTGATAGAATAGGTTGACTGGCCAAAATTCAGAGGGTGAACGATTAATATCCTCCATTTTGCTACCCTTAGGGACGGCATTTTTCCATTTGATTTCAAAAGGGACCAACTTCGAAGTACACCCAATGAGAGGAGAATCATCAAAATCGGACCACTCTGTGGAAAGTTATGAGTGATCATACATAAAAAAATAAGCCTCGACTAGAAAACCTCCTTTTTTTTATTTAGTCGGTTGAAAATGAAGTTATTGTTTGTGAATATCTAACAGAAAACAACCACTCCTCCGGCTAAAGCCACGCTGGATATTGAACTCCATCTGATAGATATTGAAAAAGGACCCCAACTCAAAAGAAAAAATCTGGAAGTGGAAATTCTCATTTTCATTCAGATAGTCATTTAATTTTATATTCAAGTCCTAATTAGGAACTCATGTAGATGAATGAGGCAGAAAAGAATGTTTTCCAAGAGAGAATAGTCACCAGAAATCATTTGTTTCATTGATGCAAGAGAGGTATCGCATACACTAGGTCTTAAATATATTTTTGTCGACGAAAATCTATTTCACGCTTACACGATCATCAGCAAGACCGTAAGAAATGGGAAACACATTTCCTAGAAGCAATCTCACTTTGGAAGCGTGTAATAGATTTTCGTCGACAAAAATGTATTGAAGACCTAGTCAATGCGGTGTCTCTCTTGCATCAATGTTACAAATTATTTCTGGTGAATACTCTCTCTTGGAAAACATTCTTCTTTGCCTCATTCATCTATATGAGTTCTTAATTAGGACTGGATTAGAAAATCAAATAACTATCTGAATAAAAATGCAAATTTTCAATCTCAGTTTTTTTTTTGAGTCATGGTCTTTTCAGAATATCTATCAGATGTAGTTCAATGTTCATGTGGCTTCAGCTGGGGAAGTAGTTAATTTCTGTTAGATATTCACAAACAATAACTTAATTTTTATCGTGGATTTTTCAATTCACAGAAAAATATTTCTATTCAATATTCAATTGAGAATGTTTCCTTTTTCAACATGAATACCCCACAAGAGGTTATCTTGAACGATGGAAGATAGTGACTAAAGTTTATCTTTCAGTCGCTGATCATTTTACATCTGATCTTATGAACATCATGTTCATGTTTTCAATCAAATCAATTTTTGTATGCTGTTTGCATCCGTTAAATCATTTCAGATACGTGATTTTCGTGTATAACCTAAGGAATTTTCTGTGTTATTCCTGTTATTTTTTCGAGAAGGAGATGTACACCCTTTGGTAATGTGGGAATCTCCGAGTCGTTTCACCTCAGATCCATCCGTTGCCAAAGCGCTAATAGCTTGGAGTCGGACCGCCCATACGAATGTCTATAAACTGTTTTATTCGCCGTTCGCGACTCGTTCACCCTAAACCACGTGAAAGTGAAGTTGGCTTCCAAGGAACGCGTATACTGTTGATTGATGGGGCAATAACATGTTTCACCCATATAGTAAAGAAAATGGACTTCCTTTAGTTGACCTGTGTATTTGATTTCTGATTGCTTAAAGTGCGAATGGTAATTGTTCATCCCAATCTGAAATTATGTGAGATATAGTTATCTTCAAGTGTGAATGAGAGCATACTAGCATTCCATTCCTTGACGTGTGAAAAGCGATTTGCTTCAATTTTTTTATTCTCAACCCACATTTCTAATAATAGTTGCGATAAAACTTTCAAACCTCTGTCACTGAGAAAATATCTTGGGGCTCCTTATGCTACGAAAGCTCTAGTTACAGTTTCCGCAATGATAAGAGGTATGAGTATGAATTCTGTATACTCTGTCAGATGAGCAATAAAATTTAGCATATATTTATTTCCCGTCTGCGTGACATTGAGGGGTCCATTGTGTCGATGGCTACTAATCAAATACTGGAGCCGGGATTAACAGTTTTTAAATTATGTTGGCTTTTGGCCCGTATGGCAACTATTAACGAAGTTTTGAAAATTTTTTTCATATTTTATCATACTCCACATTGGAGAAATGACTGGTTCAATCTTCTCTGCTTACCGCGTCATATTTCTCGAAATTTGCAGGTATGGTGTGCAATATTTCTAGAATTTCCATTGTTCGTGTTCCTGTCAGCTTCTGCGAAATAATTATTTGTCTTTCCCTCTATTCCATAGTTAATGAATATTTATGAGTGTCATGTTCCATTTCGCTAAACGAAAGCTGGGATCTTTTATGCATAGTAAATGATTTAAACGGCGGTGGTCGGTAATGATAGTGGAATGACTTCCGATAACAGCGGTACTTTTTCACTCCCCATATCTAAAGATTTTTTTTCGATCGTTGAATATCTCGTCTCTGTTGAGTTGAGTGTCCCATATAAGATGTTCGAAGCCTTCATACTCCTGGCACAAAATTCCAATTTTCTTACTATTTTTCCTCCTTTGGCGAATGCATCGTCCTTATCTGTTTCTGATTCGAATATGTTTTTTTGCTATCAATAACTCCTTCTCTGAAACATCCATTACTTGTATACGGATCTCTGTTCCATTATCGCCTATCGACTGGGCAGTCGTTTATCCATTTATAGACTCGGCATCTTCAATAACAATATCCTCTGACTTCATCTTTTCGCTATACCCATGAACACAACCATCGTTCTAATGGATATAATAGTCTCATTGAACAATCGAATTTGTACTCCGTGACTGTCATACATCGAACGTTCTTTTGAGATTATAGATCCCAGAACATCACATAGGGCATCCTGGAATGAACCATTTTCTGTACCATGATGTCATTCATAAGATTCATACACTTTCTAGGGACTATAGGTCCTAATATAGGGTACTTTAGCTCCTGATATTTTTATTTCCACTACTTCCTTATTTTCTTTCTCAATTCTTTTCATACATTCAACTTGAATCTGGAACCAAAAAATCCTTGGGCCCCGACAAAATGACTGTCCATATTATAAGAGGGTGTGCGAATTTTCTGCTGACTGGATTTTCAATCTAATCTTAACAACAAATAGATATCCTTCTATTTGGAAGACAAGAAGAAAGTTTACCATATTTGAAACTGGCGAAATTTTTTTTATCAGTTATAGGCTTGTGGCATTGATTTGTGTTCCAATTAAACTATTCAAAAGTTCATGAAATGAAAAAATATATGACTTTGTTAGTCCTTCAATGCCTCAAGAACAGATTGATGACAAAAAATCTCCCGTCACAAACTTAATTAGTTTTTCACGAACATTGGGAAAAATTGTCGACAATCGGGGGCAGGTTAATGTGGTGTACAACAATCTTTGTAATGCTATCGATGAAGAAGATCATGATGTGCTGATCTAAAAACTGTTTAACTTTGGGTTTTCAAAGGAATTACTCAATCTTTTCGTTTCATAACTCAAGGGGAGGCAACACTACGTTGCCTTTAGGGGATGCACTTCGAGAAATATTCATGCAGGGTCAGGAGTACCACAAGGATCGAATTTGGGACCACTTCTTTTGCTATGTTTGATTCATTCATTGCCAGATGGTATCTAGTTCTTGGGGTGATAGTTATTTGCTGATGATTTGAAGATACTGAAGAGAATTTCTCACCTTTCTGATTGTGGGTATTTACAAAAAGATTTCGACAATATATGGCGTACCACAAAGATCCAATTTGGGGCAACTTCTTTTGCTATGTTTGATTAATTCATTGCCAGATGGTATCCAGTTCTTGGGGTGCTAGTTATTTGTTGATGATTTGAATATACTGAAGGGAATTTCTTACCATTCTGTTTGTGGGTATTTACAAAAAGATCTCGACAATATATGGCGTTGGTCAGAGAAAATCAAACATCCTTCCAATACGGACTACGGACAACTATTCTCCAGTAACATTCACTAACAAAAACAAGACACCTTATATCTGTGAATTGAATAGAATTCCATTACATATCAAACAAAATGTAAAGAACTTGAGAATGATATTTTATAAAGAATGAAATTTTTATATTCATATCAATATAAATATACCTGTCAATTCACCAATCAGAGAACATTTCAAATGATCTGAAATGCACTCGTAAGGGGCATATTGGAATACCGTGCAATCATATTGTCTTCATTTTATAGCTATCACAGAGGAGATATCGAAAAAATGCAAAAAAAAAATAATTATAAAATATTTGAATTACAACAAACATGATGTATACACTCTCAATATTTCTAACATGATATTATTGACTGAATTTCAATCCATTGAAATGAAAGAAAGAAGGTAAATAGTATCGACAATTTTCACCCACAAACTCGTACATGGAACAGTAACATGCCCCTCAATATTTTTAAAAATATATAGACCAATCCCACAATATAATAATAGGAACATTCCACTTCGTACAATACTGAGGCCAAAAACCAATCTGGGTATGAATGTACCGGTCTATAGATTATGCCAAATAATGAATGAACTTGAATATAATATTATCAATGAAACGCTTGGTAGATACAACACAAAACTATTTTCTCACTATCATGGGTTGTATAAATAATGCATTTATGCATGCATTCACTTATTAGTATAGTTTATAGCTATGAATTAGGACGATGTCTACAATGAAAAGCAATTATATATGTTTGTAATCGATCGTTGGAATAATATTTATGTATAGTATATAATAAATAAGATAAAATAAATGAAATACCTCGAAACTAGTCTTTAGGTGGTCAGCCCAAGTGAGGTGATTAATATTTATTCATTTTGCAACAAACATTTACCAAGTAACATTATCCATCGGATGTATTCCAATGTTCGTCGAGACATTAACAAGGAAAGTAGTTGTTTTTTCTGACTCAACAAACACCTATTCGATGGGTAGCAGTCTTGAGATTTAAGACATTGTTCATTTTCTATGAAATTACCTCACTATCATTTGTCACAGATTTCTGTCATATAATACACATTTTTTTTACATATTGCACTGTTCATATTGCCTTACGTACTTTTTGAATAAAATACTGTATGATTTTCAAGAGGTCTCTGATATGGTTTCCATAATGAATATGATTTTCTTTCATAAATACATGACTTACTAGCAAGTTAATTATTATGTATGAAGAATTCATCCGCATAATAATTGTGAATTAATTTCATAATTAATTTATATAGTTGTTGTGAAATGGTCAGTTGCATTGGCATGTATAGTCAGGAGAAACTGAAGATAGTGTTTATTATTACACGCATATAATTATTGATTGGGAAAACAAATAATCCAAACTCTAACTATACTTTCTGATAGATTATGCGGTTCGTTATAAAATGAAAGGGATGACAAACCGACATAATAAAGCGACCGAATCGATGCAGAGCAATGATTTATTCGGGCTATAACTTCCACCTATATTTAAATAATCCATATATAATTTTTTCTGTCGTTAGCTATCTTTTTGAGTAACTAGGTTTCAGATGCACTACCTAAGAGGGAATTAACTTGAAATCAGGATAATATGAGATAGGCAGGGCGAAACAAGGGACAAGCATGATTGGGCAAGTGTCAGGCTCGTAGGTAGTAACAAGGCGGCTAGTTTCCATCAGTTTCAAATTGCAAAGCACTAATAAAACATTGTAAAGGAGCTCCTAGAGAGAGTTAGTTCTATTGTTATATTTTTGTAGTTTTTCTGAAGTTGATAAGTATACGCCTAGATCCTGTTGACATGATCATACATATAACCATATATCTTTCA
Organism: Gonioctena quinquepunctata; assembly: GCA_018342105.1. Lineage (NCBI taxonomy): Eukaryota > Metazoa > Arthropoda > Insecta > Coleoptera > Chrysomelidae > Gonioctena > Gonioctena quinquepunctata. Next base: position 376,790 of record JAFIRS010000292.1, read on the forward strand.
TCACTTTCTCTGTAACCAGTGGAGTTTGCTGAAAAAAAAGGTGCGGCCAGTCGGTAAGGTAGATTTCAAAATTCATTTATTGATTCCTCAATAGGGATAAAATATATGTCAACTAGGTAAAAATGTGGCATATCAATACACTTGAAAACGTATTCGAAACTCAATGGACGCAGCCAATTGTGAATGAAGTCCATTTTTCATACTGTAATATTATCATTATTTCAGTTCAAGAGAACATAATAAACAATGCTCCCAATTATTGAATGCAGATTAAACATTAATTGATCTATTATTCCATCTATCAATCGTATAGATTAGGAGGATTCAAAAGGATAGTGGATATTGTTTGGAGGTTGTAGGCGGTGTGGTAACTTGATTACTCTCGTTTCGGACGTCCATCGTCTAAAGGGATTTAAAAATTCAGTGGATATTATTAATTTCATCTGATTTGAATAAGATTGTTCGGCCAGCCGGTTCACCTGAAACCGGGTCCGAAAATATGATTGTTGTCAACAGTACAGTAGCTACTCTCATCAACTATTGTCGACTAACTGACATACTCAACGTTGAATGGAAGTTTCAATGATCAAATCGCTAAGAAAGTGTAATTTCACATAACTAAAAGTTGGCCAAAAGTAACCAACGTTAAGTTATCGTGTAATTTCACCATATGGGTTATCTTAGAATCATATAACAACAGTGACGATGAAATTATTCTTAATATATCAGTGTATTATATATCGTGTAACGTCATCATAAGTACTATGTTAACTATCAATAATGATGCGATACTCCTTGTACGTTCCTGACTTTCCTGACTTTCATTTTTTATGATCAACCTGTAATTTCACCAAATGTTGTATGTAACTATAAGAGCAAAATATAGAAAATGTTTTGTTGCCACTTATTGGTTTACCAAGTCATATTCAGTGATGAACTTTCACGTATAATTTCGAACTCAAAACTGTTTTTTAACCTGCCATGAATATATTATTCAACATGTTTTTTGAGTGCCACAGCTTCTAGGTTCACCCCGAAAAGTTGCTTTTTCCAATTTGTAGAGGAAAATTAGGCAATGAATAGTAATTTCCCCAAAAAATAAAAATGTTTATTATTAATTGATTAACATTACGAAACCTGCTATCAATCAATTTCCACTTGTATCAGTATTCGATTTCCACACGTCAATAAAAAAAATTAAACGCTCACTTTCTTATCTGTTTTGAACGGTAAAAACTGCATATCTAGTTCTGGGGGAATCAATTACACCTGGGTTTGGTACTCTGTGAATTGAAATTATTTCAAATGAAACGTTCAATGTTTAAGAATAATATATAACAGGTTTTTGTGATTATGGGAACATGCATCGGTATTTTCTAATCTCTTATATTATATATTAATATTGTAAATGGGTGGAAATGGAAAAAATAAATTGAATGAGAAAAGTCATATCAAATAAACATAATCTCATGTATATCGGACATTTAAGTAAATATGCTTTGTATCATCTGTGTACGTAGCAACTTACGGATATTACAAAACAAGTGAGTGATATTACAGAACAAGCTATAGGCATTATTCATATACTCCTGATGAAATGATACTCAAAAGACCCATAATATTTTTTGGAATTTCTTTACCTTTAGGAGGTATTCACGAAGGAAGATGTTTTTTCTCATGGAGGAATTCCAGTGAAATTTTACTGAGTGGATAAATAGTATTGATGTACAATCGAAATCCTGAGGAGCCAATAGTATTATAATCATGTTCCTAAATTCGCCCTTTTTCCCCTATGTAGTTTCAGAAAAATATTGTAGTTCTTCAAGTGTTTTTGTTTTGAAGGCGATGAGTCAGTTACTAATATCGGATAACGTAGCAGATTTCCTCGTCAAGACTTTTAGATGAATATAAATAAATTTAATTCGAAGAGTTAGCACAATATCAAAAATGGATTCTATAAATCCTGATTCATTCGACTTCTGAACTCTGATGTTCATCCTGCTTTGCCGAAGTCGACAATTTATTCCCATCATTATTGCTTACATATTATCATCATTTGCCACGTACGCAAACTTTCCGAGAAGTAATAACAATATGGCAACAACAACAGGTCCGCTCTGCAGGAGTTTGTCCATGTAAAAGAACACGTATGATTTCAAAATAACGATGGAGCGGTTTCTCAATGTATCTATTGATTCTGAAATAGCTATCAATCATCCTAACGAATCATGTGTGGAAATGGAACATTTTCATTGCAAGCAAAAACAGCAATTCTATTTTTGTATAGTCCTCAAACTTTTCCATCAAAAGTTGGGGAAGGATTCAAATATCCCTACATTCTTCCAATATTTCCATATAATCTGGCTTATATCAAAAGAAAGTATACCCAGCACACAAGAAAATAGACAATACTTACTTGGGTTTAATCTCAATATCACTTAGAAAAATGATAACTAATATTTATTTATAAAGATTAAATTTGAAATCGACAAATGTTGGAATACAAGGATGGTCTGTTCGTTGGTGGAAAAAACTCAAATAGTGTCTGATTGGCACGAGCGAATGGACCTCAAGTGAGAGGAGCATACAGGGTGGACAAAAATTATTAATTCTCATGAATGGTAATTCAGAGCGATTTTTCATTTGTGTGTACATCTTAGAGAAAAAGCTGCTCGTATAAAAGTTATGGAGCTCATTAAGCTCTAGCAAAAGACCTAAAGATTGTCAATATTGGTATGATAATGAAAGATTAAGTATTTTTTCAATATTTCAACAACCGTAATTTTGAAACTACTGAAACGATTTGGCCCATCTTCGACTTTGTTCGAGGAAAGTATTATTGTGTCAAATTTCGTTCCATTTGGTGGAAAAATGTGCCTCCACTTCCCCAATTATTTTTATTTCTATTGAAATTTACCAACAATGTTTCAGTATGTTGGTTGATTTCGGGAATTTCCGTCAAAGATGTGCCACACGTATATGGATTGAGATAGATTCCATACTTTCAAGATTAGGTACACAGCAAACTTCTCTCTTTTTTCAACGTTCAATTTGTATTTCATATTGTCAACTCTAGAAAATACCACTATAAAGGCAATTTTACTTATTACTTCGATCTCTCTGGTTGGCAAAATGCCTTGATTTCTCTATTCTGCACTTTACCTACTTTGATTCCATCCGATATTGATAAATCCAACGTATCTGTGAATCCCGTTATTCAGTTGGTCATTAGTTCTGAAAGCACTATTATGTAATAAAAAAAAAGTAATATATTTTCCATAATAAATTCCTATGCAAGCTCTAACAGCTCTGGGCTTGGAATATTACCTCACAAATTTGCTTCGAAATGGAAATTTATACTCGAATAATCCCTTAAACTATTATTCATGAACAGCAAAATGCATTATCTTGGATATGAATTCAGTACCAGTGGAAAATTTTGAAGTATTATTTTATGACTTTTCGACTCGATGTTTTCTCGAAGCTTCCTTCAGTAGCTTGGTGATGTTACATCTTGTTATTTGTTATCAATCATCTCAATCTAGTAGTGATGACAAATCTCATTAGGAAGCAATGAGCTAATTCCAGAATTGCGCTTGATGGGATGCTCTCAAAAGTCTTATATATATATATATATATATATATATATATATATATATATATATATATATATATATATTGTTATGTTATGTTATGCCAGTTAAAGGTGTAAAAGGAAAAAACCCACAAAAAAATAATAATTACTAAATAGTTATTAGTTCCAAGAGATTTTTTTTTGAATAACTTTTGAAGTTCTATTTATTTATAAGCCTTTGTATAATATGGATAGATAAAAATGTCAAAATAATATAACACAATCAATTTCATACACTGTCATAATGATCATAAACCATAATTGGAAAAAAGCCAACAAAAAGTCTAAATTTTACAAAATTTGCATGAATAAAAGGTGATCAACACATTTGTAAATTTGAAACATACAGTATATGAAATTGGAGATAACTAAAAGTAACCAATGGTAGAACAGCAAACGTCTTCTTGATAATAGCCAATCAGAGAATAGATGGTCATAGGTAAAAATTGGAAATTGTGAAGGAATAGCAATTGGTTGATATCATAAGCAATTATTATTAGAATTTGTAAATAGTAATAAGTATGGAAAAATAGTTGGATATGTAAATTGAGTAAGATAAACCTAAACAGTGAAATGTGACAATTTAGTGCGCGAATTCAAAATTTCAAATGGGAAAACAGGAAGGGAAACTTGTATCGAGGCAACAACAAACAAAGCCAAGAGGGAGATTGAAAATAAAATTAGAAGGAAATGGACGCAACATTTTGAGAGAACAAAAATTGAACGAATTCCAACATTTGAAGAGCAAAACTAGTATTACCTTGATTATATATCATTTCCACGTCTCCAAAGCTGATTTCCGCATCTGTATGGTTCCAGATTTATGGTATTGGAGTTCCTGATAGCGCTTGTAGTGACAAGGTATCCAATTTCAGGGCATATCTTGAAACACCGACATCTTCAGCAGGTACAAAAACTTTAATAGTGCTTTTTCGGTCCTGAACTATTTCACCAATCACGTATTTCACATCTGAAGAACTTTATTTCACCTTATTTTGAACAATAACAGAAAACTTTACTCTCACGGAAAAAGTGAGGTTCTGTTTATCTATCCATGATCTGATTTATTATTTTTAACCGTGAATATTTGTCTGATTCACACTAGTATAAGTTATTTCTCGTAGGCCAGGTATTTTAAGTTTCCCTGAATAAAGGAGATGATTGTTTTTGATATTTTGTTGTTCGTTTTTTCACAATGATCAACAAACATACCTACGACCATTGAATAACTTGAGTTTGACATATCAAATAAGGGCTAAATTGCTTTGAACCGGCTATCTTGAGATGAGGGCGTACCAACTGTGCTAGCTGTGGTGAGAAAAGGAATAACAATTGTCAGCTACGTGACGAGAGAACAGTGACGTTCGTTGGCAATTATTATTACCACATACAAATTATTATACAGGGCAAAAATATTACAATATTATATTTTCCAATTCATCAAAACATTACAAGTGTCGCCCAACGCGGTGCAAAAATATATTAATTATAATAATAATAAAAAAATATATATTCCCAAATTCTCCCATACTATAACAATAATAATATATATATATATATATATATATATATATATATATATATATATATATATATTGTTGAGAAATGTTTATAAAATAATTAAAATAATTATTCTTTATTATTATCAGGTATTTGAGTTATCGTGGTTCATGCTATGTTTGATTTACAATTTTTCTATGCTTTTTACTATTTCAGAATCTCATAACATGTTCTAGTCAACGCATATGTATCAAAAAGTCAGTCATGAAGTATCTCTATTGTCATATGTATGTGACCAACAATACATTTATTTTGAATACACAATAAAAATAATATGGATATTTAAATTCATGAAAAAACATTGTATCTCGAGTAGATGAAATGGTATACAAGTTGGAACATCCTGTATGGTGAATCATATCAGGAGGGAACCCAACAGAGAGATGTCAAAACAATGAGAGAAAAATAATCAAATATAAAAATATGAAAACAGAAAAATGTCAAATATGAATTCTATCCAAATCTGTAGATATAATATGGGGTCTAGAATAGTATATTGTGAATGAAATCGTTGGAATAAGTTAGAATAACAAACAGTGATATAGAAAGTGGGAACAAATTTTAAAATTTGTGAAAATAAACAGAATGTGTGTGTTGCCAAGAGGAAATGTAACAAACTTGAGGAGATGAAAACGAATTTAGAGAAAATTATTATAAGAAAATTACAAGAGGAAACAAGCAGAACTATCTTTGAACGTTGTACAAATAATTCAGATACGAATGAGAATATTAAAACAAGAAAAAATCACTCGCCTTATTAAAATAACAAAATTCCAGTCCATGCTATTGCCAGGAACGGAAAAAGGGTCTTTCTGCAGTGTAACTGTACTTTCAAGAGAACACGAAACTTCCAATAGCCAGGAGAATAACCCAAAGGAAGAATAGCAGGTATTTCAAAAGCAGAACTGAATAAAGTGCTACATATCAGGTCCAGACACTTATATTGGTTATTTGATCATTTGTGTCCACTCATTTGAACTTTTATTGGTGATTTCTGTGCTCACAGACAGTCACAGACTGTCCATAACATTTATACGTTTATTCACCAACTACTTATCATCCATAAGTAAATTTTACCATTTCACATCACTGTTTCTGAGTTAGATAAGTTAGATTCCGCAGAGTAGGTCAATTTTAAGGATTGATTTCAATAAAAACAACTATTTGAGCATTTTTTCTGCATTCTTTGTTTATCTATTGAACCTCTCACCATATTTTTCCCCACAAAACAGCATATTTGACATCAAACATTGCACCAAGTTGGCACTACTGAAGCTGCCGTTCAGAATAGAGATACCCATTCTTCATAGGCGTACCGACTGAGCTGGGATGAAGTGAAGAGAGTGTTGAAAAAGGGTATGACAACATAGCCGGAGTTTCATTTCTGTTATGATAGGTATTCATTTTTCAAAATTATTGGAAGATAGGGAAATCAATGAAACAAATCTACCAAAAAATGAATAAAAGCACCAATCTCAACAATTGGCGACCAATGCGGGCCAATCATAAATAAATATAAATAAATAATTTAGAACCTATATAACAATTGGCGCCGTAACGCGGGGCAATAGCGATAGCGATAACAGCAACGCGGGGAAATAAGGGAAATAACAGCAACGTGGGGAGATAACCAACGCGGAGCAGAATTTCCAAAATAATAATTAGAAGCAACTGTAAATTTTATACAAATTGAAAAGAAAAACATTTGTTTGAAATCGAATATATTTATACAGGGAAAATATAAAGTTGACATTTTAGAATTCTTGCATTAACATATTTGTATGAGTGTGGAGAAAATGGATTTGAGAGATGGTAAAAAAATTGGTTTGGAGGAAGGTGCAGAAGGTAGAGAGAGGGGTGATGAGGAACAGTAATGTGAGAGGGAGTGAAATAAAAAGTAAAAGAACAGAAATGGAGAGTCAGTTTAAAAAATTGATGGATTTTATGAAAAATAAAATTAATAAATATTCTGCAAGTATGAAAAATAAAATGAAAGAAAATTCAGAGAAAATGAATGAAAATTCAGCAAGAATGGAAGAAAAATAGAAAATGAAATGAATGCAAACTCAGTGAGAATGGAAAAAAATTGAATAATTAATGATGCAATGAGAGAAAGTATGGAAAGAATGGAAGAAAGAATGAAAGAAATATAGAAGGAAATATAGAACTGTAAAAAAAAAATATAATGGTGTGAAAGAAAAAATATGGAAAGAATGGAAAGTAAAGTGCAGTTGAAATTAGAAGAAAGTAAAAAGGAAGTTTTTGAAATGCATAAACAATTAGAGACAAGAATAGAGCAAGATAATGGAAAATTTCATGTAGCCATAACTCAAGAAATATCTACTATTAACATCAAGTGAAACAAAATTCGAACAAATAAAAGATATCACAGAGTATTAGTAATAATAATGAAAAAGTTGTGAAAGACATAAATATGATTAATAAAAAGATGGATACACAACAAAAAGATACAAATATAAAATTTATCATAGTAGAGAATGAAATTTTCAATATAAAAAAAAGTAACTTGAATCAAAATCAAAATCAAAATCAGGAAAAATTTGAAATTTTAGAAGAAAAGATTAGATCTATGGAACAAAAAAGAATAGACACTACCATAGAAAATAGGATAATTTATACCTGTCAAGGGGTACAAATTACCAACAAATTCGATGGCAATAATAATGAACTCATGGATGATGTGAACATTAATAATAAAAATTTTGAGATGCAACCAGGGAAAATAAATGATAAAATAATAATAATGGAAATACATGACATAAACATGACTAATAAAAATTTTGAAATGCAAAAAGGAAACATAAATGGTAAAATGATAATAATGGAAATATATGACATAAAAATGGCTAATAACAACTTTGAGATGAAACAAAGCAGTACAAACAATGAAAGAATAATAATGAATAGTAAAATGTCAAAAATAAAATCAGAAAATAATGTAAATAAATGTGACCATCAAAAACAAGAACAATTTAAAATTTTGGAAAAAAAAAATTGTTGAAAATTTCGATTGAATATTTTCGAAATAAAATATATGCTTGAGGTAACAAAAGAAGTACAATTCCATAGAAGGAGAGATAAATAATAAATAAAAATTTTAGGGAATAATCAACTGTAGGTTCAATAAATATCACAGGGAATAAAAAATAAATTAAAATGAAATAATTATAGATATTGTTTCGAAACATTTTAATAAAATAAAATAAAATGAAAAAATGAACTTAAAAGTAAAAAAATACAAAGGTAAAAATGACTTAAAACAATTTGCTAACAATAATGAGAGAAAAAAAACTGGAGGAAACAAATCAACACATGAATTGAAATTTGAAGAAAGGAAATATTAATATTGAATAACAATCAATAATACTGAAATAATTAAAGTTATCTCTTCTGTAATGGGTTTATGATCATTACATATTGTCAAGTCGATTATTTTTGGTGATTAATTGTTACCATTCTGAAGTAAAGTTTGAAAGAATGAATAGATGTCATGTTTCCTACCAATTTTTTCAGATTGATTTCATTCTATTCGAAAAATCGAAGTTGGCTATTCTGGCGAGACCGAAAGTCGGATATTTTGTTTTTATATGTCTGTCAATCCGAAATTTAGTCTCATAACTATGTACAAAATTTCATTCAAATTGGTTGATAAGTGAAGGAGATATAGGCATGGCCCTAGTCCCATTGTCACCTGGTATATATATATATATATATAGAAGTAGATTTTGGATGCATATTAAATTTATTTCAGTAACTCTTTGAATTGTCAGCTTTCGGTATGTTTATTGTCTTCCTCAGGACGACTGAACATTATGATACAATATGAAATTGTATAGTATTAAGGTATTCTAACATGAGAATAAACAATTAGTCATATGAGGTAAATATTTTTCGAGATGTGACAATTATATATATTATAAATCAAGTTGGAATTTGAATACTGAGTGATATATCATTATTTTGTTCAATTTCAGTAAATATGTATAAATTTGACTAAGATTTATCAAATCAGTTCTTTTTATTCATTGTTTGACATTTGAATTGAATGAACCATTCCAAGAAATCTTTTGTTACATTATTACATCTAAAATGTGTATATATCATAGTCCATATGTCTTGCTGATTAACATGAATTCGAAAGTGCATGAATTAACGTTTCGTTTACAGCACTCTATGGATATATCGACATTGAGACTTCTGAGGTTTGGCCAATATATTTTTCAGAACAATCCTTACAAGGATTTCATATACAACATTTGACTTTTGGTTATTTTTATGGGACTTTTCACTTTAGTGTGTAATTTTGAAATAGTTTTTATATTTTTTTTAGCAATTTTGAAGTTTTCATTCTTCAATACATTGATTAATTTAGGAGTAAGTTCATGGATATGTGGAAGTGATCTAAAAAGAGGAGGTTCTATTTCATTTATTATGGGAGTTATCTGGGATCTTTGGAAGACCAATGAATTAGTTTCATTGAAAAGTAATTTATTAATTAGGTGTTTGGGATATGAATTCATTGGTCTTCCAAAGATCCAGATAACTCCCATAATAAATGAAATAGAACCTCCTCTTTTTAGATCACTTCCACATATCCATGAACTTACTCCTAAATTAATCAATGTATTGAAGAATGAAAACTTCAAAATTGCTAAAAAAATATAAAACTATTTCAAAATTACACACTAAAGTGAAAAGTCCCATAAAAAATAACCAAAAAGTCAAATGTTGTATATGAAATCCCTTGTAAGGATTGTTCTGAAAATATATTGGCCAAACCTCCAGAAGTCTCAATAGTCGAATTAATCCCATGAGGACTGTAAAGAAACGTTAATTCATGCGCACTTTCGAACATGTTAATCAGCAAGACCATCGAATGGACTATGATAATACACACATTTTAGATGCTGAGAATAATGAACCAAAAGAATTTTCTTGGAAATGGTTCATATCAATTCAAATAGTCAAACAATGAATAAAAGAACTGATTTGAATAATCTTAGTCAAATTTATCATATTTACTGAAATTGAACAAAAATAATGATATATCACTCAGTATTCAAAATTTTCCAACTTGATTTATAATATTATATAATTGTCACTGTCATACGAAAATATTTTATGTTCCTCATGTACTAATTTTATTTATTCCTCATGTTAGTAAGTACCTTAATACTATACAATTCATATTGTTATTCATAATAATTTCAGTCGTCCTGAGGAAGGCAATAAACATAGCCGAAAGTTGACGAATTTCAAAGAGTTTACTTGAAATAAAGCCCTTTAACCTGACTGCATCCCCACAAGAAATCTACTCTATATTACCCCGTCACGAATACTTATCACTATATATATATATATATATATATATATATATATATATATATATATATATATATATATATATATATATATATACATATATATATATATATATATATACTTTCTTTTGAGGAGTTTTTTGGGTCATTGGATTCGTGTAGTGATTGATAATAAAATACGTTTCGTCCCCGGCCGGGGACATTTTCAATTCTTTATTTTTTTGTTGTTTTTCATGGCTGACATTTTCTTGGGAATTTATTTCTGGAAAGAATGTGAAATGTTATTGTTATAGATAGCAGTGCTGGAGATATCACCCTATATATAGGAAAGAGAGAGTGGTCAGTTTTTGACATATATTTTGTAATAGTATGATGTTACCAGTTATTTTGAATAAAAAGTAATTCTATAATTGATAGAGATTCCTATAAACTAACATATATAATATTGGCGACGAGGATGGGATTGAAGAACCACCAGCAGATCTAGTTGAGCAATTGAAAATCAATCCTAATATTTACAGTTAGAAAAGATGTCCAATCAGTCTGCAAATTTTGATGAATTCAAACCAGGAGCAACGTGGAAAACGTATAAAAATCGTTTCCAATTTTGCCTGACGGCAAATTCCATAAAAGAAGACCAAGCAAAATGTGCATTATTTTTCACAGTTTGTGGTGAAACTCTATATGAATTGGTAGAATCTCTTGCTGTACCAAAAGGAACGGCGGAACTTAAATACGATGAAGTTCTGAAAATATTAGATAATCATTTCGATCCTAAAACCAGTGAAATAGTTGAATCATATAAGTTTCATCAAAGAACTCAAGGTATGGGTGAATCTATCAATGAATATGTAGCAGCACTCAGAAAAATTGCTATACATTGTAATTTTGGTGATTCATTGGATAGAATGTTGAGAGACAAACTTGGAGCGGGAATAGGGGACCAGAAAATTCAACAATTATTGTTAACAAAAAAAAATGGTGATTTCAACGAGTTTTTACAAGCTGCTCTAGCCGCCGAAGCCACTTCTAAAGTTGTTAAACAATTGAATTGTTCGAGAATATCAGGTTCAAGTAACACATCAGAAATATTTGGTTCGTCAATTAATAAAATGGCTAATTCCAATCAAAGTAGAGTATGCTACCGATGCAATGGTATCAATCATCATCCAGATGAGTGTGTATTCAAAGAAGCTTCATGTTATTTCTGTAAAAACAGAGGTCATATAGAAAAAGCCTGTATCACAAAACATAAAAGAAACAGATTGATGTACAAAAGAAAGAAAGAATGCAACCAGTAAAGAGTACATCATACAAAACCAGTTATATCCAGAGCGAAAGTTCATCAAATAGAAGAAAATGATTCAGATGAACCAGAAGAAAATGTTGATCAGTATAGTTCACTATATGTCATTGAATGGCTCAGGTCAACCGCCAGTGAATGTTTCCATTGAAATTAATGAGGTGCCAGTTGTAATGGAAGTTGATTCAGGAGCGAGTTACTCCATTATTAACGAACATACCTTCGAAGATTTGAATATTGACTTCAATAAATTGTCAGACTCTGATATCAAACTACACACCTAGGCTAAACAAAAATTGGAAGTGCTAGGCACATGCATGGTTGACATATGTTTCAAAAATTCCCAAATGAAGTTACCGTTGCTAGTAGCGAAAGGAAATGGCCCAGCTTTGGTGGGGAGAAATTGGTTCAACCAGTTAGGTATTCGTTTAGAAGTTTATTATCAACATAATGAACATATTTTTGAAAAATTTAAAAATATTTTTGAAGAGAACTAAATAGGAAAATACAATGGTCCACCAGTCAGTTTGAATATAGACCAACAAGCTACACCTATATTCATGAGAACACGACCTGTACCCCTAGCGTTGAGAGAGAAAGTGGAGGCAGAAATCGAACGTTTACAGAAAATGAACGTGATTGAACCCATTCGTACTTCAGAATGGGCTACTCCAGTAGTTCCAATAATTGAAAGTGATGGCAGTGTGAGGCTGTGTGGTGATTATAGATGTACTGTAAATCGAGCAGCCGTTAAAATGGATGTATACCCCCTTCCATCTATAAATGAAGTTATTTCTTCCTTGGCAGGTGGAAAAATATTTGCCAAATTAGATTTTAAAGAAGCCTATTTTCAGTTTCCTGTAGATGAAGAAAGTTCAAAGTTGTTGACTATTAATACATCTAAGGGATTATTCAAAATGAAAAGACTTTCTTTTGGGGTGAATAGTTGTCCAGCTATTTGTCAAAGGGAAATGGAAAAATTATTATCAGGAATTGATGGTGTAGTGGTAGTTATTGATGATGTTCTTATAATGGGCAGAGATGATGATGATCTCACACAAAGAACCACCATGATTCTAGAAAGAATTGCGGAAGCCGGTTTGAGACTTAAGAGGTCCAAATGTCAGTTCAAATTGAAACAAATACAATTTTTGGGGTATATCATTGATGCCGATGGAATTCGTCCTACTCCAGATGAAATGGCAGCGATATATAAAGCAAAAACCCCAGAGAATAAAAAAGAACTCCAATCATTTTTGGGATTTCTGAATTTTTATGATAGATTTTTGGAAAATAAAGCATCTATTGCTGAACCACTATATCGCCTTCTGGATAGAAATGAGCCTTGGATGTGGTCAGAAGAACATAATATTGCTTTCAAAACGATGAAACAACTATTGAAATCTGATGCAATATTGATACATTATGATCTACAGAAACCATTCGTTCTGAGCTGTGATGCATTTCCCTATGGAGTAGGTGCTATCTTGCCACATGTCATGCCTGACGGAACTGAAGCTCCTGTATATTTTGCTTCACGGACACTTCATCCAGCGGAACGAAACTATTCACAGTTTGAACGAGAAGTATAAGGTATAATTTTTGGAATAACAAAATTCCATCAGTTTATTACGGGAAGAGAATTCATCATCGTTACTGATTGTAAACCTATAATTGGATTTTTGATTCGGAAAAAAGCGACTACGAATTCAGTGTCTCCCAGGATGATTAGGTGGCTGTTACAATTATCAGCCTATTCGTACACTATCAGACATAAATTTTCTAATGAACTACAAAATGTTGATGCTTCATCTCGTTTGCCTAGACCAATAAAAAATTGTACTATTCCAGAACCGCAGGAAGTGTTATTGATATGGAGACAGAGCGAATTTCCAATAACAGTAATAGAAATAGAGAAGGCTACAAATGGACCCTGGGAAAGAATACATATAGATCATGCGGGACCACACAATGGACATATTTATTTTATAGTGCATACTCTCGTTGGGTTGAAGTAAAAAAGGTTGAACATTTATCCTCTCAGGAAACTGTCAATGAGTTGCGCAATATATTTTGTACACATGGAATTCCATCAACGATTGTTTCGGATAACCACCAGTCATTCAGATCACAGATAATGATGGATTTCACTAAGAAGAACGGAATAAAACATATATTTACAGCACCCTATTATCCTTCTTCAAATGGACAAGTGGAAAGACAAGTTCAAACAATCAAAAGAAGATTGGAAAAATTGGGGACATATAACATAGAAAAAAAGCACCCAAACGCCTGTCAGTTTGCGACGACACCGAACTGTGCAACAGGAAAATCACCAGCAGAACTTTTCGTTGGAAGGAGATTGCGAACCATTTTTGACTGGGTTAATCCGAATTTCATTCATGAAGATAGGAGTTTGACGAAGAAAGAGATAAGAAGCTTTGAATTGGACGATAAAGTGTTATTTAGAAATTATAATGGGGATAAGTGGTTACCAGGAAAGGTTCAACAGAAGAATGGTACATTTACATATACAATAACATCGTTAGATGGTCAGAAAATGAGCCGACATATCAATCAGTTATTACCGAGAGTAAGTGTGGAAGATGAGGAATCAAATGAATTACAAAACAGGCATGTAGCGGGTCTAGGTGCGGGTGTTTCTAATGATACCAATGATGATTCCACCATTGGGATAGATCTGGGTCAAAGTACTGAAGATACTTCGAGCAGAAACACCCAGATGTTGAGGAGATCCGAAAGGAATCCGAGGAAACCGAATTATTTACGTGATTTCATTTAGGTGGTGAAGAGTGTTATAGATAGCAGTGCTAGAGATATCACCCTATATATAGGAAAGAGAGAGTTCAGTTTTTGACATATATTTTGTAATATATGATGTTACCAGTTATTTTGAATAAAAAGTAATTCTATAACTAATAGAGATTCCTATAATCTAACATATATAATAGTTATTTTGAGAAATTAGTAGTATATATATATATATATATATAAATATATATATATATATATATGTCACCGAAAATCTATATAATGAGGAATTTCATTAGAATTCCTAGGCATTCTACAGAATATCTGAAACATTCAAGCAATGTATAAAATATTATTCAGGTCAAACTTTACCTAAGCATTTTTTACAATGCCAAACGCATAGGCGGCAATGTGTTGAATATTCAAGGGGCAAAGGCTGTAAAAAAAACATAATTTGTTTCCCAAAATGTTACAACAGTTCTTCATGGAAATGAGTAATCAAATCAATTATCGAATTGACACTTGATGAACTAATCATATCTTTGACTGAATTTGAATACAAATTATCATTTAATGGAGTTAATTTTCGAAGTTTCGGTTGTTTGTCATCCCCTAATGGCATTCTTCAGAAATACTAGGCATTATATACATTAGCGAGACAAATATATTATACTTGCAGAAATATATTGATTTTTGGGGGTGGGGCAAATCATGGACTGTTTTTTGACAGCCGGGACTTCAGGTGTCCCCAGATGCAAAAGTCCAAGGGGTTTGAGTCTGGAGATCTGGGAAGCGAAGGTTGAGGTCCTGCTCTGCCTATCCAACGATTTGCATACACGTCGACCAAGTACTGAAGAGCAATTATGCTTAAATGGATAGGCGCACCATCATGCATAAACCACATTCGTGGTCGATTAGGAGAAAATTTGTATAGGTTGCACCAGTTAGCCTCAACGGTAGAAAATACGGTCCAATAATTCCGACCCACACGTTAAGTGAAAATTCATATTGATACCGACCTTCTTGAATTGCATGTGGGTTATCTACGGCCCATAGATGATTGTTATGGAAATGTGTAATCCCCTGCGTTGAAAAATTGGATTCTTCAGTGAATATTACAAGGATACAATTGGTGATCCTTTAACATTTTCCAGATTCGTTTATTGATAAATTAAAGGTGTTAGCAATTTGTCTTGAACTCAATTCCGGACGATCTTCAATCATATTGAGAACCTCTCCTTCCAGTGCCACCATTCTCATTACTCGTGGACGACCATAATCAGTTGGTCGTTTTTGAAAAGTCCCTCTTTCACAGAGACGTTGGTGAAGATGTGCAAAGATTGTGTCATGAGGTATCACGCGCTTTGGATACATCTCTGCATAGAGCCGTCTAGCTTCCAAAGAATTTCCGTTGGCACGACCATACATTAAATGCATATCGGCCATTTCAGCGTAAGTGTGATTAATCATATTGACGATTCAAAAGACACAATTGAACTTTCAACTACCACATAGGAATCAAAGCGACTTTACAGCCACCTACTGGAGTTTTTTCATTTTCAAATACCACGATTGAGGTCAGAAGTTCTGCAAACAAAACGTGACAGCCACCTACTAGATTTTTTCGATTTCGTTAACAGAAGATCCGTCCATGCACAATGTTGTATTTAATTTTTTTATCAGGAAACTATTGCTTTTGCGGACACAACACAGAAGTTGAAAAAGTTCTGCAATGAATCGTTTCTTCCAATACATATTTTTGAATTGAGAAATTTTGTTTCGTTAAAATGTTCTGATGAAAAATGGAATAGGTAGTCTCTTTATTGGTAGAACATGCCCACAGACTGCCATTTCTTCAACGCTTCAGCAATTTCAAGAAAAATAAAACAATTTTTTTCTCATTTTTGGAAGTGTTTTACTTTTCAAGGAGAGGCCTGAGAGCTTTTGTTCACATGAAAGACCCCCTTCAACTGCGACGAAACTGGCGTATCAACATTATCAAAGAGCAAGTGCAAATTAATTGCCCAAAAAGGTAAGAAGCAAGTAGCAGCCTTATCGTCAGCAATCACTGTTGGAATATGTGTCAATACATCAGATAAGTTCATGCTTCCACTTCCTATCTTCCCAAGAAAAAGAATGATGCCAGAAGTCCTGATGTACGCCACCTGGTACCTGGGCTCGTAGCAGTATTTCAGGATAGATGAAAAGCGAATTATTTCTAGACTGGCTGCATAAGTTTATTGAATTTTCCTGTGTGTCAAAAAGTAATTCAGCTTTATTTCTCTCCGATGGACAGTCAACGCACACTAAGAAACTTGTAGTGATTGACTTAGCAAGAGAGCATCGTTTAATTATGATTTTCTTTCTTCCACACTGCTCACACCGTCTGCAACTGCTAGACGTATCATATATGAAAGCACTTAGCACGTATTATGATCAGGTTGCTACGCGTGGTTATGATCAAATCTTCGATGTTTCAGATCGGTGAAATATTTGACAAATCCTTTTGGCATGCTGCAACTATGCTCACTGCAGTTAACGGTTTTGAAAAGTGTAGTAGTTGGCCGTATAATTCACTAGTTTTCAATGATCACTATTTCATTGATGCGGAAACCACGGATATTCGACTAACGGACAATCTGATTTGGAGGATGATAATATAATTATATCGCCAGTTAATGAAAACATTGGATCTGTTAATACCGGTGACTCTGAACCTGTTCTGTTGCGGATTGTTCCGACCATAACAATCCAGACACTGGTTAAGATAACCTTTCTACACCACGTGCAGTTCGCCGTAATCTTGATTCTGTCTTTCATGTTTCTCCAAGAGAAATTATGCCTATTCTCAAAATTAGGATAATGAATTTGAAAAGAAAAAGTATTCGACGCGGTGAAACTGCAATTTTATCATCCCCCTCTTACAAAATGAAATTGTCTGAAATAAACAAAAATCAGAGGAGAAAACAAAAGAAGATTTAAAAAAACAGTCAATAGAAAAAAATCTTTAAGAAAGTTTGTCAATACTCCCAAACTGGTAAGAACGCAACAATCGAAGAAAAAAAATGTCGTAGAAGACTGGGATTGCGTATACTGTTCAGGTCTCTACTCCCAATCCAGAAAAGGATGGGTCGCTTGCCAAATTTGTGGGCTTTGGGCGCATGAATTGTGTGCTGGTACGGAAAATGAAACCACTTCCATATACGAAAGATGCCAGTAGACTTTGTCTCATCATGTCATCATGTGGGGTAGGATGGGAGAATTATATTCCTATAACTTTTTTTCGTGTGATTTTAAAAGGGAGTTTAATTTTTATTTCTTCAATTGAATGATTTCAATTTGTTAGTAATTATCAACAGAAGTATGAAAAAAATTTAAGATTCGGCGGTGTTTTGATTCATCTGAGCCTTAACGTTCTCTTCTTGTCCCTATTTCCACAACTCTTCTCGTTCAAGAGGCGTATCGCAGTAATTAACCAAGCGATGATTTAGAGAGACTCGCAAACTCATCCTATCCGCTCATTTATCAATACCTCTCTCTGCAAATCAACGTGCAAACTCACCTAGAAGCCTCTTTACCCACGTTTGTTGTTAGACTGATCTCCAAATTACGAGCCTTCAGCAAAAAAAAAACGTTCAGTGGCCTAATCTACATAATAGATACCGAGGTAACTTGTTCAATCTGTAACCTCCATGAAATCGTATCCCTAGAACATGTTCTCCTGGCTTGCCCAATATACAGGTGAATGCGAAAAATGATCTCTTCAAGCAACTAAACAGCATTGTTGATATTACTCGACTTTTGAACTATGGAACAATAATAGAGCAAAAAAATCTGGTTCACTCGGTGATCAATATACTCAAACTAAGGTCCTACATCTTAAATGAACGACACACTTTTCAACCGCTACATATACTCAATTTACTACCCTCTTCTGTCTTGTCTGCAATTAAATATACTGAGTCTCGCCAGGAAATCGAGAGTTCTTCAGTAGTTCTTTGCAATTCACTGTGATTTTGAATAGCTACTCTTTGTTTTCTTCAATGAACTTTTGTTAAACTATGTCCCTCCTCACTTATACTCACTTATACTTTTACTATTTATGTCTTTATATTCGATTCGCCTAGATATATTCTCCCACCCGCATTTTAGTTCCACTCCATCCCTTGCAATATTGATTGTGGTCTATTTTTATGCAATTAATGTTCTATCGATCTATATTGATTTTTATACTTAACCTCCAAAAGTAAGGTATTATACAGAATGACTAGTAACCTATAGAATACCTTTTATATATATATATATATATATATATATATATATAGTAGAAGGGTAGTCGTTGCTGACTAGTTAGTTATAAAACTCGAGGATATTGGGGTTTGCAGCAAATGAAAAAGAAAACTCTTTTTAGATTATTCCAAGCTTTCGGGAGTATTTATTCATGGTGAGATTAACTTAAGTATAGTTTTTTTCAATTTTAATGTGTTTTACAACTCTCAACTTAACTTAATTGTTAGTCTTCATTTGACCTGACTCACAATGTACGAACAATACAAATTTTGTGTAACATCATGGAAGTTAACCTCAACATGGATGTTAGTTACAATATGAACTTTTATTACAAAATAAAATAACTCACTTGTACTGTTCTTCGATTGTAGTCTCCCTGATGATGGAAATAAATACTCCCGAAAGCTTGGAATAATCTAAAATTAGTTTTCTGTTTCCTTTGCTGCAAACCCCAATATCCTCGAGTTTTTTAAATAAATATATATATATATATATATATATATATATATATATATATATATATATATATATATATTTATATATATATATATATATATATATATATATATTTATATATATATATATATATATATACGTTACCATCGAGCAGAAACCGCTCAAGTTATCAATATGGAATTAGTTCAGTTATTTCATTTTATGAAATTAGAATAAAAATTACCCCCTGAACATTCCAAAAAAATTTTATCTATGAAACTGATAATTCAACAAAAAATACAGCAAAATATGTAAGTTTTACTCAATTTTAGACCACAGCCGGTAAAATGAGGGTAACATTCCAGAGGTAGATAGGTAATGAAGGAGATATTCAAAATTCAATTCCGAAGTGGTTGAAATTTCCCCCTGAATATTTGTATAATTTGTTTCTAATGAACTGTGAATTTCATTTGAGAGCATCCTATCACGCCATTCTCAATTTACACTTTTGCTTGAAAATACATTGTTTTTCATGATCGAATTCTGCACCCAAGTCGGTGATATGCACCCCTATTATAAAACAGATCAATATTTCCAAAAGTTTCAGTGACACGAGAATGAAATTTTGCATGAGAGTAATGTACATGACAGGGTACGTCGTTAAATGCAAGGGGTTAAAACTGTCTCCCGAATATTTTCATGATTCGAGTCTATGATACTGTTGAATAAAAAAACGGCGGAATAATTTTTTTTCTTCTCCGATTGACAGCAAATATTATTTTTGCAGACAGATATCAAACAGCAAAGTATTACTTTTCCTGCCTAGGCAGCAAAGTAAGGACTTTCCTGCCTAGGCAGCAAAATAATTATTCTCAATGGGAATAAAATATTTGACATTTTTTTACAAAAAAAAAACATTTATCATCAATTATCACAGAATACTTTCAACAAGAATTTAAAAAACATATTTTTAGTTGTTATTAACATTGATAGTAAAATTACTACAATTTTGAATAAATAGGCCACCTTTTCTTTTCTCAGATATCGTTCTCTTTACATTCACTATATTACCAGTTTGATTCGCCTCATAGGTAGTTCCTACATTTGTCAAAACTTTTTCACAAATTCTGGTTTTACTTGCCATTGAATCCTCAATGTACCCTTCCTCTATAGTTGAGGATTTCCACCCACCATGTCTTTTCAACATTGTTATGTCACCTCCTGAATTTACAAGTAAAGTGGCAGAACTTCTACGGAGGCAGTGTCTCGTATATTCTTTAGCAGTCGGCAACTTTATATAGGTGAGGTATTTTACCAAATTTATGGATACCAACATATTGCTTTACGGATTCACCTTTAACGTATTTAAAAAAAAATCTTGTGTCTTTTAATTCAGCAGGCCGAGGAGCTATATATTTTCTTACAACATCTAAATATTCCATTATTACGAAATACCTCGAATTCTTCGTCTTCGTGTTCAATAGGGATACCAATAGTTTATTGTTCATATCTTCAATATTTTCTAACTTCAAATTCAATAGTTCGTCGCAGCGACATGCACCCGCAATTCCAAAAATCAATACAACCTAAAAGAATGGATTATAAGTATTCTCACTTTATCGTATAAATATCTTATTTAAAACATACTTTTGCTAATAAATATTCATCATCTGGATCATCCACTATAAAGTTTGTAATATCTTGTTTTTCTAAAACTCGAGAATTCTTTGCCTTGTAGCCTTCGGAGGCCCGTTTTAAATATGCCGCAACTTCAAATATCTTTCTATATCTACGCCATTTTTAACATTCATAGTTGCGTTCAACATGGAATATACAGGCCAAAGTGTAGAACTCTTCATTGTTTCAGATAATCCAGCAAAATAAGCAAGTAATACATTCTCCGAAAAAGTCTTCGCAATTTTCTCCATGCAATAATCCAAAAATCGTTTATAATTTCCTTCATATTTCATCCGAGATTTCTCTGGCAACAAATTTAACTCAATATTGTTTGCCACCTCCCTTATTTCTGGAGGAGTAAGTAAGTCGCTATCACTGTCCATAATATAAATAGACCAATATTTTTTCACAAAACTGTCAGAAATTTCATAAGTTGTCAAACTATAATTATTATGGACATATACGTTTCCATAGCAACCAACCATTCCAACAATTGCGATTTCTATCAAATTTTGTTTTAATTTATCACTACAGGAAAAATAAAAAGATTGTGGGAATTGTAATAATTTGCAAATACAATATCCTACATATATCATTATAAACAATCGGAGAAAAAATTATATGTTCAACTCTGCAGCAAAGTAGATTGACTGCCTTAGCTGAATTCCTAGCCTCGCTACGCGCGGCTATGAACTATCAGCCGCGGCAGACAATCTACTACTTTGCTGCCTAGTAAAACAAATAACTATTATTTTTTGCCCAAAACAAACAAAATCTTGATTCTGCACCGCAGGCAGTAAAATCCACCCATACTATAAAACAGTTTATATCAAATAGTATCTGTAATAGGAGAATGAAATTTTGTACACGGGTCACATTCCAGGAAGGATTCTCCAAAATTCGAATACATACTAAAAATATGAATAATTTTTCCCTTTTATATTGTTATTGCAATATTTTATTACTAGCTTTTATTTAGTTTCACTTGTTCGTTCGTTCGTTAGGGTTAAATTTTGAAAGTGAATTGTGACCAACTTCTAGTAGACCGATTGATTTGAAATTTGGCAGGTGTTTATGATTTCGGTGACAATGTTTTATGGAGTTCTTGTTATGAAAAAACAAAATGGCGGTTCCAAGATGGCGGAGGAGATTCGTCATTATGGTCCGATTTGATTCAAAATTGGTATGTGGGGATTTTTGGGTTCGGAGATCATGAAATTTTTGTCGAAATTCATAAATTGAAAATGGCGGTCCCAAAATGGCAGACGAGTTTTGTGATTATGGTGCGATTCGATTCAAAATTGGTATGCGAGGTTTTTAGATCGGAAATTATGATTGTGTTGTCAAAATTCATAGATTCAAGATGGCGGCTTCAATGTGGCGGCTCCAAGATGGCGGACGAGTTTGTGATGATGGTACGATCCGATTCAAAATTGGTATGCGGGGTTTTTGTGGTCGGAGATCATGAATTTTTTGTCAGAATTCATAAATTCAAGATGGCGGCTCCAAGATGGGGGACGAGTTTTCTGATTATGGTCATATTTCATTCAGAACTGGTATGTGGGGGTTTTCAGGTTCGGAGATTATGAAGTTTTTGTCAAAATCTATCAATTCAAAATGGCGAATTTAGGATGGCGGACGAGTTTTGTGATTATGGTCTGATTCTATTCAAAATTGGTGTGTGGGAGTTTTTGGGGTCGAATATCCTGATTTCTTTCAGCTAAAAACTCACAGGGGAGAGACCTTGTGATAACGATCCTCTATTAGAAATGAACAGATCAAGGCGAACTAACTAAAGAGCATAAAATAAAATAACTAATAAAAAAACTTTTTGAAGACGAACTTTCATTTGAGCAGTGTACTAAAACATATAAAATAGATCAAGTCTCGCTGACAATTGATTTAATAATTTTTTTTTGAATCATTTGGTTTCAAAAAACTTGTTGCGCGAATTGTAATAAAATTAATACTTCGACAAGTTGTTACTTACCAATCAATCATTGTCCAATGAAATCAATTGGTACCTACTTTTATGAACACTTCGCGCTACAAGGTTTTCAAAACCAAATTATTCAATTAAAAAATAATTAAATCATTGTCAGCGATGACTTAAACTTATTTTATACGTTTTAGTACACGGCTTAATAAAAGCTGGCCTTCAAAAAGGCTTTTCATTGGTTATTTCATTTGTAGGTACTGTTTTATTGCAAATGTTCTGAGTACTTGAAACTGAAAACAGTTGTATGTTGATACATAACGTATACATTATCCCAACGAACATTATTGTAGGTAAAATTGACGTAATTTTTACCTTCAAAAAGGTTGGCACTGAATTTGGCAAATGTGTATTTTATGTCATATTCACGTCAGCGGTAGTTGAAAATGTGGATATAAAGATATTTTCCCTAATAGTTCAAAGGCGTAAATGGGTAGAATTGCCTCGATAATAGCCCGTTGAACCGATCCACCACCTAAAATGAATTTTGAAGAATGAAAAATTGGGAGTTAAAAAAAGATATGTGGAATTTTTTATAAAATTCCATCTGCACTGATATGGAATTATCTTCAATCAACTTGAGGAACGAGTGGTGTTTACATGATGCTATTAATTTATTGTTTTTACAAGTATTCAAATAAAAAAGTTATTTGAAAAGAAGGATCTCTTCGAATAAAATGCGGTCAAAGACACAAAGGCATAAGCCAGATGAAGCATATGGAATGGAAAAAATACAAAAGGGGTTAAAATCACCCCCGAATATTTGAATAATCATTTTGTTATGTTGACTTGGAAAATTGGGCAAAATATATCATTTTCATAAAAAAAATTGTATTTTATTTCTACTTCTATTACGAAACAGGATTTATCATAAAGATTATCGCTAATAGTTTCATTACATTTTGCATGAAAGTTACATTGTAAGAGTTGGACGTCCGAGAAAAGTTTTAACGAAATTCGAATAATGGAGGGCTGAATCTACCCATGAATATTTCAATAATTTTATTCTTTCATTCTGTTATTTTTCCGATTGGCAAGATACGTCAATTTTATTTAATTTTTTTCTGTAATAAATTTTTTAAATTTTCAAAATTTTTTTTTTTGGGTTAAGGATCCTTTGGAATATCTACCCCCTTTGGGATTCAACCCCCAAGCGTGGCAAAAAAAAAGAAAAAAAAAAATTTTTTTCATCGTAATTTTTAAAAATTTCCCCAAAAAAAAATTTTTCCATTCAATTTTTTAATTGGGGAATTTTTTCCCTTTTCATCTTTATAAATATTTTAAATTTTTTCCCGGGGAAAAAAAAGGGGAAAAGGTTCTTCAATTCGAGTTTTTTTTAAAACCCCTGGTTCAAAGAAAAAAGAATTTCCTTCATTGGGCCAGCTATTGGTTTGGGATACGATTCTGCCAAAAAAAAAAATAAGGGGGGGACAATCCTGTATTCATTTCCCCCCAAAAGCTCTCTGCTGAAAAGGGATAAGATCCCCCTTTCCCCCATAAAAATTTCATCAATGAAATTTTTGGGGAATAACAATAGGGGGAAATTTTTAAAGGAGTTTCCTTTATTTCTTATGGTTAAAAGTCATCTTTTTAAATACCCCTTTTTCCCCAGTTTTTTTTGGGAATTATAGTCAGTCAACCATACGGGTTTTCACCCAGTTGATAAGAGGGAAAAAATGACAAAGTTTGGCGTTAGTCCGTTGGCCCCCCAAAAAAAAAATTGTTATCCGATGCCCGGGGGTCAGCTGGAACACATTTTGCACCCCCCCCATATTTAACATTTTTTTACTGCCTTTCTCTAAGAGAAAAAGTATTATAGTTTGGATTTTTTTTGGGGGAAAAGGTTTAACAGGGAAAAAATGTTTTTCCCCCACAAACATTGACTGACTATATTTTTTTAAAAAACAAAAACTAAATATTTTTTTCCCAAAAAAGGTCGTTTAGAGCAGAAAAAAAAGTAGTAAAAGGGCAAGGTCTAGCCCCCCCACTTCAAAAGAAATTTTTTCCCCTTGGGAATAAAGATGGGATTCAGAAACTTTTTTCCTTTTTTTTTGCTTTATTTCGCCAAAAATTTTTAAAAATTTTTTAAATTTTCCCCAATTTTTTTTTTTTCCCCGGGAAAAAATTTTTTTTTTTCTCCTCCTGGATTTTTTTTTCACTTTTTTAATCAGCTCTTTTCCCCTTTATTTTTGACTTCAATTGAAGGGGACAGTATATATTTTTTATTTAAACTCCCCATTTTTTTTCCCCTAATAATACATTTTAAAACGTGCCCAATACATACAAAAAATAGAGGAGGGGGGGGAAAAAAATTTTCCCCTGGTTTTTAAATAAAACGGGGTTTTCATAAAATCAGAGGGAAGATTTTTTTTTGGACTGAAAATTTAAAATTTTTTTAAACCCCTTAAAATTCCCAAAAAAAAAATAACCTATTCATCAAAAAAAGGGGTTTCTTCCCCCAAAAAAAAATATGCTTTAAAAAAAAAGGGGTTTTTGGCGTTTATATTGGGGGGAATAACAGTTGTTCATCAGTTTTTTTAAATTTTTCCCAATTCAATCTCGCTCATCAAGGCATATATTTTAAATTAAAAAAAAATATATTTCTTTGTAGGAGTAAAAAAATTTTCTCCAAATAAAAACCAAAATTTCTTGGGTAAAAAAGAAAACATAATTTTTTTTTTTGGGGAAAGTTTTCCCCCTTGAATCAAATTGCAAAAATTTTTATTAGGGGGTTTTAAAACTCATTTCGTACCAAAGATTGGTACGTTGGCCCCAAAAAAACATATTAAAATTGGGAACCTCATCGTGATGGGGGGGAATGAAAAATTTTAAAAAGGGGAAAAAACCTTTTTTCTGAACAAAGGGCTATAATTCCAACGATTGGGATATCAAAATAGCCCTTTATTAACAAAAAAAAATCTTCTTTGAAACTCCATTGTAAAAAAAATAAAGAAAAAATTTGTTTTTTTTTAAAAACTACCCCTTGATGAATAAGAATAGTATTTGCTTGATTTGGGATGAGTTTTGGAATAAAAAATCCTCTTCATTCGAAATTCACAGTGATAAAACACCCTGGGTATAGAATTTAATCAAATCCCCCTTTATGAAAAAACATTTATTGCATTTAAAAAAAAGGGTTGGGGAAAAAAATTTTCAAAAAAGACTTTTTTTTTAAACATTACCCCCCTATACAGGTTGGCTCTTTTTGGGTGTTTTGTTTTACGTTTTTCAAAAAAAATTTTTTTTCAGGCTTTTCTTTTGGGGGGGTACCTTAGTTGTATATTAGCAGTATGACATCTCCCAATCGTCATGAACGGAGGCTGGGGAAAAAAAAATAGAACATAGGAAAAATTTTTAATTTGGAAAAAAGGGGTTTCCCCCAAAAATTTTTTATGTTGAAAAGTTCGTATGCTATCCCTAACCCTTTTTAGCCCGATGCCAGGGGGTGGCCCCCTTTTTTAGAAATCCCCGAAATTCCGAAAGAATAAAAAAATTGGAAAGGGTTCATATTTACAGGGGAAAAAGGGGCCCTTTTTTTGATTTATTCCCCCCCCCTTAAACCCCGGGAAAATTTAAGTAATATCTTCGGGTTCCCCCTTCCCTGAATTTTTTTTCCATATCCCCCCCAAAACGTACCAATAATGCTTTTTCCATTAATAATGTATTGAACAATTCGATAGTTCCCCCCTTTCCTCTTTCTTTGGGGGCCCAAAAGTGAAAATATAGTCAAAATTCATTTTTTAAAAAATTTTTTTGGTTTTCTTAAATTTTTAAAAAGGTATTTGGCATTTTTTTCTGGGAATGGGCTATACCTTAAACTTTCATAAATTTTAATTGATAATGGGGTTTTTGTTGTAGATGGTAGGGGTTGGGTTTTTGGGGGGGGTACCTAGGTAAGGGGAAGGGGAAAAGGGAAAAACAAAATTTGGGGTTTTTGCGATAGTTACCTACCTATGCTAAAAAAAACATAAAAAAAGGACGTAATCATTTTTTTCGGGAACAATGGGGGAAAATTGGGGGTTTCCTAATTTTTTCCCCCAAAATTTTTTAATTCTTGGGAAAAAAAGGGGAAAAATTTTGGGGAAAACCGAAAACATATTTCAATTAAATAAAATTTTTTAC
This sequence comes from Gonioctena quinquepunctata, assembly GCA_018342105.1. Taxonomy (NCBI): domain Eukaryota; kingdom Metazoa; phylum Arthropoda; class Insecta; order Coleoptera; family Chrysomelidae; genus Gonioctena; species Gonioctena quinquepunctata. The sequence goes on from JAFIRS010000292.1 coordinate 403,921, forward strand.
GTAAGGATATTAAAAAAACGTATCAAATCATTACTTCAGAAGACATCTCTATTCAAAATTCAAATTGAAAAAATGTTCACCCCCAATAGAAAAATTTTTTTCAATAAACAAATTTTTTATATGGTCTTGGGACAAAAAAAATCAAGTTATGTCTTTAAAAGGGAAGAGTAGTTTTTTTTAGAAAACAAAATTCGAATAAAAAAAAATTTTTGGGTTTAAAAAAAAGGGAATTGAACAATTTTCATCTCAATAAAAAAAATTTTTTTTAAATGTTTTTGGGGGGGGTTTTTGTTAAAAAAAGGAAATTTCTAAATTTGGGGGATAGAATGAAATTTTTTCCGGGGAAAATTTAATTAAAATGAAGTTATTATTTATAATTTCTACCAGAAATCAACTACTTTCCCGGCTGGAAGCCACAGTAGAACTAAATACATCCTGATAGATATTGCGAAAGTACCCAAACTCAAAAGAAAAAATCTGGAAGTAAAAATTTACATTTTCATTCAGATAGATATTTGATTTTCTATTCCAGTCTCGATTGATTATTGACGCAAAAAAAGAATATGAATCACTTTCGTCTCCGACGTAGTAGCAAGAAGACGCCTGAGTGGAGCTGCTTGTGAGTTGGGGGTCGAGTTTACGTGAGTGATTGTCCTGTCGTAGTGCATATCAGATAAATATTTATGTGTGTAATGGTCCTGCCGTACAGACGTGCAATTCATAATTTATAAAAAAGAAAAACCCACAAGGAGGACAACATGGATTAATTCCATACAGGGTTGTGCCTCCAAAGAACGGGTCAAATGCGCCTAGCATGAGAAGCAACGACCATAATAGTAGAGAGAGAGAGAGAGAAGAATGTGAATACTCCTTGAAAAACACTCTTCTTTGTCATATTCATCTATTCAACGTATCCATCAGTACAATGTCCACTGTGGCTTCAGCCGCGAAACTAATTATTTTCTGTTGGATATTACAAAAATAACTTCCATTTTCATCGTAGATTTTTCAATTTCCACAGAAATATTTATATTCTATATTAATTGGAGATTGTTTCTTTTTCTTTCAGATTAATGAATTCTCATCACATCAGCATTCATTTGATACTTTACACATCTTGTTGAGAAATCGGTGGCCCCATTTTCGCCCCTCATTAATATAAAAATAATTAATAAAAAAACCTTTTTGAAAACAAGCTTTCATTCAAATACCCTAAAAAGTACAAAATAATTGCTTTGGATGTGTGACGTAGATTATTCCGTGAGTTATAGATTCAAGAGCTTGTCGTGCAAAGTTTTCATTTCGAATACAGATGCGACAAGCTTTTGAATCTATAACTCACAATGAAAGATAGCCAGTTCTGAAATGCTCACCACTATGACGTCACGTGTGACCTTGAATGGTTACCCAGGTGTGTACAGTAATAGTGTGTGTTTATTTCTTGAGATTTGACTTTGAGATTTGTGTCATTTGAGTTTTGATGTGTGGGTTTGGTCGGCTTTGAGATTCGACTTCAGTTTTGACCTTGAATATGACCTTGAGATTCATAACATTAAGTTTTGATGTTAAGGATTGTTTCAGCAACCTCAAGATTTGATCTCGATTTTGTTTGACCTTGACTAAAGAGTTATTAGTTGTAGGCATACATATTCTGTGTAGTCACGACCTTCATGAATCCTTTGGGAAAACCTTTTTGCGAGGAGGGCTTTCCCCCCCGGGGGAGGGGGTAAGAGGAACGGGGGAGAAATTATGAGGCGTTGAATATCAAAAATTTTTCCCCAAAAAAAATACCCGATTGGCATCGCATGGGGCTTGTTTTTGGGGGGGGTATTTCAAAAAATTTCCGGGGAAAGTTTTTTGAATAAAAGGGCTCCTCCCGTGAGCATTGAAAACAAGTCCCGGGGAAATGTTTTCGTGTGATTGTGGAGAGCTTTTAAAGTAAATGATAATCTTCCGACATCAAGGGGGAAAATTCCGGGGGGGTCCTTCCAATTTAAACAAGGTTTTGAAAAATGGCGATGTTTCCCCCCCGCCACTCTATACATGTAATTGTTGTAATGTGATAATCCCCTATTTCAAGTCAAAAATCTCACAAAGAACACTCGCACACAGGACGAATTTTGGGGGTTTACTTGGGAGGTTGGGGTACACCTTTTAAAAAAGCTTTCCCCCTTTTCGCATTTCCACACAATTTTTAGGGGGGAAAATGTATACAGATTGCCCCTTTTTTTTTAAAAAAAAATTAAGCCCAAAGTACCGAGGTTATTAAAAAAAAAATCAAACTACACAACCCATAAAGGGGCAAAATGGAAGTTTTTGGGGAATTTTGGGCATTTTAAACACGGGAATTGAAGGGTAAAAAATCCTTTCCAACCCCCAATGTATTGGGGGATCGATCAACTGATTTGAATGGATTATTTATGCGTTTCGGACATTATAATTGCCCAAAGTACCCCGGGGGTTTGAGGGCGTGATTCCCGGTTTTGTAGTTATAATTGGTTAAAAGGGGTGAAAGGTTTAATAAAAGAATTTTTTTAGGATGGATTTTTTGGGAAAAATTTTGTTCCTTGAGGTGAACATAAAAAAAAATCAGCCCTTTTGGGGGGTCATCATAAAAAGAAACTTCCCGAATTATTGAGAGAAGAAAAGGTGTTGTCAAATAAAAAAAAGAAGACCAATGCTGTTTGGGGGGGGGCCCCTGACATCTCATTTTTCCCCCCCCTAATAAAAAAAGTATCCAGGTGTCATCCCCATCCACATTATGGACTGTCTTGAAGGGAACAATTTTGGTTTTTTCCAATTTTAAAATTGGATATAAAAAAGTTTGAGTATTTTTAATGATATTTCAGTCAATGTTTTTGGGGGTTTGGGAAACTAAGATTGAGAATAAGAGAGTCAAATTGGGTAGGGGTTTCGTACTTTCAAAAAAACTCAGAAAACATGTCAATTTATTGCTTTTCACAGATGAGGGGGGGAAATAGTCATTATTTTTGGGGAAAAAAAATTTCAAGTTTTGGGTTTCGTCAAATTTCAGCCATGAACAAAAAAAAAATTTCTGTGATGGATGTTTATTGTATTTTCAAATAGGAACTTTCCACCAGATGCACGATTGTAATATTAAACAACAGTCCCCGAAAACTGTTTTCGGGAATAAAAAATTTGGGAAAATGGGGGAAATTTTAATGTTTGAAAATTTAAAAAAAAAATGAATGTTTTTTGAGTATTAGTTTTGAACGATTTGAAGCCTTTAAAAAACCACCAAACCAAAAACTCGCGTAAAAAATTCCCTTCCCAAAAAAATTTTACCTTTTTTATCTGAAAAAATTTCCCCTTTGATGATAAAAACAAAATTTGTTATATAGGGGGCTGATGGGGTTTTCACAATGCAATAGAAGAAGTTTTAAGGAAAATATATAATAATCTTTGGGTATGAAAAAAATGACTAAAAAACCCCAAAAGGGGGAAAAAGGGGAATTTTAAATGCCCCCATTTGGGGTATATGTAAAAAATTTTTTCACGAAGGGGGATTTAAAGTAGAATCACTGCCATCCAGGGGGAAAAAAAAGATATCCAGCCCCCTCTGCCTGAAATTTTAACCCCAAAATACCAAATTTCATCCCCATTATAGTCTAATATGAGGGTTAGAGGCCAATGTTCAAAAAATTGTATGGGGAAAAGGAAAGGTTTATGTTTTCCCCAAATGGAAAAAAAACATTTCGTTTACAAAACATCCCCCCAAAAATAGCTATCAAAAAAAAGGAAAAAAAATTAAAAAAATTTTTTTTTAAAATGGGTTTATAGATAGCCCAAATTTTTTTCAATTCATTAAAAATTTAAATTTGAGGATAAGATTTATAGAGATGTTAAAATTTTTCCCCGATAAAAAAAAATTAATTTAATGGGAAAAAGGTGTTTTCCCATATATTTTGTGGAAACATCAAAAATTGGGGTCATCCCAATTTCACAAAAAAAACATTTTTTTAAAATTTTAATGAGGAACATGTATCGAGAAAGATTATATGGGCCAACGTGTTTTGGGCCCCATTTAAATGTAAGAGTTTTGGGGAATTTGGATTTATATTTAAAACTAGTCCTACTATTGTGATATTTTTGGGAAATTTTGAATTTGTTTAGATACATATAAGTTTGGGTCCAGCTAAATTATACTGCACCTGGGTTATCTTGGGATGCAATGTTGAAATATAAAATTTTGAACTTAACTGCTAACTGACATTGATATGATAAATTTTTTTAAAAAAAAGGGATCCGTGGAGGTATTAGTCAATGAGGATGGAAGTAAGCAAATAATAAGTTTTCCCCGTTTCGATCCTAAAGAAAAACATCATTCTTTTATATTTGGGTGCTACAAATTTATAGGGAAAAAAGGTTTTCCAACATTCCCCCCTTGAAATTTTGGTTAACTCGAGAAAAAATCAAAAATTTAACAAAAGGTGTGGGAGAAATGGTTCTTGGATATGCCTTGAAGTTGACATCCCTTATCCCAAAATTACATGATAAACATTCCGACCCCCCTTTTTGGGGAAAAAATGGGCCCCAAATTAAAGAAAAATTAAAATTTATTCCAAATTTGAATGATGCAAAAGGGGTTTATTAAAAAAACTTGAAACAGGCCGTCAATAATGGTTTGATTGTTATGCATACCAAGAATCCTAAGATTCAAGCAGTCATTTGGGGTGAACCCCTTTTCACCCTCAACACTAAAGCGAATAGATCTAAAATAAGTCTGAGAAAGTTTTTTTAAAATGAAAATGCAGTTTATGGCAAAACATGGAAAATGTTGAAATAGGATTTTGGTTTTCCCCAGGCGGGGAAGTCAAGAAGATGGGAGCAGGGCTTGATTGCACGACCAAATTAAAAGTTGACAATTTTTTAATGAAAATTTCGTTGGGATTAAAAATGGGTAAAGGAGGTATTACGACAAACCATTGTATTTGGGTTTGTGTTTTGGAATTATCCAAGACGTAATGATTTTTACTATGGATGATAAAGAAAAAATTTGTCGAATGCTTCTCGCCCCACACCGATACAGATTCTCTAATTTGAAAGTAAATACGACATTTTATGATTTCATCAGCACAATATAAGCAGATTTGACACATCTAATTACATTGAACATAATAAATTGGCATACCTGTAAAAAATTCAGTTTTGGGGTAATTTCAAAGATGAGTTCCCAATGATCCAATAATTTTTTATGGTACAGGTCCCAAAGGCATACTATGTACAATCTCTGCAACAGAAGAAAGGACCAAAAAGGGGAAAAAAGAGATCTGTGATAAAGAATCAATACATTGGAGGATTACAAGAAAATAGTTGAGAATGGTGGTAAAATTTTTAGGAAGATGAATCTATTCAGAAGCATCTCACATGATATGTTTACGGAATTGAAAAATAAAGTAGCACTACTATGATGATGATAAAAGATTCATAATTCAATACAACACAAACCCTCCCTTTGGGGTCAAATGACATTGAGTTCTATCAGGCGATCCCAATGAAACTATTCGTATATGTAATAATAGTTAAATCTTTTCTCAAGAATATGGCATAAATTTCCCGGGAAAGTAGATTGATTATTTAATCGCATTATTGAGTGCTGAAATAACTGAATAATATCATTCGCAATACTCAAATTAACTGGAAAATGCATGTTGGGGTTGTTAAAATAATTAATATATATAGCTTTAAAAGTAATGAGAAAATAAAATTTGAGGCATACTATTGTGTTTCATTTTGAATAGAAGTAGTGAATCCTCAAAATAATTCAATTTTAATCTGCGCCTGCGAATCAGGAATTTTGCAATTATCGTTTCCGGGATGCAAAAAACGGGAAAAAATTCTATTCCAGAGATCACAGATTAATTTTTTTTTCGCGGTCACCGAAACTACTCCCGAAACCGCGGAACCGCGAAACCGAGAACCGCGAAACCGCGAACCGGGCGAAACTGAGAACCGCCGAAATCAGAACTGCGGTTTTACACGGGGTAAAAGCCGCGGGTCTAAAAAAATAAACAAGACGCGGAGCGGTCTTGGCCGCTGCGGTAGCGTATGCAAATTCCCATGGTCTTATCCGTAGAAGATGGCGCCCCCCCTCACGCACCATCCCGTGGACCAACCAATAATTCAAATGTAACCCAATCTGCTTTATGAAGTCTAGGAAAATCAACACTATTCAAAGTTATCAACTAAACATTATTAGATATTTTTGAGATATTTATCACAATTTTCCCTTATATACACCCCCCCTGAAATTTAAACATTTTTAAAATTTTCCCTTGATATTGAGCCCTCGCGATTGGCATTCAATTTTTTTCCAATTCTTCCATTCGTTCTTTCACTTTGGAAGCCGTCGAAGGAGTTCATCATATTCTAATTGAAGTTGACTCAATTCGTCATAAGATGGACGAACGTTGACCTCCGTCCAACCTTATCCATTATCTCCTTCAACCCTGATTAAGGACGATGCAAATGCAATGTCTGGAATTGAAGACGATGATGGATTCGACTTTCAACTCTTTTCCCACCTTCGACCTTGGACGATGTGGTAAGGTTCAGCTGAAGCAACAGATGGTCTACGATAATTACCATCGATCGGTTTAGCCGCCACCGGTGCTGGGATTCCACCACGATGGCTGTGTCGGTTTCTTTCGCTGCCGCCATTACTGGCGGCCCGTGCAGTTGGCATGGCGTGTGGCCATCCTTAAACTTGCAGTCCCGAACACTTGGCAGATCCTCCTTGGAGACTTTTGCCTTTATGGAGCCTTTTTTTGGTTAGTTGCTTCACCGAAGGAGGTCTCGTGGTGAATCCGTCATCGGAATCCGAACACCTCGCTTCATGCTCAACCTCGATGGTCCAGCGTCGTTCAGGGATGGTACGGGTGACAAAAGAGCTGGCAAGGGTTTCCATTCGGAACATTGGATAATCTATCATCCTGAATCACTCCACCTTCCATTTGGGATGGTCCGCCACACCAACATCCTCACAACTCTCATTTTCATCAGGGCGAGCCAAAGCCAAATTTGCATGATGGTCAGTGCAGCGGAAGCATCCCTGCGATGGGTGGATTTCTTCATGATGAAAATCTGAAACAAAGCTAAAAATGTTAGATAGATACCAGCGAGCAGAGTCGAAGGAATGATTGTTTCTGATCCAGCACTCGTAGTTTATGCCTTTCCCCACTCTTCGGGAGGAGGAGTCCATGTAGAGCATGCGCTGGAATATGCAGGATGGTGATTTTTAAACCCCGCCTTAGGCGAGTGCATGTTTTGGGGAGGGGTATTGAAGTTATTTCTACGACTCAAAATCAAGTTGCGCTATGTGTGAGGGTCTTGGAGGGGGATTAAGATCGAAATCATATAAATTATAATCCTGCAATGGTAGGAATTCATTCTGAAAACTTGTATCTTGTTTAAAATTATCAAAAGGGCATCGAACGAAGTTGAAGAAGTCATCAACATGATGGAAGAATTGAATATTCAAGAGGAAGCAGGCTTCTGGAAGAAGCGAAGCAGATGCTGGTGAAGCAGATGCTGCAGAGGTAGAACCAGCAGCAGCAGTGGACCCCCGCCAACGATGGGGGAGCATTCTGACGAAGACCAAGACGAAGCATCATTTGGTTTGCCGATGATGGGGGTGGTGAAGACGTCTCGACGACCTGGATGAGGTGGTCAGAGGCAGGGTGACAATACCGCATCGATTGCTCACCAGGATATCCTGTACTGTGTCAACTACAATACAGAGGTGATGACGAGGAATGGATGGGAATCGTGTTTTGAATGTTTCTCCACATTCAGCGGAATGATCAATTTCCATCAGCGGTGTGGGGCTTTGGGATCTACACCTGAGGAGAAAGTTGAGAACATCGAGATGAAATTTTTGTGACGTTGCAAAATTCCATTATTTCCAGGTGAAATTGGAGATATATGTTGCTATTGCAATAGTTAGTTTCATTTGGAAATAATGGAATGATTGTTATATATATTGTATATTTTTTTAAATATAAATTTATTTTGATGTTGCCCTTTTTTTGAATAAATTACCTTCCTAATAACAGTCCTACTTTTTTTTCTATTTCCAAATAATAAACATTTCTGCATATGGTGAAATTGGTTACAATGAAAAACAGATCTGAGTCATTCAAATAATTCAACATGCCCGAGCTCAAATTAATTTTCCCTTCTTTAAACCCTAATAGATCAATGTTGAAATAATATATCATTTAGTCTACACTAAAATATTCTTATAAATTGGGAGACTTAGAATTTTTAAACCTCGAAATGATCAACACATTCTACTACGCACTTCTTCCCACCTGACATCCCTCCATCCTCGAATGATATAAATTGTCGCACATCGATCATCTCCTCACTTCTGATCATCATGTCAGATGTAACAAAGTTCTGCTGACTTCGAGGAATATGTTTTGGGAGCGTGGTGATTCACCACCTCCAAGTTTGTTACCAGTGGATGATGGTCCCACCCAAGCCGGGAAAATTAGCTCTACTAGGGCCATATGGATAGGAAGCATCAACTTCAGAACCTCCAACGGTTGGGGATCGGACTCTGATTCAGAGTCATCTTCGTCATCAACCATAGATGAAGATCATTTCTGGAGATGACGATTGGTGGTTCAGCGATGAGGAAGGTAGGGACGAAGACCATGTTTGCAATCAGCGCGGCTGTGAGCGATGCGGAGGGAAAGAAATACAATGATGGGGGGACTTAATGCATTCCGTAGCCCGGGGACGCAGACGGCGGCCGTACTGAAAAACCGGTGGAGGACGAAGGTTGGGGTTAGTGATGATGATGATGATGTATCAGATAGACTGACGATGAGATGATGATGTCATCATGATAGACTCGGACGATGAGTCATTGTTATAGATTAGAGGGGGAGTAGCTATTGGAGGGAAATTTGAAGGTAGACTCACAGGATGATGCGATGGTTGGGCATCATCCAGGGCGGGGGGGCCACCTCTACCTCCACCCCAAAAATTAATTTTTTTTAATAATAAAATAGTTATACATCAGAATGATGAAAGTTGAAGAACATCGGTGCGCACACAATGATATATGTCAAATTTTTATATTTTTCCCTATTCAATATCACTTGGAACAGAGAACATAATGTTATAAAGTTAAGAATAAGCAAAAACTTTTATCTAGTGAAATCACATTCAGATTTACAAAAAAAATTCTTAAATTACTTTGGAAATAAGTCTATTCGAAACTTGAATGATCGACTACATTCTTTCTCCACGCTTTATCCCCACCCGACATATCCTCCTCCACTTCTCAATGATATAAATACAATCACATGTCGATCATTTCCTCACTTTTGAACATCATGTCAGAAGTACAAAGCCGCTGCCGATTCCACTAGTAATATATTGGAACGTGGTGATTCACCACAACCAAGTTTATTGGAGTTGCCATTGGTGGGGCTCCATTCAAAGGAAGAATGAGCCTTTCTTCCGCAATCATATGAGTCAGATTCAGACTCAGACTCATCCACTTCGTCTTCTGACAATCTGAAGTTTCCATCGATTGGGATTTTGTGAAAAACGTCCACGAATGCAACGAAAATTGTGGTTGTGCTCTAACGTCGTATTCTATGGCGATTTATATGATTATTTGTGAGGGGTAAAATAGATATTGGGGTGTACATTCTCATGGGTAGGGTAACATGAGAGGTTGGGGCACCATCCACGGGGGATGGGGCGCACCTTCTACTTTATCAAGTATTAATTTTCAAATATATTTGGAAATCAAAACATTTATATATATATATATAAGGGACAAATATACGATCTCAATTGGGAAAATGAAACATGATTATATAGCCATATACCCTTTATTTAACAATCACAAAATCTTTTATGGAATATTTTCAGTCTATGAACAGCATTCAATGTTGAAAAAATGTTACACCATTTATTCTTCTTCGGAATCTCATTCGATCTGCTGCCACATATTGCCAATAGGTCTTTTTCATTTTTATATGCATAACTCCAAGTTCCAAATAGTAGGTTTCATTATTATTTTCATTTATCATCACTCTTTTCATAGTGGTGCGGTGTGTGTGTGTATGCGGATGTGACTTATTCAAACTACATAATTCAAATGAAGTGATTATATTGAATATTCATATATATATATTTCGTTGTGGATTATCTGACACGATGAAGAAAAGAAATATTTTTATATTTTATTCATACATGTTGGGATATAAAAAAATCTATGGAATCATCCGAGTCGACCTCTTCATCCCTCGTTCAGATATATTGTTTCGTCCGAGTCATAGTTTGAATCTTCTGCAGGTATATTGACTTGAAGATTTTTCTTCATTGGGCACCATCGCTCAAATTATGATCCCATATGACGGCGCGGACGGTAGGTTGGCCGTCTCCTTTTCGCATCAACTCTTCTATAGTCATTTAAGTTGAACTGACTTGATTGTCCTGGATAGATGCACTATTCGAAGGATTTGGTATGACTACCAGGGGTTGTACGGGACCAGTGGTAGAGTCAGCTTACATATAACTTTAGACATTTTGGATGATAGGGAAGGAATGAATCAGAAACATTCAATTTATGGGATATCGAATGAATATGAGAATACAGTTAGAAGTAGCGGAGAAATTCCTCCTACACATGGGGTGTAGAGGGAAAGGGGGAGAGTGTCGAAAATATTTTATAAAAGGTGACAACATCCCTACTACATCACATTAAAGTTTCAATCTTTGATTCTTACATTGAGTTTGAAAATATCATTAAAGTTATTGAAATGAATACCGCGAAAGTTGGGCATTTTATCAACTTTGTTGAGGATGGAGTGAGAAGTATTTGTAAATGATGGATTGCAGAATTGGGTCAACCTGAACATTCCAACACTACAACACCAGATGATTTCGGTTTTGATATGGCCGAGTTTATCATGATGACTGATGAACCAACAACAGCAGCAAAAACAATTGATTTTTTGGGAGCGTGGATATTGAAATATCGGGAATTTTGCCAACCTGTTCTTGCTGCCCAATAAGGAGGAAGAAAAGTAAGACGGGTGAAAAAAGGAGGCGAAATACACTCGATGTTACCGACCTGGGGTTCCAAAACCCTTCTTCCAAGGCTAAAGGAAGGTCAAAAAAGGAATTCAGGAGAACAGCACCATCATCATCTTTTTCCCAGACCCCATATCAACGTCACTATTGAATTTCATTGATCTTCATCGTATGCCCCTGCAGAAATGTGTTGGAATTCAAAAGTTGGTGAAAAGAGGCATCCTTGATAAGAAAGCAGTCCTTGCTCAGTGCGACGAAAAGGATCAAAGTTTGCAAGAGGACGAAAACCATAGCTATATTTCCCAGGAGCGCATTGCAATCATGAAGAAAGACTTGGCAAAAGTTGAAATCAATATGATTCTCTGCTAGCCAAAGTTGATAGGAGAAATAACGATGATTTGTGCAAGAATGCAGAGAAGGAGCTGAATGAATTCCACAACACCAAGGGAAGCTGTCCATGATGAATACCAGAAGTGCAAAATGACTTGAACAAGTATTTCAAAAGTGATAGTGAATAGTTTTTTTAATAAAAAGTATTGAATTGAAATATTGAATTTGAATGGCAAATGTAATTGGTGGGTTGTGGACAATTAAAATAAAAAAAACTTTGAAGCATAAACTAGTTTATTATTTCAAAAACATTTATATCATATAGAAATATTACAAAATGGCATTATTTGAGATCCATGAATTGGTTCATTGGAAAAAACCCACCATTTGACAAACACTTTTGACCTTTTCTCTTCAATATCTTTCGACAAGGTACACGTCCGGATTTTGAGTTTTCTGCAATTAGCTTCATAGAAGCAGCCCCTTTAATAGGATTCTTATCCATGTCTTCGAGAATGTATGTTGGTGGATATGTACTATTGGCTTTGACGACTTTGAATAATTCCCGGTGAAGTTTGGTTCATAGCCCTTTCGAATAAATTTTATATTGCTTATACGAACTATGTCATTTACTGATATTTTGGCTTGATTTTTTCATCTTCTTTCTTTTTTTTTTTGATGATTTTCAACTTTGTAGTGGTTTTAACTTGATGGGTTTCATACCTATTGTGCGATGTTTTTTATGGTTATATCTATGGGTTTTGATTTAAGGATTTCCAACCATTTATGATTTCCATTCATTGAAAACTCCTTAGATCCAAATTTTGATTGTTCGAATTACTCTTTCGCCATAGATGCTTTGTGAGTACTAAAAGTGGAATAATGTTTAATATTTTTTTGCCCATCAATGACGAAAAAATTTCTATTGTAAAACTCCTTTCCTTGATCGCTTTACATGTTTCGAGAATAAGCATCTTCCAATACCATCGCCATGGCATCAGTTATATCTTCACCGGTTTTGTTCTGACTGGTTTTGTCCACAAATATTTAGAGTAACAATCGATGAACCACCAAAATGTATCGATAACCTTTATTAATTTTGCATAAGGTTGAAATTTACCAGATCTATTTGCCACAAATCTCCTCTTTCCTTGACGACAGTTGATCTTCTTGGGAAATTACGACGAGCTGGCTTTGTAACTCGTCCACAATATGACGTTTGATATTATTAGCCATTCTTCTTCTTGTTCTCTGATGATATCGCAATGATGAAGTGATTGTTCAATAAAATTGTATCAATATATAATACCTTCTTCACGTAGCTCCTCTATTATTGATATGATCTCATTTTCATGTCCTGTGTGACCAGATGCTTTCGAAGCAATTAACAATCGCAAACGATCCACTAACCCTTTAGGTTTATTCCAGATACATAATTTTCGGCTTTGATGTAAACACTTTCTGTAACTTTAATTTTTTATCCTTCACCGCTTTGATTCACAAATGTATTGGAATTTATTTCTCGATTTCAATAGTGGTCTTAGGACTTTTGATATTTCTTATTTTCTATATCTTATTCCATTTTTTGACTTCATACTTTTTGTAAGTGCTTTCGTAAAATCCAAAATTTCGATATATGTTTTTCAAATTTTTTACATCACCAACCCAGGCGGTTTCGAGGAATATCGTTGTATAAATCTGAAGTGCCGGGGTATTGAGTAATTCATAGTACCATCCCAAAAGGAAATATTTCCATCATCAAAACGGACTCTAGATTCCCCTTTTAGTGTTTTGTGTTGAAGGATCTACCCCACACCATAATTCACATCATATTACTATTTCCATTTCAATATTTTGCAAATGTTGTTTTAGTCTCAAACCATTGCTGAAGATTCCAAACCCTCGTGAACTCGCCATTGATGAAGTGGGTGTTTCGAATAGGGTAGTTTAGCTATTTTCTCGCCATCCACATCTTTGATGGTTTCATTATCAATACCTAAAAATGATGTATCGCTGCTGAAAGATTGTTTTTCCCAATTGGGTGTGGTTCGGATGGATCGAGAAGGTGTAGACGTTTCACAATAGCAGCGAAGAAAGAGCATTGAGTGGTTTTGTGATAGGATCATAAAAGTTTTCGAGGGCAATCTTTTCTTCCACATTTCCACTTTGATGGAATTGAATTTTTGTCGAACAGCTTCGGTCGCTTGAACTAGTTGACGTTTCAAATCCATTTTGGTTTCTAGCACATTCATCTCGCAAGAGATTCATTATTTCGATGACGAGTTTATTGTAGTGACCTTGACGGAGTTCGATGAATGATTAAGTCCTTTTTGAATTGAGATATCAAGGATATATGAAACTATCAAACCTTTGCGATATCGTCCATCACATATTTTTCGATCTTTATCAATGACAAGGAATCCATATTGATCATCCCAGCAATTCACAACATCATTTGAAATTCTTTGAATGTGACATCGGGCGAGACGTGATCAGAGAAAAATGATGTAAGTTCATCTCGTCTTGTTTGAATATGACGATGAAGTTGGTATTGTCACGCACAGCTGTTTGGGGACTCGTGAATAGGTCTGTGCAAGATAGAAGCAATCAACATCTTTATGGCGTCCCATACAAAAAAATATGATCGGATAATATCCTGCTTTTCGCAAATCACATCATCAAAATGAACACTGAATTTGGAAGAAAGAAAAACTTTGCAAATCGCAATCCTTGTGGATGTGTCAGTAGAGATATTATTACTGAATGTGAAGAAACCCAATCCTTTTATTGGCGCTAACACATTGCGCAAGTATTCATATTTCGGTTGATTCAACGACTTTGAATAGAGATAAACGTTTGCAAATCGCAATCCTTGTGGATGTGTCAGTAGAGATATCATGGCATTTGTCTTTCCACAATTTGACGGACCGATGATTAATGAGCGAACAGATGATGGAAGTAGTGGGCCATGTCTCAATGAGTTCGCTCCATTTAATCCAGTCCCGATTTTCTCATCCAAATTATCTACTGCAAACTCTTCTTTTTGCTTGACAATGCGCATTGTTTGACGGTTCGACACTTATTAACTTATTAGTGCAAGATGTGTGAGATATGTTTCATTTAAATGTCTACCACCACACGGAGCACGTAAAGCAAGAGATCGAATAATAAAAAAAAGGTCGAGGATTTGTGAATTCTTTAATAAATAAATTGCCGTTTGAATTGCATTTACCTGGAGGATATCAATATTGTGGACCCGGAACTAAATTACAAAAACGATTGGCACGCAACGATCCAGGCATCAATAAATTAGATAGGGCCTGTAAAACACACGACATTCAATACTGGAGAATCTCGACGATATTGAAGCTAGACATAAAGCAGACAAACAACTTGAATACAGTGCTTGGATAGGGTCAAATCGAAGGACGCAAGATTCGTGAGAGAACAGCCGCTCTACTCGTCACCAACATAATGAAGGCGAAAAGGCGTTTCGGTATGGGTTGTGATGTAACAATGTCAAACAACGAAGGAGAAAAAATAAATCATCGAAGAAAACTCGGCGAAAGAAAATCAGACAAAGTAACATTGCGAGCACGAATTGTACGAAAAGTTCGAGATGAATTACATACAGAGCTGGTGGTAATCAATTCGTGACAAACAATAGAAAGATGGCCACAACAATGGCATTGAAGCAGCACGTAAATATTTGAAGCAGCAGGCGGAAAAAAAATTGCACACCTCGCATAATACCTATTCCAAAAATTGGTGGAATTTACCATTGATACCAATTTTTGCCGGATTATCTGCATTGGGTAGTTTGGCTGGCTGCTGCAGGTATAAGCAGAGCTATAAATTCAGCAAGTGCGAGCAGGAATGATCTGAAAGAGGTAAAACATCATAACAGAAAGATGGAGGCGATAGCTTTAGGAAAAAAGGGTAGCGGTATTTTCTTGAAACCATATCGCAAAGGCCTCGGTATCTATCTCAAACCATATACATCAAAAAACTAATTGATGCCCTACCTCTTAAACCTCTCACAGATATAGATCTTACATATTATGCCAAACAATTGAAAATTCCACACTTTCGTGGTGTGTTCATGCGTGATAATTTGCCAACCTCAGGACCACGTAATCATGAAACGGCCATCATCAATTTGGATGGATTCAGCGGTCGAGGAACACATTGGGTGGCATACAGGAAAATTGGAAGAGTTGCAACATATTTCGACAGTTTTGGAGATCTACCCCCACCAGTGGAGTTGGTCCATTACTTCCGGAGAGGTACACATGCAGTCGAAAAAATTATGTATAATTATGAACGTGAGCAGAAATACAATACAGTTGTGTGTGGACACTTATGCTTGAAGTTTCTCTCTCTTCCAATCACCCGAAAAAGCTAAAATGGATTTCACGCCAGAAATGGATCGAGAGGCTATTAAGAGAATGGGGCATTCCCTCATCGCATATTCAAGATTACGCAGCTTGAAAAAAATGAGTAAAGGTCAACTTGCAGATATGCCCAAAGAGGTCATGATTTCTTGTGCAGCTAATGAAATTGCATCGGTTTGGGAAATACTTCCCAAACACCTTCAAGAGGATATTGATATTTTAAAATATAAATATTGCTATGAACATCATATGGACAATGCAAGTGTTGGAACATCCAATTCCAGTGATGTGAATGACGGACCCATACCTCGGAAACTATTTTGTTGTTATTGCACCATCGATGATTGTAATATTGGCGCCAATAACAATCAAGTTGAATTGGGACACACAATGCCACCGAGGAAACGAAGAAAATTATTTCGCATGTGTTGTGAACAACAATAAAATGATTTGTTATCATATGAATGCATTCAGTCATGTCACGAAAGTTCGAGCTACAAGCTGTTGGAACCAGTGTCTTGAGTGCAGACTTCTACCCACCCATTGAGCTGGATAAGAATAGCCGTTATGGATTGGGCTTTTGGGATTCTATGGATGCAACACAATCCACAATGTCACGGAAACAAACAACTTGATCACTTTCTTCATTCCCGCAAATAAAGCCGCCACAGTCAGTTCTAAACGTGTTATAAAAATACCAAGTGGCGCATATGAGATAGAAGAAATAAATGCTGTTATCCAACGAGAACTTGAATTCCATCTATTTCATGGCGCGAAACATGATGACACCACTTTGGGATGAATTGTTCAGCCTCCGAGCAAACAATAATACATTCAAATGTATGATGCAATCAAAGTATGTGGTGAACCTGAAACATGATGTTAGCCCGAGAAAAATAATACATTCAAATGATGATAATCAAAGTATGTGGTGAACCTAAAAGAAAACTCAATAGCATCCCTGTTGGGATTCGAGAAGAAAGAATTCAGTGCAAATCGCATGCATGAATCTACATCTCCTGTGAATATTGTACCCGTGAGACTCATTCGATTGGATTGCAATATCATTTCAGGATCATACATAAATGAAGAAGAGAATCATATTCTTTTTCATTTGACGTTGATGTTGAGCCGGCTTATAATATAACAAAAGAGCCAAACAACATTATTTATATGCCCATCAGCCCGAAGGACGTCAGATTCATCGACAACATTACTCTGCGAATTTTGGGATCATCGAAATAATCTCATTGATTTCGGTAGTGTGGAAGAAATAGTTGTCATATTGGAATTGAAGAAATTACAATAACTAATGTAATGGGTTTTTGCTACAACAAACGACAAAACAGTGAATACGAAATATTTTCAATGAACCAGTGGTCGATCATTCTCTCATAAGTCTGCACGAGCATACCTATAAGCCGTATGGATCACCATTGTTCAAGAATTCAGATGAAATCCGAATTGCAATCAACAATCAAGATGTAATACTAGACATTGCCGACAGTTTCATAGATCCGCTATGAAATGGGTGGTGAGCAAGTTGCCGTTGTTCGAAAACCATTTTTTTAAATGGGTGGTGAGCAAGTTCCTTTTAAAACCGGAAATCCACAATGAAGAATATGGTTTCATTTGGTCAATCACACTCTCACATGCTTTTGACAACTGGATGGGGACTTTCCGACACAAAACAACACATCATTGATGCACCCAGTCATTTATTCAGTGGAAAACTTCCTCTCAAATATTTGATGGGTTTTGCCGAGGATTATAAGAAGAGTATTCTGAATGCAAAACAAGAACTGATTTTGATTATAGCTCGTTCATTCAAGAATTCATATATTGGAGACGTTGATGCCTCTTTGGAAATTACAAAGATTGAATGGAAAATAAAACATGTTGTGCCCGATGACAAGCAGAAGCTCAAATTATTCAGTAGAATAAATAAGAGTGGTCTGAATTCAAAAATCAAGTTGGCTTATCGTATGTGGGATCTTTATGAATTACCCTCATTGCGTAGCACATCTTCAGACATATGGGCAATAAAAACAACCAACACTTTGGAAACACCTCGCTTCATAATTATTGGTTTTCAAAGTACCACTGCATCCGAAAACAGAGCACTGGATGTGACAAAATTCATAAATGCTGACATTAATAACATCCGAGTGTATTTGAACTCTGAAGTCTACCCATATGAGCGTTGGAACCTGGACTTTGATAAAAACTATTCTCTTCAGCTTACTATGCATATAGAGGACTTCCAACGTAGTTATTATGACAAAGATATGAGTGAGCCTCTTATGGACCTTGAAGCATTTCAACAGAATCCCCTGTTCATCATTGATTGTTTACATCAACCGAATGCTACAAAATCATCTACAGTGGATATCAAGCTGGAGTTCGAAACAAGAAAAAATAAATTTCCAGCCAACACCAAAGTCTATGCACTCATTATACACGATACCTTCTTGACTTACAATGCATTGGATGGCTCTGTTCGTAATTCACTTTGAAATGTTCAATATTTTATTTTTGTACTATATCTGAATATTTTTAAGTATATCAATAATGTTTATGTGTAATGAAAAAATAAATAAACAAGATTTTGTAAATATATGTTTTATTTCATATCAAATATCTACATGATCATATTCATCATCATATTCATCATATAGTTGATATTTCTCGATGATGTCATCAGGTAGGAATGGTAAAAGGGTGTGGAGAAATCCTTCCAGATCCAATTTGATCATTTCTTCACAGAATTGTTGCAAGTTTAAGGCTCCTTGGTTGAATTCCTCACAAAGTATTGTACCCTTGACGTACTTCTCGGATAAATGTGCACATCTTTGGATTTCATCTTCATCGAAGCAAACATTCAAATCATAGACTGTAGCATGGAGGACATCTTGACTCAAAGCATTCAAGTAGGAGATCAACTCTTTCGACGGCTGTATTGATGTCCACGACTTCCGTCCAACATTGACTCGAGTAATGCATCCACATATGAAAACTGAAACGAAAAAAAAGAATTGTTAATATATTCCATTGAAATTCAAATAATTTTACTTACATCAGAACATGTGATGCTCCAAATATAGTACTTCTACACTGAATGTTATTTTTAATGAGAAATATCTATATTAACATAAAATCACTATATCCTAACTATAAACATAGAAACAATATTATCATTTAATGTAGTTGAATTCTACTAGAGGACGAGTTCTCAAACTCCCTGCTACTTGTGGACTCTGACCCAAATATGTTATTGTATATTTGAAATCTGAAGCATTTATGCAACTGACATCGTCCGCATTGAATTCATCCGAAATACATTTGACAACCATGATTTGAATAAAGTATCATTATCATCACGTAATGTCATTAGAATAGATCTCCCATATCGGGTTATACAAATCGTCATACCAAGTATGTTGAAAGCTTTACCGATGGGTAATGATGATATTGGTCTTTGTTCAAAAGCTCCCACCCTCTTTCAATTATTGAAGAATTGATTCTTTTCAAATCTACAACTTTTGGAAGAAAAGACATAGTAAGACTGTATGAAAAATATAGATTATTTCACCTTATAAAAATACACTCACTGAATTGAGAAACTTCTCGTACTCTGTATTCACTCTGATGATATTATCTAACATCTGATTTCTCATCAACGACTCCACACATTTTTATAAGAGACATCCCACTCCATTTCCAGTAGATGGGACTGTGAAGGTCATTACGCACTTGAGCATCAACACACTCATCAATACTCGCAGTTCACTCTTAGCTCTCTCACAGGATGAATGCCCCCTCGCTTGAGAGTGCAAGGATTCATGAAGGTCATGACTACACAGAATATGTATGCCTACACCACAACATTAGTCAAGGTCAAACAAACATCGAGATCAAATCTTTTGGTTGCCGAAACAAATCCAACATCAAAACTCAAGGTCAAATCTCAAAGTCAAAACTTAATGTTATGAATCTCAAGGTCATATTCAAGGTCAAGTCGAATCTCAAAGTCGACCAAACCCAATATCAAAACTCAATGACAAATCTCAAAGTCAAATCTCAAGGTCAAACACACACACACTGCACACCTGCAACTATTCAAGGTCACACGTGACGTCATAGTGGTGGGGGGAGACCCAGAACCGGCTTAAATCTCCTACTGACACTTGTAACCTATACGAAATAGCCCGAGTGCTGGTAGAAGGATCTGCTGCTAATTGTTCAAGAATTTGTTCTTCCGTAACATTATCTCGTCTTGTTCTATTCGCACCACAGTGGTGTTTACTGAATTCGAAGGACCCCGTTTCCTTCATTCGTCGATCACAGCTATAAAAGTAGTGAAATGTGAATGATGTTCACCATAAACGAAATGCATATCTGTATATTTTCCAAATGAATAATCCATTTCGAAACGATGTTCACTGACTGAAATGATGACATATGACTTGACAATAATACAAACTGTTTTGGGTTACTGTCAATTATGTCTAATCGGTATATTAGTGTATTTCTACCGGGAAAAATGAAAAAAGGCTACGTTTCTTCTTAGTTCCAAATTTCGTATATGTTTTATGCCTTGATCAGTGATGTACTGAACAGCCTAGCACAAACTGGCATGAAAGGCTCAACTTTGCAATCGAAAGAAATCGTTTAAGTAAATATTAATACAAAATAATTGTTTCTCTTCATCAAAAGCATGTTGATTGGATAATATTTTCCTAGTTAATTCAATCAGAAATGGCTATGATAATAATACTCAAACTTAACTCTCATCTAAGTGGAGTATTATGAATTTGAGGTTGGGTTTGTTTGTCAGTTGATCTGTCAAAACAATCATGTGCAAGAAAGTATGGTAACATATTGTCGTGAATTGGGGTTTGTTCACGACTAACTAGGTAGATTGATTGAAAACACTTTGTAAAAAAAAATAAAAAAGTATTTATTAAAAGGACTACAACAATCAAATGAATTATAAATTAAAAATTTAATAATGAATCCCTTCTAGTACCTAGTTATGAATTTCAAATATATAGAACAAATATTTTTTACTTACAGAAATAACTGTGGACGAATTCCAAAAACCATAATTTTCAAATTGATAATAGGGCTTCTTAACTTTTCAAGTCTCTAACTGCCCCCATTCCCCAATCTAGCTTTGGGCACGGCAAAAACCCAACGTCGACTCCCCGAAAGCTCTTGTTTATAATTCGTGTTTTGCAGAATAAGCACATTGTGACCCACTTGAAAATTATACTGATTATTTTACTCTACGGGGTGTTCGATACATTTTTGACAATATCAGTGAATCCACGACATCGATTCGATCAAATAATATGATGAATGAAAAAATGGAGTTATCGGTTTCATTCCGACTCACCCGTACTATATTTCCGATTCTCCCAACATTAAAAAATGTTCAGGAGGTTGACACATATTCCGATATGTTGTAAGATTTATGCAATTATTGTACATAGGAAATTACGTCTCTACTAAGGACATATCTTCAGTTTTTCTCAATCATCTCAGAGACCTCCACTTTTAGGCACATGGCATGTTATGACTTTTAGATGAGCCGAACTGATGTCAAACGCTCATTTGTCCATTCACTTTTCCCAAGAAAATATGAAAGAACATATGACCACATACCATCGTAACTACGCCACTGGTTTCCAAAACAAAAAAATTATATCTTTAAGTTAGCACGTTGATAAACTTGGATAAGTTTACCAAGTTTCAAATTTTTTCCTTTGGGAATTTTGGAGAAAACAAATTAAATCTTAATTTTTTTCGTACTTTCGATACCCTCTATCTCAGAGGGGATACATTTCACCTCGAAATGAGGTGAGGAATCAGTAGTCAGAGTTTGTCGGTCTTATTCTGACTCACCCTGTATATAATCATTTTCCTACATTTAATCAATAAGAACAAATGAAAAAACCATCGGAGCGCAATCTGAAAATAACTTTTCTATACGTAAAAAACTCCGGATTTTGTTTTTATAACTCGGGAACGGTAGAAGATAGAGCAATTATGCGAACTCCAATCGATTCAGAATGGCCGAATTAGTCTAGAAACGGAATTTCGTTTCGATACGGATTTGTTTTTTGAAATGTAAAATTTTCGAACAACGCCTACACCCCTAAATATCTTCGAAAAACCAAAGTGGTCGTATCGATCTCCGGTTTGAATCAAAATCTGGGAAATGCCGCGTAGATTCCGAAAATATAATGGCGAGAGAAATCATACGTGGCGCACCGGTCGACTGTGACATATGTCAAATGAAAAAACCATCGGAGAGCAATCTGAAAATAACTTTTCTATGTTGAAGTATATTTCTCTCTCTCTCTCTCTCTCTATCTCTCTATATATATATCTCTCTCTCTCTCTCTCTCTCTCTAATGTGTCACAGTTTTCTGTAATGCGGTAAAAAAGGCAAAAAGGCGGTAAAAAAGGCAAAAAGGCCCTACCTAGCAACTACAGACCTATCGCACTGCTATCTATTATTTCAAAGGTCATGGAAAAAGCCATCAACATCGAGCTCATGAAATATCTGGAAGACTCAGGAATTGTCAACGATAGGCAATATGGCTTCCGCCATCAGAGATCAACTGGTGACCTGCTCGCTTACGTCTCACATATATGGCAGCTATCTATTGAAAAGTATGGAGAAACTTTAGCTGTGGCATTAGATATCTCCAAGGCGTTCGATCGAGTTTGGCACCAGGGACTCCTCGCCAAGCTTCCGTCTTATGGCTTGCCCCCTCAGCTGTGTTCTCTGCTTGCTAGTTTTCTCTCAAACAGGTCTCTCCATGTAGTGGTCGATGGAGTTTCATCTGACACTCTACTCATAAATGCTGGTGTTCCGCAAGGATCTATTCTCGCACCAACACTATTTCTACTTCACATCAACGACCTGTTGAAAGCAACTTCATGTCCAGTACACAGCTTTGCCGATGATAGTACCCTCCATACCGCTTTCTCTTCCAGGGCCCCTATATCAGCCCGTGAAACCAGAAATGAACGAGGAAGAAATGTTAATAATATAAATATGGACTTAGCAACAATTCTCGAGTGGGTATCTAATAACTTGGTAGAATTCAATGCAAACAAAACACAAGCATGTCTTTTCTCTAGAAAAGCCGATCTCACTGTGCCTAACATAATTTTGTCAGGAGTAACCATACCACTGAAGTCATCCATATCGATGCTTGGTATTACTATCAGCAATAACCTTTCCTGGGAAAATCACGTGAGGTCCATTGCCAAAAGTGCATCCCAAAAACTTGGTTTTTTGTTTCGTGCCAAGAGCTATTTCACCCCCACTCAGCTGCTTATGATCTATAAGGCCCAGATCCGACCTGTCCTGGAATACTGTTCCCATATTTGGAGCGCGGCACCTAAACATATCCTGAGGCTATTGGATTCTGTCAAAAAAAGGGCAATTCGTCTCGTCGGTGATGCCTCGCTTACAAACTCACTCACTTGTCTGGAACACCGTAGAAAAGTTGGCGATTTGTCTCTATTTTATAGATATTTTCATGGGCGATGCTCTTCTGAAATATCAACAATCGTTCCTGCTTTGGCATTCTCTTCGAGACTAACCTGTCAAGTTCAGTCATCACACCCCTTCGTGGTCACTTTGGAGACCTGCAGAACATCACTTTCCAAAGACACGTTCATCCAACGAACAGCGAGGCTTTGGAACTCATTGCCTAGGGAGGTGTTCCCCGAGGCATACAACCTCCAGAAATTTAAGAAGAACACCAACTCCTACCTTCTTTCCCTTGGTTCCCACGATGTTCTCTGAACATTACAGGATATCCTTTTTCGTGGGAACCAGAACATAAAAAAAAAACTATGTTTGCAATACGTACCACACTCGTTGCAGAATCAGAATGCATTGACTTTGCAGATGTATCACCTTCTGGAACATAATTGTCTTCCACAAAAGTAGCCACCAGATTGTGTATTCTCTTGATGCAGTTATATATGTGTCTTCCGGTATCTTCCAGCGAACTATTAGGATCGATATCGCCAAGCAGTCTCGAAGGCATTCCCTTGTAGAAGTTCCAGTCAATCATGAACCTCTGAAAATGGTCATCTAATGATCAAAGCTTTAAATAATGAACAAATACCTGATATCGACACGATATCGAAAAACTTATTGAAATTCTTACCCGATTAATGTGGGAAACGTGTATCAACAATTTCATATCACCAAAATATGGTTTCAAAGATTTATTGTTCAACAGCATTCCCAAATGAGCGTTGATTGCATCCTCGTCTCCCTTTAAAAACAATTTATATAAATGAGAATGAATATCTATTCTCCCACGGTTGAATTATGACTCATGAGTTTCAAGTTCGCAAGCCTATCTCACACAAACAAAATTTAATCGACTGGGTGAAAATGTATCGATATTGGCAGTCAAAATCGGGAACAACTACTCAAAATCGACGGATACAAAAAGGACCTGTTGTCAGGTTTGTTAAAGCGTCCAATCATGAGTTTTCACTAGAAAAATATTTTGGAATATTCAATTTCATTCATTCGATGGAGTTGTGAAACTATCGGACAAGTCAGGTATAACAAAGTAGTCTAGCCGAGAAGTGAGTTTCCTGCGAAAAAGAGTCTACAAAAAAATTTAAAAATAAAAACTTTTTAACAAAAAATAAAACCGACGAAAACAGAAACTGAAAAGTAAGAAATAAACATTCCTATTAATAACTAATTTCCTAAACTAATGTATTAGTCTAAGATCCCGATATAAGACGACCTTCACCGAGATGTTTATTTGATGAAACGTATTCTATATTTAATTTAATATGTCAATAAATACATTGCATATGGGTTGCCTAACAAATTTCAGTCCAAGACATGATTAATTAATTAAAAAAATTTTTTTTTAAAACATTTCACCGCTTTGATTATTAGACAAATTCTATACCAATCGAAAGTATGAAGCCCATAGTATATGCAAACGTTAGGTTGCCTATTCTTTTCCGGTCACAACTCTCGGGTAGCCAGGTAGCCATTTTGCTCCGGTCTGATTATTGAATTAAAATTGAATGAAAATAAATATTTTTTTCATTATGAACACGGTGGTATAGGGTTGCCTGCGAAAAATCAGTCCCGAATTCCGGTTGCCGAATTCTGAAAAGTGAAATATTGCTGCGAGTGAATATGTGCGACTGAGAGGTCCCAACCAACCATCCCATGCGATAGAAGAGGACACAGCATAGCAGCTGTTTGAAGTCCGTCCATTTGAAGAAAGAGAGTGCGCATGCTATTTGTTCTTGAAAATGAAAAGGATAGCGATAGACTCGTATATGCTGTGCATCATTTTGCAGTAGATTGTCGCTATAGTTACAATTAAAAAAACGTGCTACTATTTATTGTTGAAAAAAATGGCAAAAAAGTGTTTTTGTGTGATTGGATGATGATGTAATTGATTTTAATGATGGAACTTTTAAAAACTGTGTATTAAAGTTAGCTTTTGTAAAAGAAAAAACTTTTAATACAATGTTGTTGAGCTACCCAGTGCGTCACTTGAATTTGTAGGTTATCATACCACGTGTTATAAAAAAGTGACCGTTTTGAATAAAAAATATAACGAAGAATTTGATAATTTTTGTGTTGAATATACAGTAAGTACATAATAATTGAATCTTTGAAATAATTATTTTTATATTATATTCTATATTTTTTTCATGTTGAAATAATTGTTAGTATCATTCACCTATGGTTGTGTTAATTTTCGACAAACATAATTTTTTTGTAATTAACTTAAAAAACGGTTGTTTATAAATTAAACAAAAAAATGATCTGATTTCCGTTTTTTTGTAACATAATTAAATGAGGATATTTTCAATCAACTATTCAAATCAAAAAATTTATATATCAAACATTTCTATTTAATCGCAAAAATCGGTTTTTTTAGGAGCATACCAATGCATCTACTACTGAAGAAGAATCAAAACAGTCGAGTCCTAGTGTCGATTCCTGTGCTACAGTTGCTGAGGATGAGAAGAGTAATGTTGAAGACCTGTCTCAAACTTCTGGGGACTTTGACAAGGTAATGAAATATTTTTGTTTTTTTCTTAAGCTTTTTTAAAGAAATGATATGAACATATAAACTTGAAAAATGATGCAACGGATCCAGTTTGCGTGAAACTGCGGTTGGTTCTTAGATGAATATTAAAAACCAGTAGGATTCATTGGGGATCATACACCGTTAAAGATAGAAGACATTGTCGAAAGAACTGAAACGGAGGGTGATGACGAAGAAGGTTCAGAAGTCGGAGATCATAGTTATATGTCCGATGACTCGAAACCTGAATAATTTTCAAAAATTGAAGAAAAAAAAATTATAATTTTTTACAATAAACAGAAGTTTGTTATTAATTGTTGTTTTTTATTTTGTCTTCTAAGATAAGAAGAGTATTATGTATGTATTACTATAACCTTCTTTTTTACTAAAGATGTATATATACTTTAGTGTCACATAAAATATATACTCACATAAATAATTAATTGATTAAAAAAAAATGAATAACTATTCCTCTATTTTAATAATAAACTACTCCAAAATGATGCACAGCATATACGAGTCTATCGCTATCCTTTTCATTTTCAAGAACAAATAGCATTCGCACTCTCTTCCTTTAAAAGGACGGACTTCAAACAGTATGCTGTGTCCTCTTCTATCGCATGGGATGGTTGGTTGGGACCTCTCAGTCGCACATATTCACTCGCAGTAATATTTCACTTTTCAAAATTCGACAACCGGAATTCGGGACTGATTTTTTGCAGGCAACCCTATACCACCGTGCATATTGTATGGGCTTCATACTTTCGATTGATATAGAATTTGTCTAATAATCAAACGGTAAAATAAAAAAATATAATTAATCATATCCTGGACTGAAATTTGTTAGGCAACCCATATGCAATATATTTATTGACATATTAAATTGAATATAAAAAACGTTTCATCAAATAAACATCTCGATGAAGGTCGTTTTATATCGGGATCCTATACTATATGTAACTAATTTTGAGTCGGCGCCAAACAAACAAACAACGAAAATCATTGAATTTCTTGAAAAAAAATATATCAAAACGCCAACGCGCAACCTGCTGCCATCATTTTACGCTTTACTTAATTCAATTGCTAGTTTGTTTGGCGCCAACTCAAAGTTAGTTACATATATCAGTTTAGGAGATTAGTTATTGATAAGTATATTCATTTTTCACTTTTTAGTTTCTGTTTTCGTCGGTTTAATTTTTTGTTAAAAAAAATTATTTTACAATTTTATGTGTCTGAAATCTACTGATTACTACCTACTTAATTTTTGATTACTTCCAAAATACTTACTTACCTAGATTACTTCAACTATTAACTGTTAAATAATATGATTATCTACTTTAACTATTCATTGTTATTTAATATAAATTATTTTTGATAGTTCTGTTTGGTTTATTTCATCACTTTGTATATTCCATCCTTTTATAGAATGTTATTATTGTGACGGATGTAGGAGAACAAAAATATTGACAATAGCTATATGTCAATGTCAACTACATATACGTGCCAATGTTCACAAGTGAAAAATCAATCATCCCTTATTTTTATAGTTTCTATAATAAAAAAGAATATCCAAAGGAAAACCAAATATCCTTTTTTCCGGGTTTTTCAAATTAAAGGGCAACTTCGAAGTACACCCTATCCAATGAAAAAAAAATCATCGGAATCGGACTCCTCTGTAAAACGTTATGCGTGGTCATACATAAAAAAATATATACGCGTCGACTAGAGAACCTCCTCCTTTTTGATCTTGTCTATTAAAAATATGAGCGATGGCTCATTAGATTCCGGATGTCATTCTGAGAAAGACGTATTTTTCGATTTTTTCCGTCGATGGAAATTTCCCTTTTTTCAACAAAAAAAAATAAAAAAATAAAGATGGCAATAGTTTTTTAGCAATAGCTCAAAAACTATTCATCATAGAGAAAATAATAAAACAGATTCGTGAAGAGGGGGAAATTTCTCCTTCCGGAACTCCATCACAATTATTTCTAATTTTAACTCAACGTTGAAAATAGGGGCGTTACGGCAGAGAACTGCACATTTTTTTATACTATCAAATATTCAAAAAAATGTAACTCTTGAAAGAATGAAATTTCGTTGGAAAAACATTTTTCATTGAATTTTGATAATTAAGTAGTTTTTTTGGAACGCTGATTTTATTAAAAACCCAATACTTAATTGTTTACAGAATGACTCCATAATTTTTTTGCTTCCTGGAACACATTTTGCATGTGATCCCAATAATATTTTGCTATAAAATTGTTTGAAAGTCGATTATTCTGTTGATTATAAATTAACAAAATAATCAACTCAACAAAATATGAGAAACTGAGTAAATATTGGGTTTTTTATTGATATTTTATATGATTATCAGTTTTATGTCTGACAAAGACATTTCCAACTTTCAAAAAATAAAATTGCGCTATTTGTTCATCAAATAATTACAAACAATGCATGAGTTGAATATTTTTCAAAAATAAAAAGTTTATAGTATATGTTTGTTTTTGTTATTGCTTGTACCATTCTAAAAAAAGCCAATCGAAGTTTGTTTACTACTAATTGTTAGCTGATTGAACAATTACATGATTACTGAAGAATAATTCTTATTAGGTAGAGAATAACCAATTATGAATTTTAAATAAAAAAAATCTCAATAATTATAAATAATAAAAAAATAAAAAAACTATTATAACTCCCTTTTTTTAGAAAATATTTTTTTATCATAATGAACTTTTAGCAACCTAATGTGAAGAAACAATTTTTGAAAAATATTCAACTTTTACTTATAATTTTATATATGATATTAAGCTTTCTTATTTTCAGAAATGAGAACTAACTCACCTCCACCATATGGGCAAAATAAAACCTATAGCATAGTAGAAACCCTGTTAATTTTTCCAGGACATAATTTTCATTGACTCGATCTATGGTATGTCGGAAAGACTCAACCATTAGCTCTTCTTCCCAGGGAAATTTATGTTCCCCTACATATATGATCCGATGTATGTAGGTTTTCTAAAAAAAGAAAAACTTAGCAGACATAACACATGGTGCATCACATAACACATAACATAGAGTGTAGATTCAATAGTTCTCTGTCCAATGATTGTTTGAATTGAAATTTTCAAGGTATTCCGCAAAAACATAAATTGCATTATTTGTAGAAAGGTTTGTTGGTGTGTTCAGTTTTTCTCCTTCTATGAAGGTAGCTTCTCTTGCGAAAAGTAAAATTTTTCGAAGCCGGTGATGAAATAATATATTACATTATTAGTGCGAAAAGTGACATTTTTCACACGAGTGGGAAATATTGTGGCACGAGGCGTAAGCCGAGTGAAAAATCACTTTCGCGCGAGTAGTGTACGCTACTTTTCCTATGACCACCTATTTTATTAAACAATATGTAAATATTAGATCGTGTATATTGAGTTGCCTGACTAATCTTACGTTTTAAATGTGGCAGTCTATGTTTGAATATTGTTTCTATAAAAAGTGCACATGAATTTAGAATTACTTTTATAGTGGAATAAAGAAATAACGATAATTAACGTTTATTTGAAAAAATTACAATAAGTACGTACTTATTAGATACAACTGGGGAACAAATTGAATTATTTGGAACCATAAAAATTAAAAGTAAATTGGTTATTAATACAATTTGTAAATTGTAACGGTGTTTGCGAAAGATTCGTTTCAATATTTTCTCGGATGCTGCTTGTAATTATTGTGCTCATCGAAGAAGTTGAGGGTTTTGAATTCATGTTTTCTAATATGGCTGACTTACGAGATATACATATCTCTGATAACGGTCATTCAAATCTGAATTAGCTCAGATGGAAGAGTATACGGTAGATGACCGCAAGGTTGTGGGTTCGATTCTCGGCGTCAAAATTGTTTTTCTTCTTTTCCTTATTTTCTACAAATAATTAGTTTTTAGTCCAGTTTTTATGTAAATAATATCAATAAGGAAGAGCAATTAATAATTACATCTGTAAATCTTACAGGATTCACGGGTTTGACGGCTTATTGACAGCCGTGCGGAAATTACTTTCCGCACGCGTGAGAATAAAGTTCACTTTCCATGAGAGTAGAGAGTGCGATATGTGTAACTTTCCTATGTGGTCGTAGGAAAAGTAAATTTCACCACCAGTTGCAAAAATACAGGAATAAAATTTGTTATAGTTCTGAGGCTATTCAATATATACTATGTATGGTAAAATCTAATATTTATAAATATTGATAACATAATTTGAACAATTGGTGATATTGACCCCAGCTGACAACCTAGTTTTCTATGTAGCATTAATTTCCGTTTTTTCCATGGAAGTCTCTCCAAGGATGAGAACACGCTTTCAACGCACTAAAAAGTGAAAAATAATTTCAATATTCAATGACTATGCCAAAAATCGTGGGGTGCTTTGTCGAAATCAAATAAAATAGTCCAAGATCCCAGAGACGGCAAACCTACGTCATTTTAGCAAAGCTAAAATTTTGAGTCTGAGTAGTCTGATATGTAGTTGAGAACGTATGCATACTTGCTAGTTTGAAAGAGGGTCTCTTTTACGAGTAGCAGGACATAAAATACATTCTCACTTACGTTGAAATATGGTTATGCGTTTGACAAATAATATCGTCCAGTTGGCCAAGCGATCTGAGGCTCTGATATCAAAAACTGGCGAGGTTTCGAATCCCCGCACCTGACGATTTTTTTCCCATCGAAATTGAAAAATGATTTTTATTTTTTTTATTTGAATATTCATCCCAAAACTAAATCATTTCTCAATTTCATAGTGAAAAATAAAAAAGAATCGTCGGGGGTGGGGATTCGAACCCTCGCAAACTTTTGAGATCCAGAGCTCAGATCTCGCGCCTTAGACCGCTCGGCTAACTGGACAATATTAATTGCCAAACTCATTACCATACTTTAACGTAAGTAAGTTTTTTATGTACTTTTGTACCTGATACCTGTAAAAGGGCCCCGCTTTCAAGCTAGCAAGTATGCATACGTTCTCAACTACATATCACACTATTCATACTTAAAATTTCAGCTTTGCTAAAATGAGGTAGGTTGGCCGGCTCTGGGACCTTACTCTAAAAGTATTATGTTTCTCAAAGATACGTAACCAAAAAGCACCCCATGCTTTTCGGCATAGTCGTAGAATATTCAATTTATTTTTTAATTTTTAGTGCGTTAAAAGCGTGTTCTTCAGCTTTTTTAAATATATATTTTTAATATTTTTAACTTGAATTGAAAAGCATCACATATCAAAATTAGAAAAAATATTGTGTGAAACACGTTGAAAAACCCTATTTTTCGTAACTTGCTTTCTTTTGCGGAACTCGCTTCGCTCGTTCCGCAGAAATTCGCTCATTACGAAAAATAGTGCTATTCCCAACTGGTTGCACAAATAACTATTATTTAACTTGCATTTTTCCCGTTCAAAATTTGTAATCCATTTTTGAGCTGTTGCCGACATTCGATTGAGCTGAAATTTGGCAGGTGTTCATAATTCCGGTGACAATACATTATGAAATTGTTGGTAAAAAAACAAAATGGCGGACGAGTTTTGTGATTATGGTACGATTCGACTCAAAATTGGTACCTATGTGGGGGTTTTCGGAGACGGAGATTATGAATTTTCTGTCAAAATTCAAATTCTCAAGATGGCGGCTCCAAGATGGCGAACAAGTTTTGTGATTATGGTCCGATTTGATTCAAAATTGATATGTGGGTGTTTTTGGTGTCGGAAATTAGGAATTCTTTGTAAACATTTATAAATTCAAGATAGCTGAGAAATTTTGTGATTATGGTCCGATTCTTTAAAAAATTTGTATAACGGGTTTTCGGAGTCGAAGATTATGAATTTCTTGTCAAAATTTATGAAATTGAAATGGCGGCTCATGGAATTTTTGTTATAGAAAAAAATAGCGCTCCAAGATGGCGGCCGAGATTTAGGTTTATGATCCGGTTCGATTCAAAATTGGTATGTGGGGGTTTTCAGAATCGGAGATTATTTATTTTTTATCAAAATTCACAAATCTAAGATGGCGAACAGTTTTGTAATCATGGCCCACTTCGATTCAAACTTGGTATGTCGGGGTTTTTGGGACATATGTCCTGAAGGTCAAGAATAACCACCACGAATATTAGGATGTTATTGAGAAACACCCTGTATAGATAGATAGGTGAACTTTTTTGGAGAAGCTCAACTGAATATCGTTAATGTTTCAAATCATTCGTTGCTCCAATCTGATTAGGTGAATTGCTGTTAATTTGTTAATTTCTAAAACTAGAAATTATCTCTTCAGGGATGAGTTGGGAATTGGAAGAGCGATTCTGCTTTCAATATTTTTTTTCGTTCTACGTGATTGTCTCATCTTTACTTCGAAAATAAGCCTCAGGACTTTTTTCTGAAGATCGAATATACTTGGCAATAGAACCTGGTTGCCAGGACAATCAAGAAAACTACAGCTCAGTTAAGTGAGTCTCTTGCAGGAATAAATAACGGAGAGAACATCCGAAAGTTGTCGAGGGCATCAACTGTTGAAGAAAATTGATTTATAGATGGATGCGGTTGTTTTGCCTCTATCGCTCACGATTCTTGTTTTGTGTGACACTGAATCACCCTATGTGTCTTCATAGACCTGTCGAAGGCATTCGACACGGTTAGACACCCACTCCTTCTCAAATCACTTGAAAACGTAGGTATAAGAGGAACCACACTAAATCTGTTCCAAAGATACCTGCTGAACAGAAAACAATGCGTGAAAATTGGAAAACACAAAAGCGACTTCAGAAGTATAGAATATGCATGGTGCGCCCCAGAGAACCATCCTGGGCCCAATCCTGTTCAATATTTGCCTGAATGATCTATTCTCAATCCCAACAACACGAAAAATATTCACATATGCCGATGATATAGCCATTTTTCGCTGAAAAATAAAGTAGAAATGGATCTTGGAAATATCAAGAACTGGTTTCCTCATAAACTGCTCACAATAAATTTCGCCAAAACATGCTACCTACCAAGTTATGCTTCTGCGCGGTACTCACCATCTTTTACTTCCCTCAGTTTGTCCGATCTTTTCAGTATCACGCCTGTGAAACATTTTAAATATATTGGGATCATTATAGATGATCAACTAAAATGGGAATCATATATAAACTATATAATAAAAAAGCTCCAATTTATAATGCATCGTTTCAAAGTCCTAAGAGGTATGTTAGACAACTGAACACCACTCAAAACTTTATATTCAGCTCCTTTTCAAACACATATAACTTACGGGGTACTAACATGGGGAACAGCTGGAAAGACCACTATGAATAAACTTATTGTAACACAAAAAATATTCCTTAAAATAATAAATAAAAAAAAGAACTCAACCGACAGACGCTCCTACCACGAAACAATATATTTGATCCAGTGCAACTCTTCTGTATGCATAATAATATAAAATATTTTAAATCAAAACACAAACATCCGAGAATAGAACACGAATACAACACTCGAACGAAACAAAATGATTTCAAAATAACTTTCATGAATAAAGCTGTAGGACAAAAAAGCCACAACTACCTCAGACACAAATTATTCAATAATCTACCAAATCAAATAAAGAGTTAAAAAAATCAAAATGAACTCAAAAAACGATTAAATGACTATATCACTAGTATGCCACGTATTCCTAATTTCACAAACAAAAATAAACATTCCTGTTTTTATATACACCCCAAAAACCTTTTTAAAATAATGTCTCTATATTATATCGTAAATGTATTTTTTATTCAAAGAACTTTAACTGTAAATATATATTAGTGTAAGTGATATGTATATATCTATGTTGTGCAAACATTTTAGTGTTGAATATTTTTCTGTACTTCTCTACATAATATTTTACTTCCTGATTGTAATGTAATTTTCAAAGTCACACACAAACTGGTAACAGCCTATGTGACTTCTCTTGTTTATTAACTCAATTTTTAATTGTATATCTCTATATTGTATCTGAAGAAGCTAATGAACTATATTATTATTATTATTTAGGAAATTTCATTTATGAAATGGTGGTAGCAACCACAAAATCACTGCCAACTTATTGAATACAAACATGACCAAAAGTCGTTTCTTTTCAACACGCTATTATTAGCTTGATCTGAATGAAGGTAATGAAATCAATTTAATTTCACCCGTTTCCAGATATCGAATCTTTATTTATTATTCAATTATACTACATACCCTATTTGCTAACTGAAAATTGAGCAACACCGTATCATATATAGTTTCCTTCGATGATTCTGGCATGCCTTCCACTTTGCAATCTTGTAATATATCTTTCCTCTTCGGATATGTTACTTTTGCGTTCTTGAACATTTTTATTGAAATTATCACCAATCACAGTTTCAGAATAATAACGTAGACCCTAAATTTGTTAATTGCGGCTTTGAAAGAGTATATATTACTTTTTATCCGATATAACACTGTCATGACGACGTTTGATCGATTTGAATTATACAGGATGCCCTTGACGTTGAAGATTCGTTAAGTTTTCAAAACACTTCTATCGTAAAAAATCGAATTCAAGTTGTTGATTGATATTCGTCCTAGCAACAACAGTCCTTTCTGAAACAAATTCTTATAATTGTTGTATAGTAAGAGTTCAACACCATATTGAAGGTGAATTCTTCCGTTCTAAACCTTGTTCTCAATAAAGTTTTAAGTTCAGTACTGCTTGAGTTTCCAGATTTATATTTAATTTTTAAAGTAAACTATAAACATTTCCCTAAAATTGGTTTACAAAACCCACGACACGTTGAAAAGGGAAACATTCTCAATTGAATATTGAATAGAAATATTTTTCTGTGAATTGAAGAATCCACGATGAAAACTGTGAATTGAAGTAATTTTTGTGAATGTTACAAATGATTTCTGGCGAGTACTCTCTTATGGAAAACATTCTTCTTTGCCTTATACATCTATATGAGTTCTTAATTAAGACAATAATAGAAAATCAAATAACTATCTGAATAAAAAAAAATTTTCAATTTCAGATTTTTTCTTTTGAGTTAGGGTCCTTTCAGAATATCTATCAGATGTAGTTCAATGTTCAGCGTTGCTTTAGCCGGGGATGTAGTTGTTTGTTAGACATTCACAAAAAATTACTTCATTTTTATCGTGGATTCTTCAATTCACAGAAAAATCTTTCTATTCAATATTCAATTGAGAATGTTTCCCTTTTCAACATGAATACCCCCCAAGAGGTTATCTTGAACGATAAGATAGTGACTAAAGATTATCTTTCAGTCGCAGATGATTCCACATCTGATTTTATGAACATCCTGTTCATATTTTCAAACAAATCAACCACGACACGTGTTTTGCTACACTATAGCTTTCTCAAGCGGGGATTAACTAAATTACAATTACTGAGGTTCGATATAAATAATAGGAGCGACTAGTCAGTTGGATATTAGGTAATTAGGTGATTATTGGACGAAGGATTATTCATTTTCTAGTAAGATTTAAAAGGGGCGAATTATTCAAATTAATCTGGTCATTTATTAAATATTGTGTATTCTTGTCTTTGTTAATCTCTAAGCTAAGATTTTTGACCTTTCGTTTCTACATGCAAAAGTTGAAAGTCATTAGCAAAGCAATGCTTTTCAGTCAGGAGATGGTTAGCGAAAGTTGAACCAGATTTGCACTTAATAAAACTGTTTCTATGCTCGGATATGCGTTGCTTGAAAGTTCCGAAATTGTGGATTTTATTAAGTATCGGCCGGCTCTGTTCAAAACATTCAATTTGTGTTTTCTCCTCCCTATAAATACACAAAGTAGGCAGCATACTCTGCCATAAAAGTGTTATCGCTTTCTCTCAACAGTCGTCGCCTACGTCTTCATAATTAGTTGTTCAACTAACCAATATGTCGCCGTTATTTGGGTAGATATCTGTAGACCGCTTGGGAGTAGTTGGATTATTTCTCTATTAGATGGCGCCAAACATCCTTCACTCACAATATATACCACTTTGATAATTGAACGTTTTAGAAAATGTATATTATGGAAGACATTCAATGGACATAGCCCTCAAAGAGAAGCGTAACCGTAGACACGTGTTTCGGGCTCTCGGCCCTCATCAGTACGGTGAAGAAGTGCAAGGATGAACAACACGACAAATCAACGGAGTCAACAAACAGATTTGTCGTTTCTACCAAGTGTTGTTCATCCTTGCACTTCTTCACCGAGAGCCCGAAACACGTGTCTACGGTTAACACACCTCTTTGAGGGCTAAGTCCATTAAATTTCTTCCATTTTGTTTAACAGTCCCCTCGATCTTCCTCCCTTTCATCTGAAATGTATATTGTAGAAATCCTAAACTATATAACTATAATTTGTTTGAATTGCTTAGGCCCGGTATTTTCACCTCCGGTTAAACTAGTAATAAATAAACCAATGCTTAGAATGTGCTTTTGTTTATCAATAAACGTTAAACAAAAGCATATTCTAACATTGGTTAATTTATTCCTAGTATAACCGGAGGTGAAAATATCAGGCCTTAGTGGAAAATTGAACTGATATTTACTTGCATATAACAACATTTTGTGTACATCTTCAAAAATATTGAGTTCTGGAGACCATGTCGAGTTGTCTACAATAAGTAGTATCAATCCCAGACAAAAATTACAATCAGATGTTTTTCCTGCAAAACGATTCTAGGAAGCTATAACGCATGTAGTATTTTTGCTTATAGTATAAAAACAAATGTATGAATAAACACATTTCAAAAAGCCATTTGCTGCCTTTTTAACCGACGAAACCAAAAAGGAGGAGGTTCTCTAGTCGACGCGTATATATTTTTTTTGGAACGTAGTTCCTTATCGCGCGTTGCGAAAGAGGGCTAGACGGAATAAATGTGTAACGAGACTTTCGCTATGGTTTCAAGCCGTGCGGCGTGCGCGTGTTTCTCTGTCTGTCTCTCTCTCTCTCTCTCTCTCTCTCTCATAGAAAGCAAGCCAGTTATTTTCATTTCGTCTTTCTATTGAACAGTGTGGTGTCGCGACGATTATTTTTGTTGAGTGTATACAGGTTTTTTGTACATAATAAATAATAAAAAATAATAACAATAATGAATCCTGACAGTGTTTATGCACAAGTTCCGGATATTGCTGATGGAGTTAGGTAAGTAGAGATTTTATACAGACAATAATAAATGCTTATGTATTTTTAGCAAGTACGCATTATAACCTCTCTTTACTATTGTGCTAACCAAGTCATACGCGTTATAATATCTCCATTATTGTGTGTTTAGCAAGTGTACGCCTCATAAATTTAATAAATTTAAAAGCAAATTATATTTTAATATTACAATGTCAATGCGTATGTATTTAGCAAGCCGTGCGTGTTCTAACCTATACGCTGTTGTGTTTACGAAGTCGAGAGAGTATATATTGTTATGTTATGAAAAACCAGTTAGATATTTTAAAAAAGAAATAACCCACCAAAAAGAATAATTATTGATTAGTTATTAGTTTCAAGAGTTTCTTTTTGAATAACTTTTGAAGTTCCATGTATTTTATAAGCCTATGTATAATATGGATAGATGAAATTGTCAAAATACTATAACATAATCAATTTCATACACTGTCATAATGATTATAACCCATAATTGGTAAAAAGACAACAAAAAGTCTAGATTTACAAAATTTTCATGAATAAAAAGTGATCAACACATTTATAAATTTGAAACATACAGTATATGAAATTGTAGATAACTAAAGGTAGCCAATGGTAGAACAGCAAACTTCTTGATGAGAATAGCCAATCAGGGAATAGATGGTCATATGAAAAATTGGAAATTGTGGGAGAATAACAACTGGGTCATGTCATAAGCAATTATTATTGAAAATTGTATATAGTAATAAGAATGTGAAAATAGTTGTATATATAAATTATATAAGATAAAACCAAGCAGTGAAATGTGACAATTTAGTGTGCGAATTCAAAAATTCAAATGAGAAAACAGAAAGGAAAATTTGTATCCAGGCGACAGAAAACAAAGCCGAAGGAGATCGAGAAAAAATTTCAGAAGCAAATGCCACGCAACATTTTGGGGAAAGAAAAACGAAATTATTTCAACTTTTGAAGAGCAAAACTAATATTACCTTAATTATACGACATATCCAAGTGTCCAAAGCTGATTTCTGCATATGTATGGTTCCTGATTTATGGTATTGGAGTTTCTGATCGAGCTTGGAGTGAAAAGGGATCCAGTTTCAGGGCATATCTTGAACACCGACAGTTCCAGCAGGTATAAAAACTTCTATAGTGCACTTCGGGTCCATGAACAATATCACAAATAAAGTATCTCACATCTGAAGAACTTTATTTCACTTTATTTTGAACAATAACAGAAAACTTCACTCTCAAGGAAAAAGTGAGGTTCTGTCTATCTATCCATGATTGCATTTTTATAATTATCCGTGAATATTTGTAGATTCACATTAGTATAAGTTATTTCTCGTAGGCCAGGTAAAATTAAGTCTTCCTGAATAAAGGAAATAATTGCTTTTTGATACTTTGTTGTTTGTTTTCTACAATGATCAACAATCATTCCTACGACCATTGAATAAATTGAGTTGTGACATATCAAGTAGTGGTAAATTGCCTTGAACCGTCTATCTGAGATAAGAGGTGTACCAACTGTGCTAGCTGTGGTAAGAAAAATGATAACTATTGGCAGCGACGTGACGAGAGAACAGTGACGTTCGCTAGCAATTGTTATTACATCATTGCAATACATATACAGGGCGGAAATATCTTCACATTCGAAAAATTATCATTACATAATAATATATTTATATATATATATATATATATATATATATATATATATATATATATATATATATATATACACTCTGTTGTGTTTATTAAGTCCCGCGCATCTATGACGTGTACGAAAGAATAGACAGACAGAGTGATATATATATATATATATATGTGTGTGTGTGTGTGTGTGTGTGTGCGTAGGTCACCTAATCTTTCGAAAGATCATAAATATCATGGTGGGGTCATCCTGAATTATGGGGTCATTTTCAATTCTAAACCATTTTTAACGTATTCTACGGGGTCTCCTGATTCGATTGGTACCTACTTTAGGGCTGGACCTCATAAACATAGTTACAGTCAAGTGTTTGATCTTGTGTATGATTCATGAAATATAAGTCGCATTATGGGGTCTCGGCATGTGCATGTATAGTGCTGCCCTCTGCAACGTCCTTGAATAGTTCGGATCTTTCTCATATTCATCAAATACTAAATATTTTTCTTCTTGCGCTGAAGTGTGTGAATATTATCTGACCGCTGAAATCATTATGTGGTCCTAATGATTTTCACAAGCTTTTATTTAGTTTCACTTGTTAGTGAGTTCGTTCTTTCGGTTGTTAGTCAGGGTCAAATCTTGTAAGTCAATTTTAACCGACTCCTAGTCTTCCGAATGATTTGAAATTTGGCAGGTGTTCATAATTCCGGTAACAATGCAATATGGAATTTTTGTTAGAGAAAAAAACAAAATTGTTATGTGGGGGTTTTTGGGGTCGGAGATTATGAATTTTTCGTCAAAATTCATAGATTCGAAATGGCAGCTACAAGATGGCGTGCGAATTTTGTGATTATAGTCTGATTCGATTCAAAATTGACATGTGGGGGCTCTTGGGGTCGGAGATCAGGAAATGTTTGCCAAAATTCATAAATTCAAAATGGCGGCCCGTTATGTGATTATGGTCCAATTCGATTCAAAATTAGTATGCGGGGGTTTTAGGGGTCGGGGATCTTGAAATCCGAAATGACGGCCAAAGTTTTGTGATTATGGTCTAATTCGATTCAAAATTGGTATGCGGCGGTTTTCGCGGTCGAAAATTTTGAATTTTATGTCAAAATTTATAAATTCAAGATGGAGGCCCCAAGATTTGGGACAAGTTTTCTGATTATGGTCATATTCTATTCAAAATTGGTATGTAGGGGTTTATGGGGCCGGAGATCATGATTATTTCCAGCTCAAAACTTAACAGGGAACAGATTTTGTAATAACGATGCTCTATTAGAAATGAACAGATTAAGGCGAACTAATAGCGAAAAAAAAAATAACTAATAGAAAACCTTTTCAAGAACAAGCTTTCATCCAAACCGCGTACTTAAACGTACAAAATAAGTGTTTAAGACATCGCTGACAATGATTTGATTATTTTTTGTTGAATTATTTGGTTTAAGAAAGCTTGTCGCGCGAATAATAATAAAATTGATACTTCGACAATAAACAAAAAAAAAAATAACTTACTATTTTATAGATTTCAGTACACGGCTTGAAAAAAGGTTGTCTTCAAAAAGGTTTTTTATGAGTTTTTTATTCATGGTCTTTGTTTAATTGGTATTATAGGATTATTCTCAAGGCTATTCGTGAATGATTTACATTAAGGAAAAAAGGTATAATTTGAAGTTGAATAATTACATTGATGATTCCTCAATCTCAAAAGGTGCATTTTATTTTAGATATATTTAAATATAAATACGATCTATTGGGGACGTCACCACAACTTTAAAAACATTTGGTATATCTTTGCCGATCATGGTTTCAGAACCCAAGGAAAATTGTGGTATATCAGACATAGAAGAAAAAACCATCTTCGAGCAGGAATCGAACCTGCGACCTCTAGATTACTAGTCTATGCTTCAACCAACTGAGCTATTCGAAGGCACAGGTTCCAACTGCGTTTTGAGATACCGCTTTTTCCCAGAATTTGATGTCAGTTGTAAGGTTGGGTTTCGGAGGTAGAAGGGATCTCAAGTTTGAAGATAGTTTTTTTCTGGAATTTGAAAATTTGTCTGATATGCCACAATTTTTCTTTCACTTATTCATTCACAGACGCTATTTTCCCTTCGCACTTACATATCCGGGTGACACAGGATATCGGGCCACCCCTGTTACTTCTGCAATCGTGATTGGATTTTTCTGAAATTTGGTACAGTTATATAAGCAACCATTTCGGATTCGATCACATTACAATCCAATATGGCGGACTTCCGGTTTTGCTGGTAATGCCAGCAAATTTGTTCTCTCAAATGGAGCACCCTGTATATTTTTACATATTCAAGTTCAACAGGTCAAAAGAAGTCCAAACCCTATGTCAAATGTCATTTTTTTGAAACAATTGAAATTAAAATTGTTTTTTTATTTTACCTCGTGGATAAATGAGATTTGATCAAGGCTATTCACAATGAGTCGCACATAACAGAAAA
Organism: Gonioctena quinquepunctata; assembly: GCA_018342105.1. Classification (NCBI taxonomy): domain Eukaryota; kingdom Metazoa; phylum Arthropoda; class Insecta; order Coleoptera; family Chrysomelidae; genus Gonioctena; species Gonioctena quinquepunctata. The sequence goes on from JAFIRS010000292.1 coordinate 445,132, forward strand.
AAATAATTTTCCGTGTCACTTATTGATGAATCAATTCAGTCACATCACATTTTGATCAAAAATAATTTTTTTTCAAATGAAACCCCTATGGGCCACCTAAATGTCTCTCTAGAACATACATTCAGAAAAAAAATTACATATCATTTTTGTATTTCGGTGCAGTAACAAATTGTATACTTTCAAAAATCTACAACTAGTTCATGAGTTTCCTTGCAGTTCGAATAAATTTTGAACTTAGTAAGCTGTGGAAAACAACATTTCTGAATCTTGTAACTGATTGTGTTTCGCGGTCATCTTTCATCTCAACTCTCGAAAACCTATAATTTTCATTTTCCATTTCTACTAATTTTCGGAAGTTCAATAATAGATGGCCCATACGGGTTTCATTTGAAAAAAAAATGTTTTATCAAAATGTAATGCAACTTCATTGATCCATCAATAAGTGACACAAAAAATACTTCTTCATAAATAATTATGTTTTTTTGTTATGTGCGACTCCTTGTGAATAGCCTTGACCAAATCTCATTTATCCACGAGGTAAAATAAAAAAACAATTGGAATTTGATTTTTATCGAAAAAATGACATTTGCCATGAGGTTTGGACTTGTTTTGACTTGTTGAACTTAAATATGTAAAAATATACAGGGTGTTCCATTTGAAAAAACAAAGTTGCTAGCATTTCCAGGAAAACCGGAAGTCCTCCATATTGGACTGTTACGCGATCAAATTCGAAATGGTTGCTTATATAAATGTACCAAATTTCAGAAAAATCCGTTGACGAATGCAGAAGTTACAGGGGTGGCCCGATATCCTGTGTCACCCGGTATATGATTTTTGTGTACTGTGCAAGATGTTCGATATTGCCAGAAAATTATTGCTGTTATGTGAAAAATAACTAAAAAAAAATAAGAAGAACTCAAGAAACTCGAAAAAAAACTGACCACCGTTTAACCTAAATAAAAAAAAAGAACAGGAAGAAATAATGTAGAACTTATCCATTAACCATTGATTCAGGTTGAAAATTCATGTATTTAATAAAGTTGATTTTTTTACATGTACTGGACTAAAAGACAGTTCAGAATAGTAGGTATATAACCTTGCCATTTTTACTTAATGTTTCATATCACCAATAGAACCTTTTTTTAACCAACGAAACGCGTATATTTGTTTTTTTTTTACAATACGAATGTAATTCGCTTATCACCAATTCTTTTCTATGAACCACATTTTTTCCTCAGATGGTTGAGAAATGTATAATGCATTCAGATGTCCTCGTCGATTTCAACTTTACGTGGTAAATTGATAAAAATAACTATTGACCTAGTTAGTCTTGACTACTTTTTTCAAATAAAGACTTGGCATGGGTTAGACCTCACTAGTATTCACAATGGATGAGTTTACATACATTCACACAACGAATATAACTATTTCTTGACATGATTTTTGGGTAACCTTCCACAGTCTGAAAATGAAAATATAATCAGGAATTTACAAATAAAAAGGGAAATTTTCCCCTGAATCATTTTTCCATAGGAAATATAATTTGGTGAACGCAATAACTTATCGGGGTGAACTAATCAGTTTGCCCTTTCTACACTTGTATAGATTTTCCTGATTATATTTTCATTTTCAGACTGTGGAAGGTTACCCAAAAATCATGTCAAGAAACGTTGTTCCTCCACAAAAAACCACATTCATTCAATGAATATAACTATACTCCACCTCATGGGTCCAGACCTCACATGTACTTTGATTGCACTTTGACTGATTGGACACACTTTCACACTCGGAATCATACCAAACCTCACCTTGTGGGGACGTGCACGAAACAAATTTGTTCACTGTTCTCTATTGAAATGATGAAAAAATATAAATGATTAAATGATGGGTTAACTCACATTTACACTCAAATAAATTGTACTCATGGGTTCCAATTTCACGATTTATTTTGTTGCACTTTGAGTAGTTGAACATAGTTTCACACTTACTTACTTACTGACATTCACCTTTTGGGGACGTGCACGAAATAACTAAATATTTCCAGAATTTGTTTGGTCAGGAAAAAAAATCACATACATTCCCAAAAAGTAAGCTGGTTATAGTATCTATATTTTATACTCTCACTGTTCTTGTTTCAATGAAATGCTGTCCTTCATTTCAAAATTCTCTTCAAATATACTGATTTATCATACATATAATTGTTTCAATTTTTTCACAATAATATCAGCGTTTAAATTGTTTGCGTTTTGTACCAGAGAGAAAATATAAAGTAGAACTTGTTCATTCATATACCATCTATTCAGTTTCAAACTAATTATATTCAATAAAGTTGAGTCTATTGGTGTGGAACTGATAATCATTATTTGTTTCCACCCCAAGGAAATTCATAAGATAATGAAGAAAATCTAGAGTTATTCTCTCAAGGTTGCTCATTCACTATTACTTGATTAGATTTTATGATTCGATGAACAACAGGATTCTGATGATGCTGGAAAGCAGTAAAAAAATCCTGATATTTTATCATACCCGATAACAAGTATTATGGTCTTGAGTCTTGAAAGTTCAATGCTAATCACTTTTAATTATTCAAAACGTAATCAAAAGGAATCCCAATGATTTTTTCGAAAGATGGGCTAGTCAAAGTTACTCTTACAAAAAACTCATGGAAGAAATTGCCGTCTTTTAGTATTGTTATTAGTGAAAGACACAGCTACTGGTCACCAATAGACCCTATTTGCAATTCTTTTTTTTCAATAATTTGGTTCGCTCGTAGGGCCATTTACACCCATTCTTCGTGACCCTCATGGCTCTCACTGATCCATTTCTATAAACCCCCTTTTTTTCTCATCTGGTTGGAAAATATACAACGCGTGCAGCAATTCTCGACAATTTCAAATTTTATCTGTAAAAATTGAAATAAAACACTATATACCGAGTGAACTACAAAGTGAAAATTTAAGAAATGGGATTCTAGGAGGTAGATTTCAGAATTTATTTATTCAATCTGAAAATGCCATCCCATCAATCAAGCTAACAAATCATATGCCAGAAAAATGTTTACTCATTTCATTGGAATCACAAACAGCATGTCTATTTTCGTGTAAGCCCCGAACTATATGATTGAAAGTTGAGGAAGTAAAATTTTCCTAAACACTTCATGGATTTTCCTCGAATTCAGAGTTGAATTCGAGAAAAATCCATTACGTTCTGACTCGACATAAATCTCATTAACACAAATGAAATAATCTCAAATGAAAGGAGCATACAGAGAGAAATATTTCGAATGATAGTTGTGCATCTCATAAAGCTCTAACAAATGACTTATAGTTTGCCAATATTGCTATTGGAATGAGAGATTGACATTTTTTTTTCAATCTTATAACAGCCGCTGTTCTGGAACTACCCAACCAATTTTGCCAATCTTTGAGCATGATCAAGATATTGATGGAAAATATTTTTAAAGCTAATAACTTGGGATTTGGATTCATAAAATTGATTAATTCCAGAAAATACACGTTTTGCCCCTGGCTAGGGCTTTCTTCAGTATTTTGTATTCATTAATTACAAGTATATATTAGTTTGTATATCATTTGATGCATAAAACGAAAAAAGGGGGTAAGTATGAGGATGCATTGTAATTTACATATTGAAATACTCATACCTACCTCTTTTTTATCTTTTCAGCACCAAATGCTATACAAACTAATATATACTTAATAATAAATGAAGATAATACTGATGAAGTCCCCGGCCAGGGGCAAAACGTTCAATTTCTGAAATTGATTAATTTCATGAATAGAAATCCTGAGAACCTGCTAACCGAACAAAATATACTCCAGGATTCAAGAACTCCAAAAGGAACTATATATATTTTTCTATATTGGAAGCTGTACTGTTTCAAAAACAAACGTCGGTCTAGATACCATTAGTTAACCATTTTCAGCCCCGGAACAAAACGCAAAAACAAATTCGAATGCTGATATTATAAAAAAAAAAATATTATTCGCATGAAAATTCGGTATATTCGCAAACATTTAATTTGTAGGAGAGCATTTATATTGACACAAAGATAACAAGAACATAATAATAAAATATATATCTGATGAGCTTATTTATATTTATCAAATTTTTTTCGGAGACCGAACCATGAACAAATTCTACACCAATAAAGTCAATATGTGCACTTTCCTGAAATGTGGCTGCTAAGAAGTTTCTGGGTTGGATGGTGTGTTCAACCAATGAAGGTGCGAAAAAAGTACTTGTGAGGTTTCTTCAGTTCAATAAAGAATGTGTAACAAGTACTGGCAAATTGAAGTTATTTCGTGGACGTCCCCAAAAGGTAAGGTTTAGTTAGTATATCAGTGTGAAAGTGTGTTAAATCAGCGAAAAAGCAATCAAAGTACTTGTGAGGTCTGGACCCATGAGGTGGGGTACAGTTATATTCATTGTGTAAATACGTGTTAACTCGACCCATGCCATGTCAATATTAAAAAAAATCCTGACGAACGGAATATATCTTAACTAGTTGAATCCAACATTTTAGTCGATGTTGGAAAAAACAATACTACTGATAATACTGTTTTCGTTGAGACGTTATTTATTCGGTGAGTATATATTGAACGGGCTCTTGGATTTGGGACTTCCAAGAACATTTTTTTTCCTATAACTTTCTAATTCGTTTCAGGTCGATTAAGCATCAGGTGGAATTACTAGTTATTATTTCCTACGACCTATTTAATTAAACAATATTGAGCACTCAACCTAACTCTTTACCTAATCAACTTCGGATCTAAATATATATGGTACATCGACTAGTGGAGAAGTTTTCCTGCAAAAAATAGTTCCAAGTCTCCACAAAATATGAGCAATAACTCATTCAATTCGGGATGCAATTCTGAGAAAGATGTTTTTTTTTGTTTTTTTTTAGCTGACGATAATTGCAATTGTTATGAACAAAAACAAAAACAAAAAAAAGAAATTTAGTTTTTTACTAATACCTCAAAAACTATAAGCGATAGCAGAAATCGGAAAATAGATTCTTGAAGAGGAGGAAATTTTTGATAGAAATGTCCTGACTATCTCCATCATTTATAATTTTAATTCAACGCTGAAAATAAGGCTCCGCGCGAGTACACCACATAAAATAATTTTTTTATTGTATTAAATAACAATTTAAAAAATTTAATACATCAAGGTGTTTTTTACACTTGAAAGAACAAGGTTCCGTTGAAAAAAAAAAAGTTCATTTTTCAACAAGTTGGGCATTTGTTAATTAGTTCTTATTTCTCGGGCCTCGGTTTTCATAAAAAACGGCATAAATGTTTAAATAATATCTTTAAAAAATATTCGCCTCTTGGAGCCCTTGATATATATATATTTAAAAATAAAAATGAAATGTTTTTTTTCATTTATATGTTTTGCTATTGCAGGTTTTGCATCAAACGAAGGAAATCAATAACCTTCGACATTGGTTTATGAATTCTTTATGAACAAATTGATCAGTTTGATATTGAATTTTTTTTTGCCATTTTGTTGTCTAGAGAAAATAATAATTAGAATATTTTTTATATTTCCATTATTTAAATCATTATTTGAGAATTTTTTTTCTTCAAAAATCATTATGGGCATTTCTTAATAAAATAACAAAATATTTTTTTCTTTATTAAAAATGTAATTGTTTATTTAGTTTTTTATAGATTTTTCTAAAATTACGGTATAAATTTTTTTTCGACACATTGTTGCATATGGTTGTTTCTGTAATTTTTAGTAGTTTCAGGAAAAAATATAATGAGATTTGGGATTTGTTTATAACAATAATCAATCAAAAAATTGATATTTCATTTTTTTATTTTTGGTTATTCTATTGAGATATGCCAATCATGATTTTTGAAAAAAAAACAAAATTCCTAACTAGTTATTTAAATAACAGAACCATAAAAAACTATTATGATCATTTTTAAGAAAAATATTGTTTTTGGAAAATCATTAATTATAAATAAAAATGGATTTTTTTTTTTCAAATATTAAACCATTAAATTTGTTTATAAACAATGTATAAACAAATGTCCTGAACATTTTTTTCCGAATGTTATAAATGCCTTTGTTTGATGCAGAAACAGCAATAGAAAACATATAGATAAAAATTTTTTTTTCTACATTTTTTGCTAGATTAAAAAAATTATAATAAACAAAATAAACAACTTTTAAAAAAATATAGAATATATATATATATAAAATATATATATATATATATATATATATATATATATATATATATATATATATATTTTATAAAGCCGAGGTCCGAAAAATAAGGACTAATTAACAAATGCCTAACTTACTTAAAAATAAACTAATTTTTTTTTCAAAAGGTAACTTGTTCTTTCAAGTGTTGGAAACACACCATTATCTATCAAAATTTATAAATTGATTTAATACTATAAAAAAAAATATCTCCAGAGACGGCGCGAGCATACCGTAGCGGTTGCGGGATCACTATTTTCAGCGTTAAATTTAAATCATAAATAATGGAGATAGAGTCGAGACTATTTTATTGAAAATGTCCTTCTCTTTAAGAATCTCTTCTCCCATTTCCGTTATCGCTTATAGTTTTTGAGTTATTCTCAAAAAACTGAAGCCCTTTTTCTTTGTTTTTTGTTATTGCAATTTTCGTCAGCAAAAAAACAATAAAATTTCTTCCTCAGAATTGCATCCCGAATCGAATGAGCTATTCAACCCCTAAAGGGGGGAAATGGAGAGGGAGTCCATTAATTTTTGAGTGAGAGTCAGAGAAATTGGTATATGAAGTCTTTGTTACGAACGAAGAAATACGCGTGTCGGAGTTTTTAGAAAAACATCCTCTAAGGGGGTGAAATTTTGTGTGAAAGTTTTTACATTGGGCTCATAAAAATTGGTATTTGAGATATTTCAAACACATGAAAAAATAAATGTTTCAGTGTTTTTATAAATTCAACCCCCAAAGGGGTGAAATGAGGGGGGTGGAAATTTCTATAGGGGTTCCATTATATTTTGACTAAGGGTCAGGAAAATTGGTGTTTTGTCTCTATGTTACAAATTAGGTAATCGGGTTTCACCTTGTTTGAAAATTCTGTCCCAAAGGGGTGAAAAGGGGTTAGTGAATTTGTAATAGTCACAAGGTATCATCCCTGCTGTCAATTCAGACGAGATGACGAAAATCAGGATAACACGAAGCGGGCAAAGCCACAGACATGATCTAGATGAAACAACACAAAAAAAGACATAAGAAAAAATACAAATTATATGCGAAGGAAGTCGCGGGTACCAGCTAGTACTCTTATAAAACTGCAATTGTCTTTTTGTTCGATTGTTCAATTGAGCATCACGCAAAAAATACTGAACCGATTTTGACACTTTTTGTGTTTGAAATCTTCTGACTAGATTTAACTGGTATGTATTTTGACGGCATAACAGGAGTTGCAAGATTTCGGGGAACGGTATAACGGGAAACGAGATAATGGGACAACGGGAAACTAGAAACGGGATAATGGAATAACGGGAAGCTGGTAAAGCCACAAGCATAAACAAGATGGAACAACACAAAGAAAAAAATAGGAAAAATACAAATTCTACGCGAAGTCGCGGGTACCAGCAAGTTTCATATAAAATTCGATAAATTTCTGAGAATGTAAAAATATTTCATGCACGTCCCCAAAAGGTAGGGTGTAGTAAGTTTTTGAGTGTGAAAGTGTGTTCAATAAGTCAAAGAGCAATTGAAGTACTTATGAGGTCTGAACCCATTAGGTGGGGTTCATTTTCATTCGGCGTGTAAATGTGTGTTACCTCATACATGTTGCAGGGGAAATACTAGTGAGGTCCGAACCCATAAGTCGGTATTGAAAAAAAGTACTAAAAATCGAAGTGTATAGATATAGTTCAAATAGCTTTAGAATCGCAAAGAAAAGGTGAGCTTGGATGTACTCGTTACACAGATGACACCAAAATTCACACCACAGCGCGGTGTCCCCTTAGTGATTACGCGACAAGAATGTGTGTGTATGTATATTGTAACGTAAATAAACTTAACTTGGTTTAACTAATTTATTTAACACTTAATCTACAACTTAATTTATATTACTACGCCACTGTATAGCTCGATGGTATGGGCTCGTTCAGACTGTGTTTGCCATCTGGAGGGCTACCTATTTATCTCCGTCACAGGATTCCCGATCTTTCGAATTCCGGCAGTTGGCGACGGCATGTTCCAATTGTTTCCAATATTGACCGTTGTTTTCCGCGGAAGAGCGACTGGATGGTTCTCGAATATCTCCGGGGATGATCTCATCGCTGTCGATGGCAACGTGTGAGGCGACAGGTCCGGCCTAGGTTCGTTACAATATGTACAATTTTTTTGCTTTATATTTCAATAGCGAATCAACTAAAGCATCGACTACTGAGGTACAAACTATAACATCAAGGAAAAATACACATGCACAAAGATGTAGAGAATATCGTGAGAGAAAGAAATTACAAATACATTTATTCACTGGAAAACACAAAACAGTTTTTTATTTTTCTGTAAACCTCAAACTCTTCAATCGAAAATTGGAGAAGAGTTCCAATTTCTCTGAACGCTTTTGATTAAAACTCAAAAAAAAAATTACAATTCCTTCACTAATTAATCGAAACGAACTTCGTTCCATCCGGGTGTCACTTGACACCTCTCAACTTTTTTTTTCTGTAAACCTCAAACTCTTCAATCAAAAATTGGAGAAGAGTTCAAATTTCTCTAAACGCTTCTGACTATAACTTAAAATAAAAAAATATTACAATTCCTTCACTAATTAATCGAAAGAAACTTCGTTCCATCCGGGTGTCCCTTGACACCTCTCAAGTTTTTTTATTTTCTTTGTTTATGTATGATCACGCATAACTTTTTACTGAGACGTCCGATTCAGATAATTCTTTTTTCAATGGATAGGGTGTACTTCGAACGTGGTCCTATCTGAATGAAAAAGATGAAATCTACCCCTAAGGGTGGCAAAATGAAGGATATTGATCACTCACCCTCTGAATTCTGGTCCGTTAACCGATTCTATCAGGCATAACTTTGTGATTTGGATGATTCTTTTTTTATTAGATAGGGTATACCTCATAATTGGTGATAACTGGATTTCGAATGGAATTATCGACCCTTACAGGTAGAAAAATAGGGAATCATTGATTTTTCACATGTGAACATTGGCACACATATGTATTTGACAATGACAGATCGCTAATGTCATCATTTTTGTTCTCCTACATCCGTCACAATCATTATATTCTATAAGAGGATGGAATGATATACAAAGTAATGAAATAAACTATCCAGAACACAAAAATAATTTATAATACAACAAATAGTAAAAGTAGGTAATCATATTATTAATGGTAATAGTTAAGTAAGGTGGGTAAGTATTTTGAAAGTAATCAGTAGATTTCAGCCACAAAAAATTAAAAATAAAAACTTTTTAACGAAAAATAAAATAAAACTTCTTAGTCTCAATAACTAAGCTCCTAAACTAATGTAAGTAACTAATTTTGAGTCGGCGCCAAACGAACAATCAACGAAGATCATTGAATTACTTCAAAAAAAATAGAAGGTCACGGCGCAATCGATGCCATTATTTTAATCAATCAACGTGAAATTTGGCACGTTTTCATAGTTCCCGTGAATATGCATTATGGAATTTTTTTGAAAAAAAACGAAATGGCAGCTCCAAGATGGCGGACGAGATTTGTGTTTATGGTCTGATTCGACTCAAAATTGGTATGTGGGGGTTTACGGGGTCAAAGATTATGATTTTTTTGTCAAAATTCATACAATTAAAATGGCTGCTCCAAGATGGCCGACGATCTCTGTGATAATGGACCGTTTCTGTTCAAAATTGGTATGTCGTGGTTTTTGAGGTCGGAGATTATGATGTTAGTCGATCATAATTGATTCTTTCCTCAGAATTCGTGAATTGAATATGGCAGCTCCAAGATGGCGGACCAGTTGATCTTGAGAACGTCTCCTCATTGAAGAACTAGATAGCTCATAACTGACAGGAAATAGGCCTCATAATGACGATGCATTAACAAAAATGCATAGATTAAGGCGTACTTACTAAAAAGCACAAAATAAAATAATTAATAAAAAAACTTCTCAAAGACAAGTTTTCATTCAAATGCCCTAAAAAATTAAAAATAATTGCTTTGGATGTGCGAGGTAGGTTATTCCGTGGGTTTAGATTCGAGAGCTAGTCGTGAAAAGTTTTCAGTTCGAACACAAAAGCGACAAGCCTACGTCGCACATTCAAAGCAATTATGTTTTACTTTTTAACGTATTTGAATAAAAGCGTGTATTTAAAAAGTTTTTTTTAATTATTTTATTTTTTATCAAATCAATGATGTTGATTAAGAATCTGGAATCGAAACGTCGATTAATGTTCCACTGTAACAATATTTCCTAATATCAACCTCGAAATTATCCATAAATCAAGCCAGGACATGCCTTTGGGATCTCAGAAAAGTCCGTGGCAAATCTCGAGGTTTGTTGGCATGGTGGCTCCAACGCTCTGGGAAGTGTAACTTGCTGAACTTCAGCACACCTACTGTGGTAGTGGAAACTCTTCTGGACCTTACTGGCCTCCAGATATTAAAGAAGGAGGCCAAAATAATTTCCTATAGGTTTTCGACTAAATAATTGAGGCAATTCCACATTCTTCGGATGGTATCGGACACCTTGTACAAAAAAAAATCCAAAGATCCTTCAACGTCCTCTTGCCGAAGATAGAGAGGCGATTGGTCAGTACGTATTATTTTCCTGACCAGAAGTGACTATATTTCATATACGACGTCTTCAAGTCGTTTGGAAAGAGAGCAAGAGTGGTAACCTTGGCCAAGCTCGATAGCCTCTATGGTGAACGTTTTTGCCGAAGAATTGAAGCAAAAGAGTTGTTCAATCGAAGAAACAACGAAATGAAAGTTATATCGTAGCTTCAATAGAATAGACAAATATTAGACTGTCTTGAAGAAACCAACAGAGTAATTCTGCTATGGGTACCAGATCATAGCTAATTGAGGACATCGAAAAACCCGATTTATCCGTGGAGGAAGAATCCGGTTTCAATTTTATTGGACTTTCGATACAAGAGAAACGTAGCTGGAGGAATTATACCAGGTTCTGCTGATTCGAATCTCTCGACTATTGCCTCTAGATTCCAAAAAAATCTCCCCAAAAAAACCTTGATTGCACGCTGAAATGTTATCATATGCGTGAACCTACATGGTCATAACGAATCTCTCGATGCTTCATTCTTGGTTCTACGAGAGAATAGTTATACTTGGTAAGCATATGAATGCATACGAGCTACTGATGCGTATAGATCTATATTTTATAACTATTCATTTACATTTTGTACCTCATTATCTCCTTGAATTGGAAGCTGTAAATGAAATATTAGGTGGGAGCTATTGCGCGAACTATTCTTGATATTGAGAGAGAGGTAAATGACTCAATGAAAATATATATTTTTATTCAAATTCCAAAAGAGTGACATACACTATAATAGTCCGTCCCAGGTTTCTTGAAGCACCCGTACAAATCGTTTACTTTCATGCAGTCTGTCTTGGACATGCCCTTTCTTTGACCGATCCTCGCGCCTGGTTGTTTTGGTGTGATTGTCGGTTTTCCTTTCTCCTTAGTGAATTGAAATTTGCTATAGTGCATTATTGAGTCGTAGTCGTACTCGTACCTATATGTGGTGTTTTTTCTGCTTTCTTTCTCAAAAGCGGATGAAAATTCTGAAAAAAAAAACCAGTTCGTATAGTGTGTATGAATTTTTAATAACCCTGCGGCAAATACATATTTTTTCGGTAATAAAAACCGAATGACTACCGTTTCCTGGGTAAAGAAAAAATAACGACTCAGTAACAAACTTAATCATTTAGGATAGAGGTGGATCAGTATTCCAATCTCAGTACAGGGAACTCGAAAAAAAAATAAGTGTTCCAGGCAACAGGGCCTTTTTAATCAATATTTCATACGGATTGTCATGTTTTCTTATCGAAGGTTTCTGCTTATATTAGGTTGTGTAAATAAGTAGAGTCGAATTGTCCGTTGATATCTGGAAAGTAATGAAATATGTTATATTTTGCCAGCCATTCCTTCGATTTTCTCGAGTTCAGTTTATGAGGATTGTATTGTTTGAAAACTGTATTCAGTTGAATTTTCCAAGCGTTCAAAAAAGGAAATTAGTACTTAGTTATTTTCATCCGTTAGGTAGTTTGATAACAAAATGTTATTCCATGATTTTATTTATTGAGTCATTACATGTGGTTGAGACAAAAACCTTTTTTTTCTCTCCATTGTACCCGAATAAAATTATTTCCGCACATGTTCTCCATTCTCAAAGAGTTCAAAAAAGTTTGTAGAGGTATTATAGGAAAATGAAAACATTCCATATTATCTTTACTTTTTCGGAATTTTCAGTAGGTACTTGAAAAAAAAATGAATTGTTGAAGTTATATTCCAAAATCAAATGTAATAGATTCTAGTGTGAGACTTACTTGTATTTTTTTTTGACATAAGCCATTGTAAAAGTCATAATGTTAATATGATTGCATTTCATCGACACTTCTATTACTTATTTAAAGGAAAATACAATATCTTCAAAATATTGAGCTAACATTAGCTAATTATATATCATATCTGAATAAAGTTGGCGATCTCTACTTTATTGTAAACCGAAATATTTTTCGATATTGAAATACTGTGACAGAATTGGGCAATCAATAATGAAAATTCACCATGGTATTTTTATTTATTCATATCTCTCACAAAATACGATTAAAGTAAATCGTGGAATAATGTTTTTCAATACTTTCACTACTTTTTACAATAACAACCCATTTTCAAAATATTCATTCTTTCAAAATCGCATTTTAAAATGAAAGCAGATGTGCGATATGTGACATAATGGCATAATATCTCCTTGTACGTTTAGATATGCCTTTAAACCAGCGTCAAATTAATGGAAGTTTGTTCTCAATCGGATGAGAACATGTGAAATCTAAATCAATTTTAAAAGGGTAAGTTGAACGCTAGGGTTGCTAAAATATGCTCATTTGTGAACTAGGCATTTTATTGAGATATTTTTTGGTATTATACTGTATATACAGGGTGTTGCCTAATAAGTGCGAAAGTTTTTAGGGGGTGGTTCCTTGTTGAAAATTAAAGGGGGTCTTTCATGTGAACAAAAACTCTTAGGCCTTTCCTTGAAAAATTACACGCTTCCAACTGAAGAGTTGAAGAAATGGCATTTTGCGGGCGTGTTCTACCAATAAAAATGCTACCTATGAATATTTTATTTTATTTTGTTGTGATCTTCTGAAGGGATGAAACATGCAACTCCCATTTTTTACCAGAACTTTTTAAGGAAACAACATTTCTTGATTTTAAAATATGTGTTGAGAAGAACAATTTATTGAAAAACTTTTTTAACTCCTGTGTTGTTCCGTAAAAGCATTATCGTGCATTAACGGATCTTCTGTAAATGGAATCGAAAAAATCAAGTAGGTGGCTGTCACGTTTTGTTTGCACAAATCACGACTCCAATCGTAGTTTTTTTAATTATTCCGCTTGTTTAAACTTTCAATGTAGGCATGTAGTACCAGTATCATGTTTTGTTTTAATATGTAGAAAACCAAATGAAAAATACAAACAAACCAAAATTTTGTGTATTACAACAAAGATAAAGGCAATAAGATCAAACGGAAAGGAGTTATAAAAACTGCTCGAAATGACCACCTCCAACCATTAGGCAGGAATCAAGTCTTCGTCTCATAGACGGGCGCAAACGTTGAAACATTTCGGGGGTGTTTTGGATTGACTCGCAGGCTTGCTTGGAATCTGAGAGTAATAATAAATATAGAGAAGGTATTCAAAAACGAAAGAAATTGAAATAAAAAAAAATTTGGTTTCCCACGGGATTCGAACCCGCACCCCCAATAAATATATCAATTTCACAGAAATGCCAACGACATCTCTCTAATGGAAGTTGCAACAGAATTGTGTTGTAATTAAGTGTTCTAGAAAATATTTTGTAATGTTTGTAACTTCCGCCATTGTGTAAATTGCCCTTGGGCACAGCCCATTGAAAGAAGAAGAACTTCCGCCATGTTTTTTCGAACACTTTATACATGTATAATCCATATGCTGCATAATCTAATATAATATAAGCTAAAGTGTCCGAAATTTGCTTTTTCAACATTCTATGCTTGTGTTTAGTTAATAATGCTTCATTCACATTACAACGGAAGAATTATATGTTTTATAATGCTGATAAATTTTTGATTATTTACATTGGTATAGTGAACACTTTTTAATGAAACATGATAACGTATATGAGTTTATCAGCAATGATACATATAAAATACTATAAATTAATTTGTGGTTCTATTATAGTGTTGTAAGTTGGCATACGACGACCATATAAAGTCAATCGGTGCAATTGTTGATTGTGACTAAGTACTTGTGATCGACGACGCGGCCTTTTACCCCGTGTAGCGGTAGGCCAAGACGCTCCGCGGTCGAACGAAAAATTGTGTTGGAGGCTTATATATCTTTAGATCTTTGTCACAGTGATCAGTGTGAATGTATTCATGTTAGTGGAAGGATGAGTAATGTTATAGATAAATTTGGTCGCAAGAGGAAATGTAATCATACTTCAATCATACATAGACCTACTGGTGTTGGTTTAAAGCACACACAAGATGGAGACTATGATATGCAGGGCAAACGATTGAGGAATGTTGGTGATCCAATTGATGCGAGCGATTGTGTAACCCTCAAATCATGTACGCATTCAATGGGAGTCTTATAAATCAAGGACTTTAGGTGACCCCCAGATGCAAAAGTGGTTTAAGTCTGGAGATCTGGGAGGCCAATGTGGAGGTCCTGCTCGGCCAATCCAACGATTTGGATACACGTCGTCCAAGTACTGACAGAATGCTAGAATGGACAGGCGCACCATGGTGCATAAACCACATTCGTGGTCGATTAGCTAGCGAAATATTTTCAAGTAGAATGGGAAGCAGTTCCTGGAGAAGATTTGTAAAGCCTCAACGGTAGAAAATACGGTCCAATAATATTTTCGCCAATAATTCCGAACCACACGTTAAGTGAAAATTCATATTGGTACTGACCTTTTGAATTGCATGTGGGTTATTTTCGGTTCATAGATGATTGTTATGAAAATTTGTGATCCCTTGCCTTGAAAAGTTGGATACGTCAGTGAATAATACGTTTTATAAAAATTTTGCATTTTGGGTAATCATTTGAAAACTCCATTGACAAAAGTCAAATATGTTGAGGATACAATTGGTGATCCTTTACAATTTTCCAGATTACTCCATTGCTAACATTTAGGACGAGTTGTAACACAGCTGTTATTCCTTTGGTAAAGGTTAACTACTGGTTTTATATGTAGATCATGGCAATAAAACCTGCAGTTAGCAACACCAAAGATGATCAGGGGTGATACAACCCGCCCTTAGCGTGTTAAAAATTTGTCTAGAACTTAATGTCAGTCATATTAAAAACCTCTTCTTCCAGTGCCACCGTTATCATTGCTAGTGGACGACCACAATCAGTTGTTCATTTTTGAAAAGTCTCTCTTTCACAGAGACGTTGGTGAAGACGTGCAAAAATTATGTGATGAGGTATCACGCGAGGATACATCTCTGCATAGAGCTGTCTATCTTACAAATAATTTCTATTGGTACGACCATACATAAAATGCATATCGGCCATTTCACTGTAAGTATAATTATTCGTATTGAAGATTCAAAAGGCACAATTGAACTTTCAACTACCACATAATAATCAAAGTGACTTGACAGCCACCAAGTTAAAACAAGCGGAATAATTTTGAAATACTACCATTGAAGTCATAATTTGTGCAAACAAAACGTGACAGCCACCTACTAGATTTTTTCGGTTCCATTTACAGAAGATCCGTTAATGTTGTATTTTTTTTATTACGAAACTGTTGCTTTCACGAAAACAACAGTAAAACAGTTTTGCAATAAATCGACAAATATTTTTAAATTTGGAAATTTTGTTTTGTTAAAAAAATCCTGTAAAAAATGGAATAGGAGTTGCATGTTTCACCCTTTCAAAAGATCACAACAGAATACAATTTTCATTGGTAGAACATACTCACAAAATTCCATTTCAACTCTTCAGCAATTCCAAGAAAAAAAAAATTCTCGTGTCACTTTTCAAGGAAAGGCCTAAGAGCGTTTGTTTACAAGAAAGACCCCCTTTAATTTTCGACAAAGAATCGCTCCCTGAAAAAATTCGCACTCACTTGGCAACACCCTGAATGTACCAAAACCATTTTTAAAGTACTTACCTGGAATGATATTTTCCTTGTGAATCGTCACAAACCTATCCCTATCCCACCTGGAATGCTCGTGGAAAAACCCGAGGGCGTGCATCAACTCGTGGATGACCCTTCCCTGGGTGCCAAGACAATGTGCATGCTTTCTGTAGGACGACTCCAAACTGAGCGTCTGCGGCCCGCCGCTTCGCCCCACATTGGACGAACAACCGTTGACGGGCATGATGCGGAGGTAGTCCTTGGCCTTGCCGTCCCAGGGGTAGAATCGCACGCAGGTGATGTAGTTCAGGAGTCTGATGGCCTTTATGATTGACGCTCGGTCCGATGGTTCTGAAACAGTGTATACAGGGTGTTAGTGAATAAGTGCGACAAACTTCAGAGGGTCCAAATCCAAAATCCAAAAATATGTATTTCTATCACAGTATCTGATACATTAAAAAACTTAACTACTATGTACAATTCATTAAAATTATCTGCAATCTCTTCCTGGATCCTTTTCCCGGGTAGGAGGGTGGGAAAGGGGAAGGGATTTGAGCTCTCAGTTGGGGGAATAGTTGACTGTTTTCTTGCCCTCCCTGGGGGGCGAAGAGACAGCCCCTGCTGCTGTTGGCAGGCGAGTAATTCTTCAAGAACATACTAGTTCGCTTCTTTTTGACTAGTCGTCGTTGCAGGCGCCTCCTGCTTAGAGCTCATGCGCCTTTTGCTATTTTGCTTAATACGGTATTTCTAAGTAGCTGTGTTCTTTCTTATATTCGTACACTTCGTTGACTCTTGAAAAAATTACAAAAAATCCAGTTCTAATAATTTCGTTCTCACTGCCTTGTTATCTTATGATTTCCAATATTGCCTTGTAGTTTGTTCCGGCTCCTATATCTCATTATAGAGGTTTAGGGCTTCGAAGATAACCCCATGCTTTCGTCTCTGGTTGGCCCTGACGTTGGTCATTTCCGCCGTGAGCGGACTTCCAGAGATATGGTATCTAAAAAATTTGTCAGAGATTCTGGCAATATGGTCTGAAAGTTTTTCAACTTTAGCCAGCCCGCGAAGATCATCCAACCGGATATACCTACTACTGTTTGTAGCTAAACGAAGTGCTTTGTTCTGCAGTCTCTCAAGTCTCAGTATTTGAGTTTTTGACAGACTGCAGGATATTGGACAGGCGTATATCATCGCCGGTCTAATTATTTGTTTATAAATTCGTGTTTTATTATCTAGCGATAGGCTGGAATTGCGTGCAATGAGGGGGTAAGTTCGCTTAATTGCGGCTCCCCCCTTCTGCAATGCCAGCGCTATATGTTTGTGCAGATTCATACGCGTGTCCAATTGCACTCCCAGGTATCTCACTGAGGGCTTCTCAATCACTCTGTTGTTTTCAATCTTTAATTTCCCAAGGATCTTCACGTTGGTTCGTTTCTTTGTGAAATCAATGACCTCCGTCCTATTAGGATTCAACTTGATCTTGTTCTTCCCCATATACGGTATAACCAACCGATCCAGATGAATCTGGAGCTGCCTGGCAGCCACTTCGCTATGAAACGAGTGGGCATAGATCGCGGTGTCATCCGCGAACATAGCCGTGCTCGTTTGAGCGAAGGTCGGAAAGTCGTGTGTATACAACGAATACAAGATCGGTGATAGCGAAGACCCCTGTGGGACCCCCGCACCGATTGCATGTTCCGGCGAGCTAGTTCCGTTCACATTAACTCTGAAAGTCCGCCCAGTTAGGTATGATTCAAGAATTTTAATGAGGTAGAAAGGCATGCGTGCCTCCGACATTTCAGTAATAAACCCCCTTGTCCAGACGGTATCAAAAGCTTTTTGCGTATCCAGCAAGACCATAACCGTGTTGCGGTCTCCTTGGAAGGCTTCCTTTACCCCGTGAACAACTCGGGTTACTTGTGAGGTCGTTGAATGACCTCTCCTGAACCCGAATTGCTCGTCCGGGATAACTCTCCGCTCCTCCTCGAATTCCACCACACGATTCAAGAGGACCTTGTCGACCACTTTGGCCACTTCAGAGGGTTATTCTGCATGAAAAAGCATTGACAGTTTGCTATATAACTTTTGTCCGCAAATGCTTCGTTTTCCGAGATACGGGGTGTTAAAGTTTTTCTCAAAAACTGACTACTTATTTATTGCTTTAAAACCGATCGAGATATGCAAATGAAATTTGGTGAGTTTTAAGAGGTAGTTATTGCGCATTTTTGACATGACATGTTCATCATTAGCGCGCATACAGGTAATGACCTCAATTTTTTTGAAGAAAAAAATGGTACGCCACTGAGATATTTCAAATTGAAAATCAATTTTGAGTTCCAAATATTCCTGTTGTATTTCTTATTGTCTCACAGCCGGCTATAATTCGATTCCACAGGTCTTCAACATTTTCGACGGAAGTGGAATAAACTAATGACTCAAGGAAATCCCAAATGCAAAAATCTAGAGGATTCAAATCCGGAGATCGAGCAGGCCAATGTTCCGTACCTCCCCTACCTATCCAACTATTCGGATATACTGTATCTAAGTGATTACGTACAATAATGCTAAAAAGGACTGGTGCACCATCATGGATGAACCAGAAGTGTTGTCTCAGCTGTAGAGGAATTTCTTCAAGAAGAACAGGTAACTCTTCTTGTAGGAAATTAAGGTAATAGTCGCCTGTTAGTCGTTGTGGAAGGAAATATGGACAGATTAAATGATCGTCAAGTACCCCAAGCCATACATTTACTGAAAAATGATCCTGAAAATGAGCTTCAAAAATTCCATATGGATTTTCCTCAGCCCAGAGGTGATTGTTATGGAAATTCCGTATACACTGTCGTCCAAAATCAGCCTCGTCAGTAAACAAGGCGCGGAAAAAAGTCTCACACTTTGAATATGATACGGATACAATTGCTGTTCTTTAAGAATTTTAAATATAGTGAAGTTTCAGGTGACTCCGCAATTAACTCGAGAACTGCTTCTTCTAGTTGCACAGTTCGTACTGGCGCCCGCAGTCAGCCGTTTGTTTCTTAAATGTACCATTTTCGCGCAAACGTTGGTGAAGACGACAAATATTGTGTGATGGGGTACCCTACGTCCTGGATACAACTCAGCATACAATCGTCGAGCTTGCTGACCATTTCCATTACTTCGACCATAGACAAAATGCGTGTCTGACAATTCCGCATTTGTATAATTTTCCATTCTTTTCGATAAAAGAAAAATTAATTACTTATTATCATTAATGTTACACCAAACTAATAGCTTAAAAATGAAGAAACGCTAATTTGACATTTCGTTGAAATATTCGTATTCAACATAATGTTGACAGTAGCCTACTAGCATCGCTACTAGATAATGTATTAAAGTAATGACAAATACGCGTTAAGATGTTCAATTTTTTTGCATAAAAACGGCGCCCCATAGGAAAAAAAAGCAAGAGTGATTTTTGTCACAAATTGAACGAGGAATTTGGAATATCTCAGCGGCGTACTATTATTTTCTTTAAAAAAATTGAGATCATTACCAGTATGCGCGCTAATGATGAACATAAAATTCTTAATTGCATGTCAAAAAATGCGCAAGAACTACCTCTTAGAACTCACCAAATTTCCTTTGCCTATCTCAACCGGTTTCAGAGCAATAAATAAATAGTCAGTTTTTAAGAAACACTTTAACACCCCGTACCTCGGAAAACGAAGCATTTGCGGACAAAAGTTATATAACAAACTGTTATCATTTTTCCATGTAGAACCACCCTCTTAAGGTTGTCGCACTTATTCGCTAACACCCTGTATGTTACGAAATATTCTTGCTGAGTTACTGCATTCAATTGATTGGAATATGATCCTATTAATGTTAAGTGAGCCATTCCCTTTGGCAGTTTTTCTGGATCAAACTCAAAAGGAACTTTGTCCTATTTCTCCAAACAATAAATTAGTAATATACAGGGTGTCCCAAACTCGATAGCCTATTAGACATATCTGGAGAAAAGGACACAGAATTATTTTGAAAATTTGGTTTTTTGGGTAATTAGTTTTGCTCTATAGATCGTGAATATTTTTAGTGCTGCGACGTTGCCGCTTATATTGAAAAGTAGCAACAACTTTGATATTTTAAATGAGACACTATGCACTTCCGGGCTCCATCATCAGATCAACTCCAAGGATACCAAATTATAGTATTGTCAAGCAAACTTCATATACATACCAAGTTTCATTTCGATACGACAATTAGATGGAGATTAAAATTGACTTCCCAGATTTGATTACATTGTTTGTTAGTCACAAGTGAAGCTAATAATTGCGTGTTAATGATAAATAAATTATAAAAACAGTCGAGGGATCTCATCATCGGTTCACAGCAGTATAGTAACCTCGTATTTGTGGTGATATGTACATATATAATTACATGTCCTGACTAACTGACTGATTGACTGATATACGCTCAACGCTCAGACCAAAATCATTTCTTTCATGAATTGATTTGGTTCGCTTGGAAAAATAATACTAGTTGAAAAGTAACCCGTGAAGTTATTATTTACAGAAAACTTGTTAGGAATAAATATTGCACATAAAAAAGGCCTCAATTAGAATCCAATTCACGATTCTTGGAATATATTTTCAAAACCATTAGATAAAAATGTCATTAACAGTGTGTGGGCCAGATCGTTCAATTGCCATTAAGTAATCCGCTTTACATTAGAAACAGGTATCTTAATGGAAATATATTTGTCCACAAATCATAACAATATTGAAAGAAATAAAAAATTATATTTCAATTTATTCGATGAAAAAGGCATCAATTAGAATTAAAGTCACGATTCTTGGAATATATTTTCAAAACCATTAGATAAAAATGTCATTAACAGTGTGTGGGCCAGATCGTTCAATTGTCATTAAGTATTCCGGTTTGCATTAGAAACAGGTATCTTAATGGATATACATTCGTCTACAAATCATTACAATAATGAAAGGAACCAAAAATGATATTTCAATTTATTCGATGAGCTATTAATGAAACCATTTACATTCACATTCTCGAAACAAACCATCTTTCTACCATCTGCAAAGCATAAAATTAGGATATTTAATTCAATTTGTAGAAAAGTAATAATGTTTTCACATATTCACATAGCGATTTTCAATTATATTACGTTTTTAAGGAGAGATGAACTTTTATTTTGTATAAAATAAGCTTGATTGAAAACGCAAAATGTTTGTGATTAGGTTATCCATGGCACCCTGATCAAATACAATACAGAGGTTCAAAGTTAACATTTTTAAAGTAAGCCATGAAAATTATAACTATATTATGTTTCAAAAGCTAATGATTAGTGACCCAGTATCAATGTTTTGGTTGTGGTTTAGTTGTGATTGGGATCAATATGGATTGAAGAAAAACGGTTGTTTTCTTGCCGACGTTTCGAATTGAATTGATTCATCCTCAGGGCTCTGTAATAATGGTTCCTCAAATAGGGAAAAGGTTTAATTTTTCAATTAATATACTTGTTACAATGTATCATTCTACTTGAAATTCGTATTAAAACAAAACAATAAAAAAATCAAACCTTTTCACTATTTGGGGAACCATTGTTACAGAGCCCTGAGGATGAATTAAATTAATTCGAAACGTCGGCAAGAGAACAACAGTTTTTTCTTCAATCCATATTGATCCCAATCCCAACTAAACCACAACCAAAATTTATTATGTTTGTTTAATGACATTTCTTTAATGGAACAATCAAAAGGGTTTACAGTGGGGAAGAAATAGTTCAAATATTTATACAAAAATAGACAACAAAGATTTATTTAGGAAATTTAAATAACATGATAACTCATAAAAGATGTTCAATGTGTCCACCATTATTGTCAATGCATAATTGATAACGTCTTCTCATATTTATAAGTGCATTGGAAATTGCTTCATTATTGACATTCAGATTCTCTATTTCAAGACGAATCGTAATGAGTTGAATATTATTACTATTATCATTATTAACAATGTCTTTTAGGAATCTCCAGAAAAAGGA
The DNA here is from genome assembly GCA_018342105.1 of Gonioctena quinquepunctata. NCBI lineage: Eukaryota > Metazoa > Arthropoda > Insecta > Coleoptera > Chrysomelidae > Gonioctena > Gonioctena quinquepunctata. Next base: position 467,551 of record JAFIRS010000292.1, read on the forward strand.
ATTTATATGGGTCAAGTCCGGACTTTTTTGTGGTCATTTAATACTTTCATTATTTCCTATCCATACTTCCATACATTATCCTTGAACGAGTAAGACACTAGGCGGGATTTGCCCATCTTGCATCCAAATCATACTGGCAAGCTCGGCTTCCGAAAAATTATGTAAAAAAATATTTTCTACTTCTGGGATGAGTATTTCTTGATAGGTAACTCCTGTTATTATATAATCATAAAACATGGGGGCCAACAATTTTATTTCAAAAAATTCCGCGCCAAACGCTAGCAGTTTTTTCTTCCAGTTTCCTTCATTTGTTTTACAATCTTTTTCTGTTGCCTTTTTTCCCACGACCTTCGATTTTTCCTATTAAAAACTACTGCCGTATATTTTAGTTAAATAATCGGGATCTTCATTCAAATTTTGAAAAATATTTTCCTCTCATGAGTCTCTGTTAAAACTTGTAAGGGTAAACTTTTACATGGTTTGTAGTTGTTCCTTTCCAAAGTACGTTGGATTTTGAAAAAACTTTCACCTAACTGAGCGACTTTATTTTTCAAACTACATTCAGAATTTTCAAAAAAATAATACAACGTTTTAAAAAAGCCTATTTGCGAATCAATATGGATAGGCTCACTTTCGAAATGAAGCAGTATATCTAGCTATTCTTCCTGGTTTTCTTGAACTACACACTTTTTTCTACTGAATCTGAAGATATGATTCACGTTTTGGTAAATATTTTTGCATGTTTTTTTTGACAGTGTTGGACGATTTGGATACAACACCCTATATGCACTTTTGCTGCACGTTTATTTTTGTTGTTTTGTATATTTGAACTCTTTCTTCCTCACTGTAAACCATTTTGATTATTCCATCAAATAAATGTCACTGAACAAACATAATATAGGTGTCATTTTTACAGCTTACTTCAAGTTATCGACGGTTAATAACTCAAAAACGGTATAAGGTAGGATACCATATGGTATATTTTTGAAATCAGGAAAAAGGATCATTACAAAAATTCATTGATATACAGGGTATCCAATTTGAAAAATAATTTCCCCTAAAATCTGCATGCTACTGTATTTTTGATAGCATTTTATGAAAATTCAGTCATAACCACGCAACTTTTACATTTAACTTTTTTTCTATGAGCAATTAATAACGATGATAAGGGGTGGGTAATTTATAGTGAATAACCCTGAACAAAGGGTTGATGCTTGACCTAAAAATGTTTTTTTTTATAGTGAACTATATACAAGGATAGAAAGGCAAATCACCTGTTTTCCCGAAAAGTTGCCGTGTTCAACAAATTATTATTCCTTTCTTTGTGTAGGAAATATATTGAGTTAGTTATCCTATTTGTAATTGTTTTTTCACTGAGATGACCTCTAAGCAATGTATTGTAATTGAAGAAAACTCTTTCAGACATAACTTAAAGTGTTAAAAATTGCCACCTACTATATACAGGACTGATCGTGTACGGTACGATTCCATTTTTCCACTTTCTGAGTCCCACTCTCCGGTTATTGTAGATGTCCCCTTGAAATAATCCGGGAGACACTTCTGGATCCAGATATTCTTCTTCGGCTTCAGTCGCATTGCTGACTTTAGAAAAAAATAAAAGAATGTTCAGTAAATATAAACCCCGCAGTTTGATGAATATTTTCTCAGGGTGATCCAATGGTGGGTCGACAGAATATGTATTTATAGATTTGTTTTTCAAAAGCCAACATTCAAGATGACGATGCAAGATAATGACCCAAATATGCTGAAAATGTATTCAAAATTGGTATCTGGTGTTTTTGAGATTGGACATTGGTAATTTTCCGTCAAAAGTCAACCATTCAAGATGGGTGACGTGTTTTGTGATTTACGGTAAGGATCTACTCAAAATTGATACCTGAAGGTATTAGGGTGATGTTTTTTCAAAATTTAAGGATTTTCGACGATGGCTGGAAGATGGCGGATGAGTTTTCTGTTTATATCTTGGAGTTTCGAATTTCCAACTGAATTCGATTTGAAATTGAAGGTAAAAAAGAAAGAAATATATTTTTTTTATTTTCGGTTAAATATGTTTCTGAGATATATCGAACAGAAATAATTATTTACACATGCAAAGAACGCAACAAGTTAATATTTGATAAAGTTTGTGAACCCATAATTTTTTATTTTTAGTTCAATTTTCATGTATTTTTCAGCAAAGTGTGGACAAAATAAAATAAACATTCTTAGTCTCAATAACTAAGCTCCTAACCTAATGTATGTAACTTATTTTGAGTCGGCGCCAAACAAACAAGCATATGAATTAGGTAAGGCGTGAAATGGTGGCATCGAGTTGCGCGGTGACATTCTGATAATTTTTTTGTCGTAATTTAATGATCTTCGTTGATTGTTCGTTTGGCGCCGACTCAAAATTAGTTTCTTACATTAGTTTAGGAGCTTATATATTGAGACTAAGAAGGTTCATTTTATTTTTCACTTTTCAGTTCCGTATTTTTGGATTTTTTAATTTTTTGTGGCTGAAATCTTCTAATTACTACCTACTTGTTTTTTGATTAGTTCCAAAATACTTACTTACCCATCGTACTTCAACTATTACCAGTTAAATAATATGATTATCTACTTTTACTTTTTGTTGTTATATACATTATTTTCCATCCTCTCATAGGATATAATGATTGTGACGAATGTACGAGAACAAAATAATGACAGTAGCGATCTGTCATTGTCAACTACATATGTGTGCCAATGTTCACAAGTGAAAAATCAATTATCCCCCATTTTTCTACCCGTAAGGGTGGATAATTCCCTTCGAAATCCAAATATGATCAACTATGAGGTATACCCTATCTAATAAAAAAAGAATAATCCAAATCGAATAACCCAGTACAAAGTTATGCCTGATAGATTCGGTTAACGGACCAGAATTCAGAGGGTGAGTGATCAATATTCTTCATTTTTCTACCCTTAGGGGTGGATTTCATCTTTTATATTCACATGGGACCAACTTCGAAGTACACCCTATCCACTGAAAAAAGAATTATCGGAATCGGACGTCTCAGTGAAAAGTTATGCGTGGTCAAACATAAACCTCCTCCTTTTTGGTTTCGTCGGTTAATAATCAATTTTAATTTTCATATACATATACATAAAAAACCCTGTGGAATAATTTCGTAGCAAAATTCTTCCAAATTATCAATTTTTATTAAGAACCATTCCTTTCCTACAATTTGTTTTTTGTTTCATGTCTTTAGGTGCACTGGTTCATTTTTAAGAGTGAAATGAACTTGCCACCAACAGTTTACTTTAAAAGATGTAACTTTTTGACGAAGTATTACCCCTCCAGCTCTTATAACTGCTAGCATACGTCGGTTCACACTGTCAATAAGGTTACGAACAGCATCTTGAGGAATATTTTGCCATTCCTGCTGAAGGGCTGAACAAAGCTCATTTACCGTAGTCAGACCTACTTCTAAATTTCTCCATGCTCCATGGGGATGAGATCAGGCGAACATGCTGGCCAGGTCATTCTGTTAATATCAACTTCCGCGCGGTGTTGTGTAACACACATTGCTGAATATGGCCGCGCATTATCCTGCATTAGGAAAAAAGCCTCCGCCGTTAAATCCACTAAAAGGTAAAACGTAAATGCTTCATTTATCCTCAATATATCGGAGGCCCATTGAAGGATTCATGGATGACCACCAACTCAGTGCAGGCCTCCTGGGTTATTCTGCCCAAACCATCACTGAATTTTCTCCATAGCTCAGACATATTTAGAAAAATCTGCTGAGTACTATGAGGGGAACCGATATCGTTTCTTCCAAAGTCCTATGATACGATAGTAACTGCTTCAGAAACGTTGAACCCTGACTCACTTCAATTATCGTTTGTGAACACTAGACTTGTAAAGATGGGGAAATTAAAAGATATGGAAAAGAAATTGTTCAAATTCCGTTGCTAATTTTTGCGGGAAAATAGGACACGAAAAAGAGAATGCAGAAACTTGAAAAAAAAAAGGATTGTTAATAAAAGTCACATAAAAAGTTTTCCTGGTTTTCCTTTGAGATATTATTTCTGGAGTAAAATATATATCAATATTTCAAAAGACCCACCCCTAACGTTCACCAAAAAAACGAAATCGTCCGATCGCCTTTAGGTAAACTAAACGAAGCTCCTGTAGAACCCTTTTTATAAATCAGAATATTCTAACTCTGACAAGTCTATTCATATATGAACTTTCAGTTTATGTATTCACCAATAAAACCGACTTCATTCTGAACAGTGATATTCATGATAAGAACACTCGTCAGAAACGAATGATACATGTCAAAAGTGCCAAATACAAATTACTCAAAATGCTCCTAAATGCATTGGACCTAAAATTTTCAATCACCTTCCAGTAATGATCAAGAGAGCTGAAACTGCAACGATTTTAAAAACGTCTGAAGTCGTTTTGTTGATCAATTGTTTTTATACACTCGATGAGTTTTATCTAGTCCTATGTGATCCACTCTACTGTGTTTGTGTAATATTGTTTAGACCCGTAAATCTGTTTGCTTGTTTTTAGTACTAGTTGTAAGTTAGATATAAGTACTGACTATTCCTATACAAAACGAAATTTTTTGTCATTTTAAGGAAAATAAAGGATTTGATTGATTTGATTTGAGGTTAGAAGCAGAATGAAGGAAACATCATGGAGATTCCAAAAATATGTACTTTAGTAGTGTATGGACCCTTCATTTCAAATTTAGATAATATATGGATCTTTCATTTCAAATATAGGTAGTGTATGGATCCTCCATTTCAGTATCAGTTGGAAGTGGGTCGTATCTCAGGAACGAAAAGAGTTTGAGTAATTTATTAGCGAGCGGCATCCGATTCAGAATGGTTGATTTAGTATATGCTCGAGGAGTAAACGTGCACTCAACAAATCTTTCTCCGGCCCTTTTCCATAGTCTTTACCGCCCATCTGGAGAATGTAAGCAGAATCTGGATTCGTCAGTAAAAAGAACATTGTTCAATTGTCATAAGTTCCTATGTTAACGAGTGGCAAATTGCAGTCTAGCTACTCGGTGTCGCCGAAGCAATTTGGCTCCAGTTGCTGGTCTGTAAGCTTTCAAACCAAATTCCTTCAATCTTCGGCAAACTGTCCACACATTAACAATTGATTTCTTGACTGCACTGATGTTAAATGACGACCCCGTAGATTTATAGCGTGAAGAAATCTGTCATCAATGGCAGTTTTCCGTTTTCTGCCACTGCCCTACGCTTATTTCTGCCAGTTTGTCTAAAACGTTTCATTGCTCTTTTGATGGTAGAGCGATGAACATGAAGGATCCTTGCAATATATTCATAACTATGTCCATCATTAAAAAAAGCAACAGCTTCTGCGCAATTTTCAGCACATTAAATCACAGGTCTTACGTACAAAAATCACTGTCAATATTAGGGCAACAACGAGCAAAGCCACCTCGTAATAAAATTATATTTCTTGAAGCAAACTGTTGGTGACAAGTTCATTTCCGCTCTTAAAAATGAAGCTAAAGGTATGAACCTAAAGACATGAACCAAAAAACAAAATATAGAAAAAGTAAGGTTCTTAACAAAAATTGGTTATTTGAAAGAATTTGGCTATAGAAATTATTCCACAGAGTTTTTGAAATTAGGGTTATACAACAACCTTTTGATTAACCCAAAAAAAAAATAAATAAAAATAAAAACATGATGGAATCTCAAATTTAGAAAATATCAACTTTTTTTACATGCAACTGTATTTTACCTCGAAATTCTAGTCAGAAAAACTCATTAATCAAATGAAACAGTCGTGATTCAGCAAAATTTGATAGTCCCAAATGTTACCATAAAAATAAAATTATTTTTTTTTTGATATCTGCTTCCGGTATACCGTTTGAATGTTCGAAAGTTGCAAAATATCATTCTGTGTGATTATTCGAAACTACATTTCTCAAAAAACCACTTATGTATTGTTGTGATTAGATCAATACGAAAAAGTGGATTTTCTGGAAAAAAATGCAGCATTGAATTAATTTCAAAATATATATGACAAAAAAAAACTACTTTTCCGCTTTACTCTTCTTTTCAAAAGCATTCTTAAATTATAATTTTAACACAAATTTATTACAGAAATGTGAAAATTAACTTTACTTGAAAATGCTTGAATTAGGAACGGGCAGTTTCATTCACAATTTCAGAACGAGTATATTTTAACGCATCATGAGTTGTCCGTAATTTGCCGAGTTCGTTATTTTATCTCTTAATAAAAATTAAATATAAAAAAAATTAAACAGCTTTTATACAAATGCACTGAAGGGCAAAAATAATGTATTTAATTGTTTAACCTAGGTTATTCTATGAGTAGCAGATTCAAAATCTTGCCGCGCAAGAATACCTGTTTTATATTGGCGGTAAGCTTTTGAATCTGCTACCCACGGAATAACCTAGGTCAAACAAATAAATACATTATTTTTTCCTTTCTAGTGCATTTGTATAAAAGTTTGTCTCAATTTTTCTTTTAAATTTTTATTTTATTTATTATCAATTTATCTTCAACCCCAAGAGAACCCAATTTTGAATGGAAATCGGGCCATAATAACAAAACACGTCGCCATCTTGAATTCATGAATTTTGACAGAAACATCATAATGTCCGAGCCCAAAGACTTCCACACACCAATTTTGAATGGAATCGGATTATAATCAAACCGTCCATTTAATTGATTTACGTTATCGATCAATCCAAAAAAATCCCTTGGAACGCCCATAGACCATCTTGAATTCTTTGAAACAATTATCAAACCCCAAAAGAATTATAAGCTACTGTTCACACTGAATCTTTACTCAAGAAAAAAGGCTCCATTCAGTCATATAAAGGCCAATATATTCCCTATTGGAATCGTACGCCATATTACAATATCATCACTGCCATCTTGAACTTTAGAATAAAAAACTTTGATAAATGTGTCCTAGGGGATCTTCCGATAATCAAGAATACCTCGAAAAAACACCCATTCATGGAATCAAAAATCTTGACTTTTTATTCGTTCAATTTAAAAACATCAATTGAATGGAATCGAACCATAGGCACAAAACTCGTCCGCCATATTTTGTTTTTCTAGCAAAAAATCCATAATGTACTGTCACCAGAATTATGAACACCTGCCAAATTTCACGTCAATCGGACAACTAGAAGTTGGTCAAATTTAACTTGTGAGATTTTATTACAAACCCACAGACATCGGGTCAGGTGAAACTAAAAAAAGCTTGTAAAAATAGACGTTTCATTTTTTCTCTCTCCCAAGATGCATGGGAAATATACATTTAATTAATATACACATATGCCACACACATAAAAAATTGTTGTCTTTTGTGATGTTTGATGAATTCAATTTCTAATATCATTCAGGAATCAGGCATTTTGGATGATTCAGAAAAAATATACCAGATGATATTTTCAATAAAGAGCTTCGAATTATTCCATTATTATGTTTTCACCAACATACTCAAAGTGCATGAAAATTAATAACAAATCATTTTAGCAATACTGACATATATACGGCACCGGAGGATGAACGACGTCCGGTACGTGCGGCAGAAGAAATATGGCTTCCGCACTGCACTCAAGGCACACCAGAACAAGAATAAGACTCCATATCTTCATCTTGCGACCCGCTTTAGGCAACTGGCACACTAAAACTGACGCTGTTCCTTCAATTTTCGTAGCAATAAGTAGTATACCTTAACGATAATAGCGGCGGTGATGAGAATTCACTATCATTATCATTTTTTCGATAGACCTTTTCCAGGGGCGCGCCAAGCCATGCGGCCGCCTGTTGGCAAAATATAATTTTACACCCCTATCCCCTTTTTTAGTAAAAATTTATACATGGGTGGGTAAACATAAATAAAATTAAAACACGGGCTAATACCTATATTTAATTTTGATACTGATACAACAGATAAGGGGGTACACACAAAATTGAAATAATCGCTATTACTTATCTAATTTTGAAATGAAATATTTGTTAATTTATATAACGTAAAATGTATAATCTATAATTTTAAATCATGATTATCATTTGATGTTTGCAAATAAAGGAAATGGGAAAAGTGTCCTGATTTTAATCAGCATGATACCTGACTACTCATCCCCATAACATATAGAAGATCTTGACAAGTCTTAGACATAAGGATTAACGAAGAATGTAAAAAAGCAAAGCAATAACAAAACTGAAAAACAATTGAAATGTTACATAACAGAAAAAAAAGAACAAAATCTTCAATCAACTCGTCTAAAAAAATAATGACGATAGCGATCTGTCAATGTCAGCTACATATGTGTGCAATGTTCACAAGTAAAAAATCAATCATCCCCCATTTTTCTACCCATAGGGTAGATTATCTATCTATCTAATAAAAAAAAAGAATCATCAAATCGGAAAACCCAGTAAGAGTTATGCCTTATAGAATCGGTTAACGAACAAAATTCAGAGGGTGAACATCAATATCTTCCAACTTCACCCTATCCAATGAAAAAAGAATCATCGGAATCGTACTCTTCTGTAAAAAGTTATACGTGGTCATACATAAACAAAAAAAATGCGTCGACTAGAGAATCAAACCGACGGAATACAGAACTGAAAAGTAAAAAATAAAATTAAACCTTCTTAGTCTCAATAACTAAGCTCCCAAACTAATGTGAGTAACAAATTTTGAGTCGGCGCCAAACAAACAAACCAATGAATTAGGTAAAGCGTAAAATGAATGCATCGAGTCGCGCGGTGACATTCTGATAATTTTTTTGAAGTAATTTAATGATCTTCTGTGATTGTTCGTTTGGCGCCGACTCAAAATTAGTTACTTACATTAGTTTAGGAGCTAGTTATTGAGACTAAAAGGTTTATTTCATTTTTTTTTTTTTTTTTTTTTTTTTTTTTTTTTTTTTTTTTTTTTTTTTTTTTTTTTTTTTTTTTTTTTTTTTTTTTTTTTTTTTTTTTTTTTTTTTTTTTTTTTTTTTTTTTTTTTTTTTTTTTTTTTTTTTTTTTTTTTTTTTTTTTTTTTTTTTTTTTTTTTTTTTTTTTTTTTTTTTTTTTTTTTTTTTTTTTTTTTTTTTTTTTTTTTTTTTTTTTTTTTTTTTTTTTTTTTTTTTTTTTTTTTTTTTTTTTTTTTTTTTTTTTTTTTTTTTTTTTTTTTTTTTTTTTTTTTTTTTTTTTTTTTTTTTTTTTTTTTTTTTTTTTTTTTTTTTTTTTTTTTTTAGGTTTTTTTTTTTTTTTTTTTTTTTTTTTTTTTTAGGTAAAGCGTAAAATGAACATCGAGTTGCGTGGTAACATTCTTAATCTTTTGAAGTTTTAATGTCTTCGTTGATTTCGTTTGGCAGCCGATCATTTTTCAGTTAGGAACCATTATGAACTAAAAATTACTTCCAAAATACTTACTTACCCACCTTACTTCAACTATTACCGGTTAATAATATAATAATTAAATTTTTTTTTTTTCCAAAATACTTACTTCCCACCTTCTATTACCGGTTAATAATATAATAATTTATTTTATTATTTGTTGTAATATAAATTATTTTCGTTGTTCTGGTTAGTTTATTTCATTCATTCCATCCTCTCATAGAATATAATGATTGTGACGGATGTAGGAGAACAAAAATAATGACTCTAGTGATCTGTCATTGTCAACTACATATATGTCCAATGTTCACAAGTAAAAATAATTATCCCTATTTTTCTACCCGTAAGGTGGATATTCCATTCGATATCCAAATATGATCAACTATGAGGTATACCCTATCTAATAAAAAAAGAATAATCCAAATCGAAGATTCGGTTAACGGACCAGAATTCAGAGGGTGAGTGATCAATATCCTTAATTTTGCTACCCTTAGGGGTGGATTTCATCCTTTATATTCAGATGGGATTTCATCTTTCAAATCCAAATGAGACCAACTTCAGAGTACACCCTATCCACTGAAAAAAGAATCATCGGAATCGAACGTCTCAGTAAAAAGTTATGCGTGGTCAGACATAAAAAAAAATACGCGTCGACTAGAGAACCTCCTCCTTTTTGGTTTCGTCTGTTGAAAATATGATTCCGGACGTCATTCTGAGAAAGATGTATTTTTCGATTTTTTCCGTAGACGAAAGTTTCCTTTTTTTCAACAAAAAAAAAGATGGCCCAAGTTTTTTGGCAATAGCTCAAAAACTATTCATCATAGAGGAAATAATAAAACATATACGTGAAGAGGGGAAAATTTTCCATAGAAAAGTCTATCACAATTATTTATAATTTTAACTCAACGTTGAAAATAGGGCTCCGCGCGGGCGTTATGGCAGGAGTACATTACCTCTCGAGAGAGCAATGCATATTTTTTTTATACTATTAAATATTCGAAAAAAATTAATACTTGGAAGAATGAAATTTCGTTGGAAAAACATTTTTCGTTGAATTTTGATAATTAAGTAGTTTTTTTGGAACCGCTGATTTTATTAAAAACCGAATTATTGTTTACAGAATTACTCCATAATTTTTTTGTTCCTGGAACACATTTTGCATGTGAATCCAAAATATTTCGCTATAAAATTGTTTAAAATTAGATTATTTATTAATTATAAATAACAAAATAATCAACTAACAAAATATGGAAACCGAGTAAATATTGAAATTGTTTTTTATTGATATTTTATATGATTATCAGTTTTATGTCTGACAAAGATATTTCACAATGTTTTAAAAAATAAAACTGCGCTATTTGTTTATAAAATAATTATAAACAAATGCAAAGTTGAATATTTTTCAAAAATAAAAAGTTTATAGTATATGTTTGTTTTTTTATTGCTTGTACCATTCTAAAAAAGCCAATCGAAGTTTGTTTATTACTAATTGTTAGCTGATTGAACAATTACATGATTATTGAAAAATAAATTCTCATTAGGTGGAGAATAACTAATTATTGAATTTTAAATAAAAAAAATATCAATAAATTATTTAAATAATAAAAAAATAAAACTATTATAAACAATTTTTTTTGGGAAAAATATTTTTTTTAAATCATAATAAACTCTCAGCAACATAATGTAGAAAAACAATTTTTGAAAAATATTCAACTTTTACTTAGAATTTTATATATGATATTAAGCTTTCTTATTTTCAGAAATGTAGTCAACCACGAATTGGGGACTAACTCACCTCAACCATATGGGCAAAATAAAAGCTATAGCATAGTAGGAACCCTTTTAATTTTTCCAGGACATAATTTTCATTGACTCGATCTATGGTATGTCGGAAAGACTCAATCATTAGCTCTTCTTCCCAGGAAATTTATGTTCCCCTACATATATGATGCGATGTATGTAGGTTTTTAAAAAAATAAAAACTCAGTAGGCAAAACACATGGTGCAGCACAAACACTTAACATGGAGTCAATAGTTATCTGTCCAATGATTGTTTGAATTGAAATTTTCAAGGTAATCCGCAAAAACATAAATTATATCATTTGCAGAAAGGTTTGTTGGTGTGTCCAGTTTTTCTCCTTCTATGAAGGTAGCTTCTCTTGCGAAAAGTAAAACTTTTCGAAGCTGGTGATGAAAAGTAAATTACACCACCAGTTGCAAAAAATACAGGAATAAAATTTGTTTTAATTTTGAGGCTATTCAATACATAAGTATGGTGAAAACTAATTATTATAAATATTAATAACATAATTTGAACAATTGGTGATATTGACCCCAGCTGACAACCTGGTTTTTATTAATTTCCGTTTTTTTCATAGACGTCTCTCCAAGGATGAGAACGCTTTTAACGCACTAAAAAGTTAAAAATAATTTTAATATTCAATGACTATGCCAAAAAGCGTGGGGTGCTTCGTCGAAATGAATTAAAATAGTCCAAGATCCCAGAGATGACAAACCTACGTCATTTTAGCAAAGCTGAAATTTTGAGTATGAGTAGTGTGATATGATAAGAACGTATGGATCCTGTGCCAGCTTGAAAGAGGGGCCCTTTTACGGGTAGCAGGTATATAAGTACATAAAAAACATTCTCACTTACGTTGAAGTACCCCCAATCAATCAAGAAAACTACAGTTCAGTTGAGTGATTCTCTTGCAGGAACAAATAACATAGAGAACATCTGAAAGTTGTCGAAAGGATCACTTGAAAACGTAGGTTTAAGAGGAACCACACTGAAGCTGTTTCAAAGTGACCTGCTGAACAGAAAACAATGCTTGAAAATTGGAAAACACTAAAGCGACTCCAGGATTATAGAATATGGTGCGCCCCAGGGAACCATCCTGGGCCCAATCCTGTTCAATATTTACCTGAATGATCTATTCTCAATCCCAACAACAGGAAAAATATTCACATATGCCGATGATACAGCCATTTTTTATAAGGACTCCGCCTGGACTTGACTGAAAAATAAAGTAGAAATGGATCTTGGAAATATCAAGAACTGGTTTCCTCATGAACTGCTCACAATAAATTTTGCCAAAACATACTTCCTACCAATTTATGCTTCTGTGCGGTACTCACCATCTTTTACTTCCCTCAGTTTGTCCGATCTTTTCACGCCTGTGAAACATTTTAAATATCTTGGGATCATTATGGATAATCAACTAAAATGGGAATCATATAAAAACTATGTAATAGAAAAGCTCCAATTTCGAATGCACCGTTTCAAAGTCCTAAGAGGTATGTTAGACAACTGACACTAAAACTTTATATTTAGCTTCTATTCAAACACATATAACTTACGGGGGTACAGCTGGAAAGACCACTATGAATAAACTTATTGTAACACAAAAAATATTCCTTAAAATAATAAATAAAAAAAAAGAACTCAACCGACAGATGCACTCTACTACGAAACAAATATATATATATATATATATATATATATATGCATACTAATATAAAATATTTTAAATCAAAACACAAACATCCGAGAATGGAACACGAATACAACACTCGAACCAAACAAAATAATTTCAAAATGCCTTTCACGAATAAAGCTGTAGGACAAAAAAGCCACAACTAACTACTATCGCACATTTTTAGCCTGTGTATGAAAGTGGGAAAGTATCCATCGGCATTCAAACACACAGTTGTCATTCCTCTCCACAAAAAAGGTAATACACGAAAGTAGGCATGTACCGACCGATATCTCTAATAACCCATCTCTCTAAAATATTTGAGAATATTTTAAAAAACAGATTAAGTTCTTTTCTGAACAAATTCAATATAATTTCTAAAAATCAATTTGGTTTCAAGGAAAATATATCAACCAGGATGCAATTTTAGCTTTAACATCTAAAATAACCGCAGCTCTGAATGAAAGTACTCCATGTCTGCATATTCGTAGATTTGTCAGAAGCTTTCGACACCGTTAGCCATGTTCTACTCTTACAGTCATTGGAAGACGTTGTTGTTAGAGGCATTTGCTTAGAACTCTTCAGGAGCTACTTAAGCGATAGAACTCAGGCCGTGAGTGTTGATGATGTGGTTAGCGATGCCAAAAAAATTGACTATGGAGTGCCGCAAGGAACAATCCTAGGACCCAGTTTATTCAACATTTATATAAATGGACTGTTCTCACTCGATAGTAGTGGGGAAATTTTCGGATTTGCTGATGACACAGCAATTTTTTATAGGTCTGATAACTGGGATAACCTGAAACAAAAAGCCGAATCTGACTTTTATTCTATAAAAAAATGGTTTGACTATAAATTACTTACGATCAACATGGAAAAAACAAACTATTTGCCATTCAGTTGTAACTCTCGTGGCCTGCCTAGTCTTAGCAAACTTGATATAAACATGGACAATGCACCTTTTTCTATAGAACCTGTGAAACAAATCAAATATTTGGGCGTGATCATTGATTGTCACATGAGATGGGACTGCACATAATGTATGTCGTAAAAAAGTTGAGAAGTATATTGTATAAATTCAAAAAGCTCAAAGACAACATACCTTTCAATCAAATGAAAACGTTGTATCACTCTCTGGTAGAGAGTCATATCCGCTATGGAATTCTGGCATGGGGTTGGAACACTAAAAACTCATCTGAATCCGTTGGAAGTACTCCAGAGAAGATACATAAAATTGATATTTTCCAAAAATTCCAGATACTTTTCTGACCAACTTTATTCTGAATCTAAAATCTTGGACGTGAGACAATTACACTTCTTCATCACCTGCCTAAGACATCACGACACAAAGCATCTCAACCAATTACCTACCCCACAATTACAATACACGAAAAAAAAAACATTACATACCTCCGTTAATGGTCAAAGCTACAACACAGAGAATGTTCCTCTTCTTAGCACCCAAGTTATACAATAGCATTCCTGATGAACTAAAATGTATAAATAACAAAAGAAAATTTAAACAACAATTGAGAGAGTTCATAAATGAAAATCCAAGAAATATGATTCGTTCTTTTTTTGAAGACTAAAAAAAAATTTTGAAAACCTATTTTGATAAATAATATAAAAATATGTTTATTTATAATATTATATTGATTCACAACGAACTTTTTATATTTATAATATGTATATGTGTGTATAGGTGAGTGACTGATTGTGTCATTTTATTATCACTACTTAGTACAATTTTTTATTTTTATTCTTACTTATCCTTATATATTTTTTATGTTCTATTTTTTAGTTTATTTTTATTTTTTTTTGTGTATAGGTGTGTGACTGATTGTTTTGTATGTTTTGTTTTATTTACTTTTACATATTACTGTTATTCATTATTTATAAATTTCATACTTCTGCTTAGATATCATTTTTATACCATTTTTTTATTGTTTGAATAATTGTGAAACAAGTGCTTTAGCACTTATCACTCTTCTTTCTTCACTCACGATATTTTGAGCACATATTCTTGTATATTTAATCTAACTTACGTGAATAAAGCTTATTATTATTATTATTATTACCTCAGACTCAAATTATTCAATAATCTACCAAATCAAATAAAAAGTTCAAAAAATCAAAATGAACTCAAAAAACGATTAAATGACTATATCACTAGTATGCCACGTATTCCTAATTTCACAAACAAAACTAAACATTCCTGTTTTTATATACACCCCAAAAACCTTTTGAAATAATGTCTCTATATTATATCGTAAATGTATTTTTTATTCAAAGAACTGTAACTGTAAATATATATTAGTGTAAGTGATATGAATATATCTATGTTATGCAAACATTTAGTGTTAAATATTTTTCTGTACTTGTGTTATTTCTCTACATAATATTTTACTTCCTGATTGTAATGTAATTTTCAAAGTCACACACAAACTGGTAACATCTTATGTGACTTCTCTTGTTTATTATCTCAATTTTTAATTTGTATCTCTGTTTATATTGTACCTGGAAAAGTTTAGTTTAGTTTAGTTTAGTATTATTATCATTTAGGAACTTCATTTATGAAATGGTGGTAACAACCACAAAATCACTGCCAACTTATTGAATACAAACATGACCAAAAGTTGTTTCTTTTCAACACGCTATTATTAGCGTGATCTGTATAAAGATAATGAAATCTATTTAATTTTCTCCCGTTTCCAGATATCCGAATCATTTATTTTATTATTTAATTATACTACGTAGAGCTCATCCAGTATTGAAACGACCGTTTGGAAGGCAGGGAGGGGGAAAACACGAGTGGACACGATTTGCTGTGCTACGGCGAATCTTCACCAGTGTCTTCGCATGCAACGTTTGTAAGGTTAGGTTTGTTTAATTAATAAATAGGTTGTGCAGTTATTTATTCAACTTTGCAATAGTTTACTCGTTACCTTGCCAAAATGCCCAGTGGTAAGTACTATTCAGTAGCGGAAAAAGAAATAGGAGTGTTAGGAAAGTTATAGGAGTGTGAGTTCTCTACGTCTCGTGAATCGCCTATACCAAATAATTTGGTACGCTTATGGAATTTCTATTAATAGCCATAGTTAGACAATGGTTCGGGTATCTTCGATAAAAATTGGTTGTTAGGTGGAGAAAGGCCAAAGTGGTCGTTTCAATACTGGATGAGCTCTACCCTATTTGCTAACTGAAAATTGAGCAACACCGTATCATATATAGTTTCCTTCGATGATTCTTGCATGCCTTCCACTTTGCAATCTTGTAATATATCTTTCCTCTTCGGATATGTTACTTTTGCGTTCTTGAACATTTGAAATTATCACCAATCACAGTATCAGGATAATAACGTAGACACTAAATTTGTTAATTGCGGCTTTGAAAGAGTATATATTACTTTTTATCCGATATAACACTGTCATGACGATCGATTTGAATTATACAGTATGCCCTTGACGTTAAAGATTCGTTAAGTTTTCAAAACATCGAGTTCAAGTTGATGATTGATATTCGTCCTAACAACAACAGTTCTTTCTGGAACAAATTCTTGTAATTGTTGTATCTATCGTAAGAGTTCAACTCCATATTGAAGGTGAATTCTTCTCCCTATAAAAACACAAAATACGCAGCATACTCTGCCATAAAAGTGTTATCGCTTTCTCAACAGTCGTCGCCTACGTCTTCATAATTAGTTGTCCAACTAACCAATATGTCGCCGTTATTTGGGTAGATATCTGTAGACCGCTTGGGAGTAGTTGGATTATTTCTCTATTAGATGGCGCCAAACATCCTTCACTCACAATATATACCACTTGATAATTGAACGTTTTAGAAAATGTATATTATGGAAGACATTCAATGGACGTAGCCCTCAAAGAGAAGCGTAAACCGTAGACACGTGTTTCGGGCTCTCGGCCCTCATCAGTACGGTGAAGAAGTGCAAGGATGCACAACACGACAAATCAACGGATTCAACAACATACAAAAGGTATGAGATAAACACATTTCAAAAAGCAATTTGCTGCCTTTTTATTAACCGACGAAACCAAAAAGGAGGAGGTTCTCTAGACGACGCGTATATTATTTTTTTTATGTATGATCACGCATAACGTTTTACTGAGACGTCCGATTCCGATAATTCTTTTTTCAGTGGATAGGGTGTACTTCGAAGGTGGTCCCATTTGGATTTAAAGAATCAAATCCACCCCTAAGGGTAGCAAAATGAAGGATATTGATCAAACCTGGAAAGGGGTAGTAGATGTAGATAGAGTACAAGAAAGCTACAGTAACTTCATAATGACATTTGAAAAACACTCAACTACATGTACTAGACAGATGAAGGTCAAATATAGTCAAAAGAAAATAAAACCGTGGATTTCAGTAGGTCTAATGCAATCAATAAAACACAGGGATTATTTGAAAAATAAACTAAAGAAAGATTTCTCAGAACAACTAAAAACAGAATTCAAAACTATAGAAATATGTTAAATAATATAATAGAAAAACAAAAAATAATTTCTATAAAAACCAACTGATGGAAGCAGGAAATAACTATAAAAAAGTGATTAATTGTGCATCCAATTCAACCTCGTCGAAAAGGTATTGGGAAAGATAAATATACTAGGAACAAATGGAAAGGAGATCACAGATAACACAGAAAAATCAAATATTTTCAACACATTTTTCACAAATATAGGGCATAACCTAGCAGAGAAGATAAGACAAAAAAATAAAAAAATCCACATCGAAATTTTATGACTTCGGATAAAACACTGAATAAATCCATATTTCTAGAGCCAGTGTCAGGAAATGAACTAATTGAAACTATCTCAAGTGTGCCGCTGGAGAAGACGAAATATCCACGACATTAATAAAATCAGTACATACTAGTATTATTGTCCCTTTGAAACATTTAATAAATTTGTCTTTCGAAACAGGTATAATACCTTCCCAGTGGAAAAATACAATTGTCACACCCATTCATGAATCTGGAGATTACAAAACCCCTAGCAATTATAGACCCATCTCAGTAATAAACAACTTTGCAAAAATATTCGAAAAGTGCTTGAAACATCGTTTGATGAAATTTTTTAGGAAACATAAGTGTATCACAGAGAAACAGTATGGATTTCAGAAAAACATGAGTACAGAAGATGCAATTATGGATCTAACTAAAAATATTGTCGGAGGCTTGGATAAGTCAAGAAAATGTCTTGCGGTATTTCTTGACTTGGCCAAAGCTTTCGACACTGTGTCGCACAATATTTTACTTGAACGTCTCAATAAAGTTGGCATACGTGGCACAGCACTGAATCTATTGAAAAATTACTTACAAAACAGGACACAGCGAGTAAAAATTGAAGAGTGTCCCAATGATCCACTAAAAATCACAGTCGGTGTTCCGCAGGGTTCAGTGCTGGGACCAATATTGTTTCTCGTGTATATTAATGACATTGCCGATCCAAATAACTCTCATGGCCTTATAGTATCATATGCAGATGATACTGCTATTGTTTTTATAAATTATACACGGGAAAAGGTATATGAATGTACTAAATTAAGCCTCTCTCACATCCACAGTTGGTTGAACCACAGCCTATTCACAGTTAATTTTCAGAAGAGTAATTTTATTACTTTCTCTTTAACTAGTGAAGACCAACCCACAGAAAGATACGTTTCAGTACATAGTTATTCTTGTGACGAAATATGCCTCAGTGGGTGTCCACAGAAAAAATTAATAAACTAAAATATCTTGGCGTGATGGTGGACCAACACCTAAGGTGGGATGAACATGTATTATATATAATAAAGAAATTACGACAACTAATATATAAGTTTTATTCGTTACGTGATATTCTTAGCAGGAAAAACCTTTCCATAATTTATAACTCATTACCTGAGTCAATTTTAAGATATTGCATAGTAATATAGGGAGGTCTCTACCAAAACGCGCAAAAAAATTGCAAACTACTCAAAATTGTTTGCTAAGAATACTCTACAAAAAGGACAGATTATATGATACAAAAAGTCTGTATAAGGAATCCAAGCAACTAAATATCAAAAACTTATTTGCATATCATTGCCTACTACATACCTACCGTAAAACAAAGGCCGTTGTTAATCCGCTTAAACATTATGTTACCCGATTCATAGTAAACAAATTTATTGATTTGCCGATTTTCAAAAAAAGTCACTTACAAAGATTCGTTTTTTTCATTGGCCCTAAACTTAATAATTCACTACCTCTATGTGTGAAAGAATTAAGAAGGGATAAAGCTTTCAAAACTGAAATAAAGGAGCTAATAGAGTCAGATGAAATTAGTGTTGATCTTTATCTAAAATTTTAGAAAAAAAAAACACCTCATATTAAATTCTGAAAACTATTTATTTTACTTTAGAAACAAATATTATCAATCACTGTTATGATGTTGTTCCGAAATTAATGTTGAACTGTTGATACTAGACATTTTAACTAAATATCTAATACTTACTCGTATAAATTTCTGTACCTCCTTGCTTTACTTTAAAATCAATATTTACTGATCACTCGTCTGATTCATAAACTGTGTAAACTCTATGTATATTTTCTGGCTGATCATTAAGAAGTGCAAAACACAAGCATTCTGTGCTTAGTTTGTATTCTTACTGATCGAAGGAATACAATGATAGTTAGGTATATATATTCGTAAATGAATGATATATATATATATATATATATATATATATATATATATATATATGCTGTATGGGGTCGGCTTTAGAATAGCCCCATGGTAAATCCTGCCTGTCGTAAGAGGCGACTAAAAGGATAACCGTAGGTGGAAGATGGTCTCATCGCCCGGTGAAATACCACCATATCGACTTTGTGTGCTGTGAAATGGATCATTCCATGTTTCAGTGTTCGGTCGATACTTTCCGGTCTCCCTCTTTCCTTTTCCCCAATTCCTCCTTTATTTTCAGGTGCATCCTAATAGTAATAATGATGAAGTCTCCTAGAGTAAAACACTCCGGAAGCAAAATACCTCTCCATTCGGATTTCCGGGCGAGAGGTACTCGAGGGGATTCAACATTAAAGATTAATTTTTGCAACATCCGCGGACTCAACAAGAACATCAATGACGTCCACCATCAGCTACAGACGAAAAAACCGGATATTCTGGCTCTAACAGAAACACAAGTAAACTCGTCCACCAACAAGGTCCATATGCTTTGTCCTGGTTACGAACTGCATTCTCGATTCAGGTTCAAAGGTGGAGTCTGCCTTTACGCTAAGGCTAACCTTTCATGCCAGCGTGAAGAGAGTTTGGAACCGAAAGACTTTGATGTGATGTGGTTCAAGCTATCTGATACCAAACTGACTAAGTTCCGCTGCTGCCTTTACCTATCACCTAATGAACCTTCATATAACGACCTCTTTGAGTTTTTATCACTCAAACTGGACTACACTCAGGAGAACCATCCAACAGCTGAAACCATAATCATGGGAGACTTTAATGTACATAACGCTGCCTGGCTCAAATTCTCTAACAAAACAGATGATGCGGGTCGTCAAGCCGAGGCCTTCGCCATCACTCATGGTCTAGAACAACTGGTCGAGCTACCAACCCGCATCCTTGATGTCAACAACCAGTCTGCCAATACACTAGATCTTTTCCTCACCGCCAATCCTGACCCGTATAGAATAGAAGTTTGTGCCCCACTTGGAAACTCTGATCACACCCTCATCTCCACAACATGCTCTTTCCATTTACCATCGAGCTGCACAATACCACCCCGTCTCATGTGGCATTACAATTCGGCCGACTGGGAAGGTCTTCGTATGTTTTTCTCAGCGTTTCCATGGAAGAGAGTTTGTTTCTCTTCAGTAGATCCAACACGATGTGCTGAGACAATTTCTGAAATTATCATGTTGGGGATGCAAACTTACATACCGAATACCGAAAGAAGAACATCATCCGATAAGAGCTGGTTTAACAGAAACTGCTCTAGAGCTGTGGCTTCCAAACAGGCAGCATACCATCGATGGCTAGAAAATCCGGGCCCTGAGACCAGAGCAGCATATGTCGAGGCTAGAGGCATATGCAAAGAGACAATAGAATGCTCAAAAGACGCCCACAATGCCAAAATAAGATCAAAACTTGCTGAATGTCCTAACGGATCCCGTTCATTTTGGTCTTTCGCCAAAGCTGTGGGAAGAAACTTCACTTCCAGCTCATTTCCTCCTCTAACCAAAGAAGATGGAACACTAGCAATGACTGCCCAGGAAAAAGCCAATATCTTTGCGCACCTATTTGCTGGAAATTCCACTCTGGATTCATCGGGAAAACAACCCCCGAACATTACACCTATTGACAGTCACATGCCCGAGATCACCTTTCGCCAACGTACTATCAGAAAGATTTTGCTGGGTCTCAACACCAACAAAGCCTGTGGATCTGACGGAATCCCGCCGATTGTTCTCAAGAAATGTGCCCCCGAACTAACACCTGTTCTTTGCAAGTTGTTCAACCACTCTTACAATTTGGGGGTGTTTCCGTCCAATTGGAAAATTGCAAGAGTACAGCCAGTCTCTAAAAAAGGCAAAAAGGCCCTACCTAGCAACTACAGACCTATCGCACTGCTATCTATTATTTCAAAGGTCATGGAAAAAGCCATCAACATCGAGCTCATGAAATATCTGGAAGACTCAGGAATTGTCAACGATTGGCAATATGGCTTCCGCCATCAGAGATCAACTGGTGACCTGCTCGCTTACGTCTCACATATATGGCAGCTATCTATTGAAAAGTATGGAGAAACTTTAGCTGTGGCATTAGATATCTCCAAGGCGTTCGATCGAGTTTGGCACCAGGGACTCCTCGCCAAGCTTCCGTCTTATGGCTTGCCCCTCAGCTGTGTTCTCTGCTTGCTAGTTTTCTCAAACAGGTCTCTCCATGTAGTGGTCGATGGAGTTTCATCTGACACTCTACTCATAAATGCTGGTGTTCCGCAAGGATCTATTCTCGCACCAACACTATTTCTACTTCACATCAACGACCTGTTGAAAGCAACTTCATGTCCAGTACACAGCTTTGCCGATGATAGTACCCTCCATACCGCTTTCTCTTCCAGGGCCCCTATATCAGCCCGTGAAACCAGAAATGAACGAGGAAGAAATGTTAATAATATAAATATGGACTCAGCAACAATTCTAGAGTGGGGATCTAATAACTTGGTAGAATTCAATGCAAACAAAACACAAGCATGTCTTTTCTCTAGAAAAGCCGATCTCACTGTGCCTAACATAACTTTGTCAGGAGTAACCATACCACTGAAGTCATCCATATCGATGCTTGGTATTACTATCAGCAATAACCTTTCCTGGGAAAATCACGTGAGGTCCATTGCCAAAAGTGCATCCCAAAAACTCGGTATTTTGTTTCGTGCCAAGAGCTATTTCACCCCCACTCAGCTGCTTATGATCTATAAGGCACAGATCCGACCTGTCCTGGAATACTGTTCCCATATTTGGAGCGCGGCACCTAAACATATCCTGAGGCTATTGGATTCTGTCCAAAAAAGGGCAATTCGTCTCGTCGGTGATGCCTCGCTTGCAAACTCTCTCACTTGTCTGGAACACCGTAGAAAAATTGGCGATTTGTCTCTATTTTATAGATATTTTCATGGGCGATGCTCTTCTGAAATATCAACAATCGTTCCTGCTTTGGCAGTCTCTTCGAGACTAACCCGTCAAGTTCAGTCATCACACCCCTTCGTGGTCACTTTGGAGACCTGCAGAACATCACTTTCCAAAGACTCGTTCATCCAACGAACAGCGAGGCTTTGGAACTCATTGCCTAGGGAGGTGTTCCCCGAGGCATACAACCTCCAGAAATTTAAGAAGAACACCAACTCCTACCTTCTTTTCCTTGGTTCCCACGATGTTCTCTGAACATTACAGGATATCCCTTTTCGTGGGAACCAGAACATATGAAAAAAAAAACATATATATATATATACTTAATACTGACTAACTTATTGTAACTTACCTGATATTTGTTTTGGAATAAATTGAATTTGGATTTGAATTTGACTCACCCTCTGAATTCTGGTCCGTTAACCGATTCTATCAGGCATAACTTTGTAATGGGTTCTTCGATTTGGATGATCCTTCTTTTAATAGATAGGGTATACCTCATATTTGGTTTTCGAATGGAATTATCCACATTTACGGGTAGAAAAATAGGGAATAATTGATTTTTCACTTTTGAACATTGGCACACACATATGTAGTTGACAATGACTCTTCGCTACTGTCATTATTTTTGTTCCACATCCGTCACAATCATTATATTCTATGAGAGGATGGAATGATATACAAAGTAATGAAATAAACTAACCAGAACAACAAAAACAATTCATATTACAACAAATAGTGAAAGTAGATAATCATATTATTTAACTGGTAATAGTTGGAGTAAGGTGGGTAAGTAAGTATTTTGGAAGTGATAAAAAAACAAGTAGGTGGTAGTTAGTAGATTTCAGCAACAAAAAATTGAAAAATAAAAACTTTTAACAAAAAATTAAACCGACGAAATACGGAACTGAAAAGTAAAAAATAAAGTAAACCTTCTTATTCTCAATAACTAAGCTCCTAAACTAATGTTAGTAACTAATTTTGAGTCGGCGCCAAACGAACAATCAACGGAGATCATTAAATTACTTCAACAAAATTATCAGAATGTCACCGCGCAACTCGATGCCATCATTTTACTCCTTATCTAATTCATTTGCTTGTTTGTTTGGCGCCGACTCAAAATTAGTTACTTACATTAGTTAAGAAGCTTAGTTATTGAGACTGAGAAGGTTCATTTTATTTTTAACTTTTCAGTTCCGTATTTCGTCGGTTTAATTTTTTGTTAAAAAGTTTTTCAACGAAAGCGATCATGAGGAGTATTCAAGACGGTTCCCGATTTTTTACAAGCTTTCATTAAGTTTCACGTGTCCCGGCATCTGTCTGTCTGCAATCAAATCGTGCAAGTTAAATTTGACTCACTTCTAGTTGCCCGATCCACGTGAAATTTGGCAGGTGTTCGTAGTTCCCGTGACAATGCATTATGGAATTTTTGTTAGAGGAAAAAAAACGAAATGCAGCTGTAAGATGGCGGGACGAACAAAATTGGTATGTGGGGGTTTTCGGGGTCGAAGATTATGAATTTTTATTCAAAATTCACAAAGATGGCGGCTCCAAGATGGCGAACGAATTTTGTAATTAGGGTCCGATTCGATTCGAAGTTGGTATGCGGGGGTTTTTGAATTTAAAGATTTTTTTTTTTGCAAAACTCATAAAATTAAAATGGCGGCTCCAATATGGCGGACGATCTCTGTGATTATGGTGCGATTCTATTAAAAATTGGTATGTGGAGGTTTTCGGGGTCGTAGATTATGAATTTATTATTAAAATTCATAAATTCAACATGGCGGCTCCAAGATGGTGGACAAGTTGATCTTAAGAAGGTCTTCTCATTGAAGAACTGGATAGCTCAGAACTTACAGGAAATAGGCCTCATAATGACGATGCATTAATAAAAATGCATAGATCAAGGCGTACTTACTAAAAAGCACAAAATAAAATATTTAATAAAAAAACCTTTTCATTCAAATGCCCTAAAAAGTTAAAAATAATTGCTTTGGATGTGCGAGGTAGGTTATTCCGTGAGCTATAGATTCGAGAGCTAGTCGTGAAAAGTTTTCAATTCGAACACAAAAGGGACAAGCTCACGGGTTAACCTACGTCGCACATCCAAAGCAATTCTGTTTTACTTTCTAACGTATTTCAATAAAAGCGTGTCTTCAAAAAGTTTTTTTTTTTCATTAATTATTTTATTTTTCATCAAATCAATGATGTTGATTAAGAATCTGGAATCGAAACGTCGATTAATATTTCACTGTAACAATATTTCCTAATATCAACCACGAACTCAACCATAAATCAAGCCAGGTCATGCTTTTGGG
Source organism: Gonioctena quinquepunctata (assembly GCA_018342105.1). Taxonomy (NCBI): domain Eukaryota; kingdom Metazoa; phylum Arthropoda; class Insecta; order Coleoptera; family Chrysomelidae; genus Gonioctena; species Gonioctena quinquepunctata. The sequence continues at coordinate 492,445 of JAFIRS010000292.1, forward strand.
ATCTCAGAAAAGTCCGTGGCAAATCTTGAGGTTTGTTGGCATGGTGGGTCCATCGCTCTGGGAAGTGTAACTTGCTGAACTTCAGCACACCTACTGTGGTGGTTGAAACTCTTCTGGACCTCATTGGCCTCCAGATAATATTAAAGGAGATCAAAATAATTTCCTATAGGTTTTTGACTAAATAATTGGGGCAATTCCACATTCTTCGGATGGTGTCGGACACGTTGTACAAAAAAAATCCAAGGATCCTTCAACGTCCTCTTGCCAAAGATAGAGAGGCGATCGGCCAGTACGTATTATTTTCCTGACCAGGAGTGACTATGTTTTATATACGACGTCTTCAAGACGTTTGGAAAGGGGGCAAGAGTGGTAACCTTGGTCAAGCTCGATAGCCTCCATGGTGAACGTTTTTGCCAAAGAATTGAAGCAATAGAGTTGTTCAATCGGAGAAACAACGAAATAAAAGTTGTACCGTAGCTTCAATAGAATAGACAAATCTTAGACTGTCTTAAAGAAACCAACAGAGTAAATCTACTATGGGTACCAGGACATAGCTAATTGAGGACATCAAAAAACCCGATGTATTCGTGGAGAAAGAATCCGGTTTCAATTTTATTGGACTTTTGATACAAGAAAAACGTAGCTGGAGGAATTATTCCAGGTTCTGCCGATTCGAATCTCCCGACTATTGCCTCTGGATTCCAAAAGAATCTCCCCACAAAAATCCTTGATTGCGCGCTGTTATCATGTGTGTGACCCTATATGGTCATAACGAATCTCTGATGCTTCATTCTTAGTTCTACGAGAGAATAGTTATACTTAGTAAGCATAAGAATGGATAGATCCATGTTTTGTAACTATTCATAAACATTTTGTACATCATTATTTCCTTGAATTGAAAGCTGTAAAAGAAATATTAGGTTGGAGCTATTGCAGAAACTATTCTTCTCATGGAGAGAGAGAGAGAGAGAGAGGTAAATGATCCAATGAAGATATATATTTTTATTCAAATTCCATAATATTTACATATATCATAATAATTCATCGTGCTCCTAGGATCCTTGAAGCACCCGTACAAATCGTTTACTTTCAAGCAGTCTCTCTTGGACATGCCCTTTCTTTGACCGATCTTCACGCCTGGTTGTTTTGGTGTGATTGTCGGTTTTCCTTTCTCCTTAGTGAAGTAAAATTCGCCATAGTGCATTATTGAGTCGTAGTCGTACTCTGAACTATATGTGGTGTTATCTTTGCTTTGTTTCTCAAATTCGGATTCATATTCTGAAAAAAAAAACAGTTCGTATAGTGTGTATGAATTTTTAATAACCCTGCGGCAAATACATATTTTTTCGGTAATAAAAACCGAAACTTGAAGAAATAAAGAAAACCTTAGTCGTTCAGATGATGCATCGACGATGGATCTATGCAATAATGCCTTGTCATTGGATCTATGTTGGAATAACCCTTGAAGTAGGGTCATTTATGTCGGTGATATCGAATGACTACCGTTTCCTGAGTGAAGAAAAAATAACGACTCAGTAACAAACTTAATCATTTAGGATAGAGGTGGATCAGTATTCCAATCTCAGTACAGTAACTCGAAAAAAAATAAGTATTCCAGGCAACAGGGCCAATATTAGGTTGTGTAAATAAGTAGAGCTAAAGTGTTTCAATTGTCCGTTAATATCTGGAAAGTAATGAAATATGTTATATTTTGTCAGCCATTCCTTCGATATTCTCGTATTCAGTTTATGAGGATTGTATTGTTTGAAAATTGTAATTAGTTGAATTTTCGAACCAAGCGTTCAAAAAAGGAAATTAGTACTTAGTTGTTTTCATCCGTTAGGTAGTTTGATAATGAAATGTTATTCCATGATTTTATTTATTGAGTCATGTGGTTAAGACAAAAACCTTTTTTTCTCTTCATTGTACCCGAATAAAATAATTTCCGCACATGTTCTCCATTCTCAAAGAATTCAAAAAAGTTTGTAGAGGTATTAAGGGAAAATGTAAAGAAAATCCATATTTTCTTTACTTTTTCTGAATTTTCAGTAGGTACTTGGAAAGAAAAATTAATTGTTGAAGTTATACTCCAAAATCAATCTAGTGTGAGACTTACTTGTAATTTTTTTTTACATAAGTCATTATAAAAGTCATAATGTTAATATGATCGCTTTTATTGAGACTTCTATTACTTAATCAAAGAAAAATACAATTTCTGCAAAAAATTGAGCTAACATTAGCTTATTTTATATCATATCTGAATAAAGTTGGCGATCTCTACTTTATTGTAACCGAAATATTTTTCGATATTGAAATACTGTGACAGAATTATGCAATCAATAATGAAAATTCACCATGGTATTTGTTTTAATTTATATCTCTCACAAAATACTTTTAAAGTAAATCGAAGAATAATTTTTTTCAATACTTTCACTATTTTTTATAATAACAACCAATTTTCAAAATATTCATTCTTTCGAAATCGTGTTTTAAAATGAAAGCAGATGTGCGATATGTGACATAATGGCATAATATCTCCTTGTACTTTTAGGTGGCGATCGCTAAGATATGCCTTTAAACCAGCGTCAATCAGTTTGTTCTCAATCGGATGAGAACATGTGAAATCTAAATCAATTTTGAAAGGGTAAGTTGAACGTAAGGGTTGCTAAAATATGTTCATTTGTGAACTAGGCATTTTATTGAGATATTTTTTGGTATTATACTGTATATACAGGGTGTTGCCTAATAAGTGCGAAAGTTTTTAGGGGGTGGTTCCTTGTTGAAAATTAAAGGGGGTCTTTCATGTGAACAAAAACTCTTAGGCCTTTCCTTGAAAAGTTACACGTTTCCAATTGAAGAGTTGAAGGAATGACATTTTGCGGGCGTGTTCTACCAATAAAAATGTTACCTATGAATTTTTATTTTTATTTTGTTGTGTTCTTTTGAAGAGGTGAACCATGCAAACCCCATTTTTTACCAGAACTTTTTGAGAAAACAAAATTTCTTCGTTTCAAAATATGTGTTGAGAAGAACAATTGATTGAAAAACTTCTTTACTCCTGTGTTGTTCTGAAAAGCATTATCGTGCATGAACGGATCTTCTGTAAATGGAATCGAAAAAATCAAGTAGGTGCTGTCACGTTTTGTTTGCACAAATCACTACTGCAATCGCATTTTTTTTAAATTATTCCGCTTGTTTTAACTTTCAATGTAGGCATGTAGTACCAGTATCATGTTTTGTTTTAATATGTAGTGAACCAAATTGAAAATACAAACAAACCAAAATTATGTGTATTAAAACAGAGAAAAAGGTAATAGATCAAACGGAACGGAGTTATAAAAACTGCTCGAAATGACCATCTCCAACCTTTAGGCAGGAATCAAGCCTTCGTCTCATAGACGGGCGCAAACGTTGACATATTTCGGCGGTGTTTTGGATTGTCTCGCAGGCTGGAATGATACGACTCCTCAAATCATTTACATATTCAATGGGAGTCGTATAACCAAGGACTTTAGGTGACGCCAGATGCAAAAGTGGTTTATGTCTGGAGATCTGGGAGGCCAATGTTGAGGTCCTGCTCGGCCAATCCAACGATTTGGATACACGTCGTCCAAGTACTGACGAGCAGTTATGCTGAAATGGACAGGCGCACCATCGTGCATAAACCACATTCGTGGTCGATTGGCTAGTGAAATATTTTCAAGTAGAATGGAAAGCTGTTCCTGGAGAAGATTTTTAAAGCCTTAACGGTAGAAAATACGGTCCAATAATATTTTCGCCAATAATTCCGACCCACACGTTAAGTAAAAATTGATATTGGTACCGACCTTTTTGAATTGCATATGGGTTATTTTCGGTCTATAGATGATTGATATGGAAATTTGTAATCCCTTGCCTTGAAAAGTTGGATTCGTCAGTGAATGATACGTTTTCTAAAAATTGAGCATTTGGGTAATCATTTGAAAACTCCATCGACAAAAGTCGAATATGGTAAGGATACAATTGGTGATCCTTTACAATTTTCCAGATTACTTTATTGCTAACATTCAGGGCGGGTTTTAACACAGCCGGCATTCCTTTGGTGAAGGTTAACTACTGGTTTTCTCTGTAGATCATGGCAATAAAACCTACAGTTAGCAAAACCAAAGATGACTAGAGGGGATACAACCCGCGCTTAGCGTGTTAAAAATTTGTCTTGTACTCAATTTCGGATGATCTTCAGTCATATTAAGAACCTCTCCTTTCAATGCCACCGTTCTTATTACTAGTGGACGACCACAATCATTTGTTCGTTTTTGAAGAGTCCCTCTTCCACAGAGACGTTGGTGAAGACGTGCAAAAATTATGTGATGAGGTATCACGCGAGGATACATCTCTGCATAGAGCTGACTATCTTACAAATCCAACATCCAACAGCTGAAACCATAATCATGGGGGACTTTAATGTACATAACGCTGCCTGGCTCAAATTCTCTAACAAAACAGATGATGCAGGTCGTCAAGCTGAGGCCTTCGCCATCACTCATGGTCTAGAACAACTGGTCGAGCTACCAACCCGCATTCCTGATGTCAACAACCAGTCTGCCAATACACTAGATCTTTTCCTCACCACCAATCCTGACCCGTATAGAATAGAAGTTTGTGCCCCACTTGGAAACTCTGATCACACCCTCATCTCCACAACATGCTCTTTCCATTTACCATCGAGCAGCACAATACCACCCCGTCTCATGTGGCATTACAATTCGGCCGACTGGGAAGGTCTTCGTATGTTTTTCTCAGCGTTTCCATGGAAGAGAGTTTGTTTCTCTTCAGTAGATCCAACACGATGTGCTGAGACAATTTCTGAAATCATCATGTTGGGGATGCAAACTTACATACCGTATACCGAAAGAAGAACATCATCCGATAAGACCTGGTTTAATAGAAACTGCTCTAGAGCTGTGGCTTCCAAACAGGCAGCATACCATCGATGGCAAAAAAATCCGGGACCTGAGACCAGAGCAGCATATGTTGAGGCTAGAGGCATATGAAAAGAGACAATAGAATGTTCAAAAGATGCTCATAATGCCAAAATAAGATCAAAACTTGTTGAATGTCCCAACGGATCCCGTTCATTTTGGTCTTTCGCCAAAGCTGTGGGAAGAAACTTCACTTCCAGCTCTTTTCCTCCCCTAACCAAAGAAGATGGAACACTAGCAACGACTGCCCAGGAAAAAGCCAATATCTTTGCGCACCTATTTGCTGGAAATTCCACTCTGGATTCTTCGGGAAAACAACCCCCGAAAATTACACCTATTGACAGTCACATGCCCGAGATCACCTTTCGCCAACGTACTATCAGAAAGATTTTGCTGGGTCTCAACACCAACAAAGCCTGTGGATCTGACGGAATCCCGCCGATTGTTCTCAAGAAATGTGCCCCCGAACTAACACCTGTTCTTTGCAAGTTGTTCAACCACTCTTACAATTTGGGAGTATTTCCGTCCAATTGGAAAATTGCAAAAGTACAGCCAGTCCCTAAAAAAGGCAAAAAGACCCTACCTAGCAACTACAGACCTATCGCACTGCTATCTATTATTTCAAAGGTCATGGAAAAAGCCATCAACATCGAGCTCATGAAATATCTGGAAGACTCAGGAATTATCAATGATAGGCAATATGGCTTCCGCCATCAGAGATCAACTGGTGACCTGCTCGCATACGTCTCACATATATGGCAGCTATCTATTGAAAAGTATGGAGAAACTTTAGCTGTGGCATTAGATATCTCCAAGGCGTTCGATCGAGTTTGGCACCAGGGACTCCTCGCCAAGCTTCCATCTTATGGCTTGCCCCCTCAGCTGTGTTCTCTGCTTGCTAGTTTTCTCTCAAACAGGTCTCTCCATGTAGTGGTCGATGGAGTTTCATCTGACACTCTACTCATAAATGCTGGTGTTCCGCAAGGATCCATTCTAGCACCAACACTATTTTTACTTCACATCAACGACCTGTTGAAAGCAACTTCATGTCCCGTACACAGCTTTGCCGATGATAGTACCCTCCATACCGCTTTCTCTTCCAGGGCCCCTATATCAGCCCGTGAAACCAGGAATGAACGAGGAAGAAATGTTAACAATATAAATATGGACTTAGCAACAATTCTCGAATGGGGATCCAATAACTTGGTAGAATTCAATGCAAACAAAACACAAGCATGTCTTTTCTCTAGAAAAGCCGATCTCACTGTGCCTAACATAACTTTGTCAGGAGTAACCATACCACTGAAGTCATCCATATCGATGCTTGGTATTACTATCAGCAATAACCTTTCCTGGGAAAATCACGTGAGGTCCATTGCCAAAAGTGCATCCCAAAAACTTGGTTTTCGTTTCGTGCCAAGAGCTATTTCACCTCCAGTCAGCTGCTTATGATCTATAAGGCACAGATCCGACCTGTCCTGGAATACTGTTCCCATATTTGGAGTGCGGCACCTAAACATATCCTGAAGCTATTGGATTCTGTCCAAAAAAGGGCAATTCGTCTCGTCGGTGATGCCTCGCTTACAAACTCGCTCACTTGTCTGGAACACCGTAGAAAAGTTGGCGATTTGTCTCTATTTTATAGATATTTTCATGGGCGATGCTCTTCTGAAATATCAACAATCGTACCTCCTTTGGCAGTCTCTTCGAGATTAACCTGTCAAGTTCAGTCTTCACACCCCTTCGTGGTCACTTTGGAGACCTGCAGAACATCACTTTCCAAAGACTCATTCATCCAACGAACTGCGAGGCTTTGGAACTCATTGCCTAGGGAGGTGTTCCCCGAGGCATACAACCTCCAGAAATTTAAGAAGAACACCAACTCCTACCTTCTTTCCCTTGGTTCCCACGATGTTCTCTGAACATTACAGGATATCCCTTTTCGTGGGAACCAGAACATATAAAAAAAAAAAAAATTCCATTGGTACGACCATACATTAAATGCATATCGGCCATTTCAGTGTAAGAATATCATTTGTATTGAAGATTCAAAAGGCACAATTGAACTTTCGACTACCACATAAATATCAAAGTGACTTGACAGCCACCAAGTTAAAACAAGCAAAATAATTTTGAAATACTACCATTGAAGTCATAATTTGTGCAAACAAAACGTGGCAGGCACCTACTAGATTTTTCGATTCCATTTACAGAAGATCCGTTGATGTTGTATTTTTTTTTGTGAAACAGTTTTGCAATAAATCGTTCTTTTCGACAAATATTTTTAAATTCAGAAGTTTTGTCTTGTTAAAAAAATCCTGTAAAAAATAGGGGTTGCATGTTCCACCCTTTCAGAAGATCACAACAGGTAGCCATTTTATTGGTGGAACACATCCACAAAATTCCATTTCTTTAACTCTTCAGCAATTCCAAGAAAAAAAATATTCTCATTTTTGGAAGCATGTTACTTTTCAAGGTAAGGCCTGAGAGACATGACATGAAAGACTTCCTTTGATTTTCGACAAAGAATTACTCCCTGAAAAAATTCGCACTCATTCAGCAATACCCTGAATGTACCAAAACCATTTTTAAAGTTATTCCCATACACAAAAAATAATACTTACTCGGAATTATATTTTCCTCGTGAATCGTCACAAACCTATCCCTATCCCACCTGGCTTGCTCGTGGAAAAACCCGAGGGCGTGCATCAACTCGTGGATGGCGTTTCCCTCGGTGCCAAGACAATTTGTTCCGTTTTTGTCAGGCGCCTGCAAACTGAGCAACTGCGCCCCGCCGTACCGCCCCACAAAGGACCAACAACCTTCGGGATACTTCGTGGGCCAGATGAGGATGAAGTCCTTGGCCTTGCCGTCCCAATGGACGAATCGCACGCAGGTCATGAAGTTCAGGATTCTTAGGGCCGTCATGATTGTCACTCGGTCCGATGGTTCTGAAACAGTGTGTATGTTACGAAATATTCTTGCTGAGAAAGGGATAAATTATTCAAGCTATACAAGAAGAATAAAGACACGCACTCATACAATGAATATAATATCTATCGAAACAAAATAGTTAAACTGATTTCAGAACTGAAACAAAACTACTACAAAAATATAATTATGCAAAATTCGAAAAATAGCAAAAAAATATGGCAAACAGTCAATGAGTATGCTAACAGAAATGTAACAAAAGTAGATAATAATATAACCGAGATCCTGAATGACAATAACGAAATTGAAAAGGATCTCACTAATATTGTCAAAATATTCAACAAACACTACGCCACTGTAGGTGAGAAAATGGCAAACGACATACAGGTCGCAAACAAGCAGACAGTACATACTAAAAATGAAACCCGAACTACATTAAATTCGATATTTCTACAGCCCGTTACGGAAACTGAAATGAAAAATATTATTCATTCTTTGAAAAAACACTTCGTCACCAGGCTTTGACAACTTCACAACCTTAGCCCTAAGAGAAATAAGCAACTTTATTGCAAAACCATTATGTCACTTAATGAATCTTATGTTTAGTGAAGGAAAATGTCCAACTCAGTTCAAAATAGCTGTAATAAAACCAATCTTCAAACATGGAAATCGAACTGACCCAAAAAATTACCTGCCCATTAGTATCTTATCCATTCTGAGTGAAATCTTTGAAAAGGCCCTAAAAGAACGGTTGGTAAACTTCTTAGAAAACACGGAAGCGTTATCTAAATTACAATTTGGATTTAGAACCGGAATATCTACCAATGACGCAATTGCTCTACTAGTGAATAAAATTTACTCAAACTTAGATAAAAAGCAGACCATGCGCAGGAATATTCATCGATCTGGGAAAAGCCTTCGATACCATAAGTCACAACAAGCTGTTATCCAAACTAAACGACATAGGTATTCGTGGCCCCGCGCTCTCACTCTTCCAAAGCTATTTAAAAAAAAGGAAACAACTAGTGAAGATCAATAAGACAATGAGTATCCAAAGAGAGATTTTTCATGGAATACCACAGGGAACAGTATCAGGACCCATACTATTTATAATTTATTTAAATGAACTGCTATATTTGAATTGTCAAGGAACAATAATTTCATACGCTGATGACACCGTACTTCTAATGGATGGAGACTTTTGGGAAGAAGTAGAAACCAAAATAAAAAACGATTTAGGAAAAATAATAAAATGGTTCGATGACAATCTCCTCACAATTAACATGGATAAAACTGTATATCTACCTTTTTCAAATTATAAAAATGGTCTCCCAAATACTGAACAATTAGACCTAAATCTACCTTTGAGAAATAATACGTATAATATTCAAACAACAACCAACACACAAATTATTGATAATAACCTAAAATGGGATCTTCAAATTCAGAACGTGACCAAAAAAATAAGATCATTAATGTACCTCTTCAAACAAATGACATTCATACTATATGAAAAAAATCTGAAATGCATGTATTTCAGTTTGGTCCAATCACTCCTGAACTATGGCATAACCGGATGGGGTGGTGCATACTCTAATAATATAAAACCTCTAGAAATAGCACAGAAGAAAATAATCAAAATAATGTATAAACTCAATAGCCAGTATTCATCGATTCTGCTTTTCCAGAATTCTAAATTATTGAATATTAGGAATCTATTCTACAAAACCTCAATACTCAATGTAGTCAAACATAATTTAATATATATGAATAAAAGTCACATTTATTCAACAAGATTTCGAGAAAATGCCAATATAGTGCTCCCTAAGTCTCAGAAGTCCATTGGACAGCGAAGTTTCCTACACGTGGGACAGAAATTATACAATTATCTACCAATAAGTTTAAAAAAAGAAATTAACAAAAAAAAAACAAAAACAGTAACAAATTGGCTACTTATATCAACAGTCAAAATACTATTATAAACACACCAATAACAGAATAGATACATGTATATACAATCCAATCTGAAATCTGCTGAATCACCATTGTTATCAGTAGTAATACCACTAGTGACTGAATTTTCGCGATAATTCTGTCGATTTATTTCATAACGAAACTGAGTTGCTTGAAAACACCACGAGTCCGCAGGACGAGTGGTGTTTTCTTCAAGCAACTCAGTTGAGTTTAGAAATAAAAGACAGACTTATAAGATAAATTCAATCACGAGTGGTATTTTATTAGACTATTTCACGAACAAAATGAAAGGTGAAAAAATTTAAATTCGGCAGAATGAGTGGAAGAAATTTAATAATAATAAATAATTCAAATTTAATTATAAGCATGAAATATTTATTTAAACTATAAACGATTTGTTTCAATTATAATTTGTTACCTATAACAATAAATAATTTTTTATGAACACGAACATAATATATTATTCTCGACTATAATTATTATAAATGGTGCAATTGAAAACATTTGAATAGTATGACCGTTATTAGGTGGCTACAATGTATTGTTGGTATTATTACTTGATGTTCTTGAAGTACTCCTAAAAGTATTCACTATATTCTGATGATTTTCAGCACTAAGATGTAAATACGGTTTCATCGAGTTCGAACTTCCATGTCCAGTAATTTCCATAGCTTGTTGTTCACTAACGCCGGATTGTAGTAACTGACTAACTGCAGTGGCACGATTAGAGTGATTTATTATTTTTAGTTTTCTAGTATCTAATCCTATCTTTTCTGCAGATAGTTTTGATATTGTATTGATACCAATAGGGCAATTCTTGTACCAATTATTATTATTATATTTATTCCACTTGCCATTCACTGTCAGAAAAAGTCTGTCATTGGTGATAATTCCCCTTTTCGATATAAGTTTCCGGTATAATCTCACAGGACACATTTCAGGATTTTTCAAATTTTGAGTAAGCCATTTAGTATCTGCACAGTTTTTATCACCACCGTGGCGGGTTTTGGAGAATATCGGGTTATATGCAATTCTGTTTGTTAAACAGCCTTTGTTGTCAGTCTCTCCCTTAAAAAAATGTAACTTGGAAAACGTTGCTTCGTTACCTCTCCAAGCTAGTTCTACGCAGCTATGTGAAAAAACTTCTTTTGGAGTCCCTCTGGCGTGACTCGTCCCATTGTAAGCACATATTTCTATATTCATCTGTAGTCATAGCGACAGAACTCATTTTATTTTTTTCGGGTACAACTTGCAACAATTTTCTCTTGCTATCTCGAGCCGCTCTCGCCTCCTTGAACATTATATTTTTGAAGGGATCAATATGTCTATGATACTCACAAAAATATTTTTCTTGTACTAATTTTGCAGTAGTGTTCCATATGGTTTTGATAACACTCTCCTTGTAATCACTACCATAAATTTTCCGCATATTGAATGCCCAGTCTTTTAGAATGAATGCTAATCTTTCGTTGCTATTTTTTGCATCTAATTTGTAGTTGCGTTCCGCACAGAACGTCATAAATTGTCTCCATATATAAGAATTTGTTTTTTTTTGTGTTACTGGGTATATTTACTTCAAAATTTTGGTTTATTACTTCATTTGAAGTAGCACCGAAGCGACTCATTTTGACGTTTGCAGCTACAATTATTTTTGGTCAAACTGTCAAACTTTGCATTGCGATCCGTATCCATGGTTACGTCGTTGAAAACACCATGCTGATAGACCAATCAGAATTGAAAGACAGCTGGTGTTTTCGCGATAATACAAGCTGTCTCTGGTTTTTGATTGGTCAGATTTTATGAAAATTCCAAGGTGCGTGGAATAGTCAATATAAGTCCAAGTTCTATACCTATATATTCTAACTACAATATTCATTTATCAACATAGTAGTATTTTTATTAGTCTGTAATATTTCAGAAAGTCTTAATTTTTCATTATATTAGAAACACTCAATCTACTATAAATATTATTATTATTATTATTGTGTGTGTACATGTTTTACTCTACATTCGTGAGTGAAGTGTATATGTATTTATAAATGTGTAATTTACTAATTTATCAGTCTGTGACCACTGTTATTGTTACATTTATGTAAATTCTCTCTCACATACTTTAAATTACCTTAAGTAACTTTATATTATTTTACTAGTATGTACTTAATTTTTATTACATTAGTTTAATATATTTCAAAAAGATCAAATACCGCTTTGAGTCTTGGAACACAGTCTAGCTTAGGCTAAAGTGAACCTGGACATTAGAAATTTGATCAATTTGAAATATCTGATATTTTATTTTATTTAAAATGTTATTTATTCAAAACTGTTTATGTTTACATTGATAATCTTTATGCAAATGAACTGAATAAATATTTTATTATTATTATTATTATTATTATTATTATTATTAGTTACGGCATTCAATTGATTGGAATATAATCCTATGGAATATGAACAAGGACTGGTGGCTCAATTGGCAGAGCGTTCGACTAGAAATCGAAAGGTCCCAGGTTCGATCCCTGGCTGATCCACATTTTCATTTTTCAGTTCTAGTTTTCATTTTCTCGACTGAATGCCACAAACCATTTTCATTGATATTCAATTACAGGCGCTATCCACTTCATTATTTGATCCCATTAATGTTTAGCGAGCCATTCCTTTTGGCAGTTTTTCTGGATCATACTCAAAATGAACTTTGTCCTATTCCTCCAAACAATCAATTAGTAATATACAGGGTGCCCCAAACTCGATAGCCTATTAGACGTATCTGGAGAAAAGGACACAAGATTATTTTGAAAATTTGGTTTTTTGGGTAATTAGTTTTGCTCTATCGATCTAAAATATTTTTGGCGCTGCGACGTTGCCGCTTATATTGAAAAGTAGCAACAACTTTGGTATTTTAAATGAGACGCTATGCACCTCCTGGCTCCATCATCAGACCAACTCCAAGATACCAAATTATAGTATTGTCAACCAAACTACATATGCATACCAAGTTCCATTTCGATACGACAATTGAAATTGACTTCCCAGATTTGATTACATTGTTTGTTAGTTACAAGTGAAGCTAATAATTGCGTGTTAATGATAAATAAATTATAAAAACAGTCGATGGATCTCATCATCGGTTCACAGCAGCAACCTCGTATTTGTGGTGATATCTTTATATATATATATATATATATATATATATATATATATATATATAATTCTACTGTACGTGTGTATGTGTGTATGTCACTGAACTCCTCCTAAATGGCTGGACCGATTTGAATGAATTTTTTTGTATGCATTTGAGTGGCGCCCTGGATGGTTTCATTCACAAATCAGCCCGGCAGATGGCGCTGCAGTCGGTATCTAGGATACTGCAACTGAACGGTTCGACCGATGCTCATGAAATTTTGTGTGCATATCGGGTAGGTCTGAGAATCGGTCAACATCTATTTTCCATCCCCCTAAATGTTAAGGGTGGTCGACCCCTTGATTTTTTTTATTTTTCAGACCAAATTTTTGTTTTTATTTTTTTATGATACAGCATTCAAAAAAACATACAACACTGAATTTTCACCCTTCTACGATCAACCCCTATTTTTTTTCACAAGATTTTTATTTTTATTTTGTCATGGATAACGGAAATAACGGGATAACGAAAAAACGGGAAAACGGGATAACGGAATGACTAAGGGAATATCGGGAAAACGTAATAACGGGATAAATAAAAACGGGATAACAGGAAAACGGGATAACAGGATAACGGGGATGACATGATAACGAAAAAACGGGATAACGGGATGACAGGATGAGGGAATAAGGGGAAAACGAGATAACATGATAAAGAAAAAATGAGATAACAGGAAAACGGGATAATGGGAATAACGGGATAACGAAAAAACGGGAATACGGGATGACAGGAAAGGGAATAACGGGAAAAAGAAAACGGGATAAAAAAAACGGGATAACGGAAAACGGGATAACGAAAAACGGGATACGAAAAAACGGGATGACGAAAAGGGGAAAACAAGATGAAGAAAAAGGGATAACAGGAAAAGAGATAACGGGAATAACGGGAATAACGGGATAACGAGGACAACGGGAAAACGCGATAACCGGACAACTGGAAGCGGAAGGAGTCAAAAGCATAATCTAGATGAAACAACATAAAGGAAAACATAGAAAAAAAGAAATTCTACGCGGACGAGAGTTTTCTGGAAAACATTTTTGGACATGACAACGTCTGTCGGGTCCATATATAATTACATGTCCTGACTAACTGATTCACTGATTGACTGATATACGATCAACGCCCGACCAAACCGCTAGACCTAAGAGCTAAAATTATTTCTTTCGTGCATTGATTTGGTCCGCTTTGAAAAACAATATTAGTTGAAAAGTAACACGCGAAGTTATTATATACAGAAAACTTGTTACGAATAAATATTCCACATAAAAAAGGGCCTCAATTAGAATTAAAGTCACGATTCTTGAATATATTTTCAAAACCATTAGATAAAAATGTCATTAACAGTGTGTGGGCCAGATCGTTTAATTCTCATTAAGTAGTCCGCTTTACATTAGAAACAGGTATCTTAATGGAAATATATTTGTCTACAAATCATTACAATAATGAAAGAAATCAAAAATGATATTTCAATTTATTCGATGATTAAGGCCTCAATTAGAATTAAAGTCACGATTCTTGGAATATATTTTCAAAACCATTAGATAACAATGTGTGGGCCAGATCGTTCAATTGTCATTAAATAATCCGCTTTACATTAGAAACAGGTATCTTAATGGAAATATACTTGTCTACAAATCATTACAATAATGGAAGGAATCAAAAATGATATTTCAATTTATTCGATGAGCTATTACTGAAACCATTTACATTCACATTCTCGAAAAAACCCATCTTTCTATAGAACTTCAAGAGTAACACCTGCATAAAATTAATTATATTTAATACAATTTGTAGAAAAATAATAATGTTTTCACATATTCACATAGCGATTTTCAATTATATCACGTTTTTAAGGAGAGATTACCTTTCATTTTGTATAAAATAAGCTTGATTGAAAACGCAAAATGTTTGTGATTAAGTTATCCATGGCACCCTGATCAAATACAATACAGAGGATCAAAGTTTGAAATCTCGTAATTCAGTTCTTTTTCCACAATGTAATTGACTGTGATGGATAACGATTTATCAATATTTTTCAACGGCAAAAGATCGTGACATTAAAATTTAAAGAATTACGGAGTTCTTGGTATACTTTTCATCAAACTTCTCCTTCCGGGTGTCCCAGTATACCTGTTCCAATGGATTATCTCAGCCATTTCGAAAGATAAAAATTTGAAAATTTCATGATCTCCAATTCGTTCAAGGAACCTTCAACTGAGAGAAACAAAAATTGAAAGTCACTTCCGGTTTGACCGGAAGTGACTCTGACTTTTTTATTTCAAAAAGCACCCTGTATATTTTTTTCAATTTTTTATTCCTACCCAAAATTATCTTTCCAACGATGTATCACACTTTGTATTTCACATTTAATTTGATGGAGAAAACGTCAATTGAAATTTCAAATTGAAAGAATTGCAGTAGGCTACGATATTTTGTGTAATGTTGATTTTGACTTCGATAATAATTGATAATTTATGAATGGTTACACCTTATCTTCATAACGAGTTGCATACAATATTTTTTCTACGTTCATGCAAAAATCAAAAAATGTTTCATTTAGGTGGTACTAAACTGTAAGGAAGACATTGTTTGTTTAAAACTATCTGCTAACGAAAACTAATTTTATTTCTAACAAATTGCATTTTGTAGTAATTTCATAGTCCATTATGTAATGAATATGATTGACAATTATATGAAACATGCAACTATTTAAAACGTAATACAATCTCACAGAAAATGGGCTAAATTTGGAGTCGATTTGAAAGTTTATGTCTGTCATGATGACAGAACGCTATAGTAGAATGACAGATGAGTTCAACAAAAGTCTTTATTGCACTCAGTGCAATAAAGAACCAGTTTTTCCACCAAATAAAGTTCTGTATTTTGCATGAACGTAGAAAAGGAAATATTTCTCACTTATAATAGTCATCAATAAAGAAAACCTTCCTCGAATTGAAATCAACTATGTATTTTACCGAACGTCAAACAAAGAATGAATAGTAAAAGAAACAATTACAAATAAAGGGTTCGAAATGTTGACCAACTGCTTCTACACATCTTTCAGCTCGTTGGAGTAGTTCACGCGAAGTAACCTCAGCATTGAGAGCTCTACATTCATTCCTCATTTTGTTTTTTAGATCTTCCAAATCAATAGGAGGAGTCTGGTACACACGATCTTCCAAATACCCCCAAAGGAAGGAATCCAGCGGTGTTAAATTTAGAGATCTTGCAGGCCATCTTATCGGTCCTTACCGCTACAGCATTGTGGGGGAGAGGGACCATCCTGTTGAAAATGAATGTTTCTACGCATATGTAAAAGAATATTTTCAAGAAAATGAGAAAGTTCATCCCGAAGGAATTCTAGGTACAATCGACCAGTTAACGTACCATCGTAAAATTTTGGTCCTAAAATGAATCCATCAATCATGCCGCACCATACATTGACTCCCTAGATAAATGGAAACTCATTTTGCCTTAGCCAGTGTGGATTATTTTGCGACCAATAATGACAATTATGTCGTTTTACAGTTGTATAATTATGGAAACGACTCTCATCGGACCACAATATCGAGCTGATAATACCATCTTCACGTGCCGTAGCTAACCAAGCGAGTACCGCAAGTCTCCTCTCGTAATCTGTGGGTAGCAATCCCTGATGCAGATGAATTCTAAATGGTTTGAATTTGACAATTTTGAGAATGCGCTGAATTGATGAACGAGAAATACCGCTCTCCTGTTCTATGTTTCTAATAGAGATATGGGGATCAACAACCACTCTTCCTAAAACTGCAACAGTATGCTCTTCGTCCGTTGCATTTTTTCTTTTAAAGATAGTACGCTTTCTATGAAATGATCCACTTGTTGCCAAATTCGAAGCCAAGCGTGTGAAATACATAGCGCTTGGCATTCGTCCATCAGGGTATTTCTTTCTGTATGCACGTAGGGCAGCCCGACGATTATTTTCGCATTTTCCATAAATTAGTGTCATATCCAATTTCTCTTGATTAGTGAAGTTATCATCATTTTCACGGTTATTTATTTTTGAATGTTGGTTTCTCTGACTCGCACAGAACTATTGAGAATTATCAACTGTCAAAGTTATAAACAAATGTATTCAAATGTTTCCATGGCACACTAAGGTTTTCATTTAAGAATTATTAATTTTTCCAGTTCTACTACAATTCTAATAATTTGAAATTTGACGTTTTCTTCATCATCCTGTTCATATTTTCAATGAATCATCGTTCATGAATTATCAATTATTATTGAAGTCAAAATCAAGATTACACAAAATATCGTAGCATACTGCAATTCTTTCAATTTGAAATTTCAATTGACGTTTTCTTCATCAAATCAAATGTAAAATACAAAGTGTGATACATCGTTGGGAAGATAATTTTGGGTAGAGATAAAAAATTGCAAAAAATATACAGGGTGCTATTTGAAATAAAAAAGTCAGAGTCACTTCCGGTCAAACCGGAAGTGACTTTCAATTTTTGTTTTTTTCCAGTTGAAGGTTCCTTGAACGAATTGAAGATCATGAAATTTTCAAATTTTTATCTTTCGAAATGGCTGAGATAATCCATTGGAACAGGTATACTGGGACACCCGTTATAATATACCTTGTTTCTCAAGATTATTTTCAGTTCATCTATTACACAGCAATCGAAATTTGCAATTGGACCTGGAGTATATGTGAAAAATCGATAGTTTGCCAATATCGGTACGAAAATTAATGATTTTTTTCAATGTTTCAACAGCCGTAAAATTAAAGATGTCTTGACTGTGGAACCTGATGGAATTTTTGGATTCTGAGGAACAAAAGATCGTGACGTGACGTCCGTCATAGGAAGTATTTTCTATGAAGCCTACCTGAGAATCCAAATATGAAAAAACAATTGCAGCTGAATATGTTGAAATATATTCACTCTAGTGGAATATTGTTAGAAAAAAAGGATAAACAGTTATGAAAGCCCTTCACTAAAAGCATGCTAAAAATTAAGAGATTAGTTGAAAATGCTTCAGAAAAGATATGAGGCGCTTATTCCTAGATTTTTCAATACCCCTATATATTTCCCAATGAATTCAGAAGACACTTTGAACATAAGTTTTCGAAAAATGTTAGGACACATCAATCCTAACATTTTTCGCTAGCTATCTTACTTTAGGAGACCGTATCCATACATATCAGCGACCCTGTATTTGCTACACAAAGAAAATAATAATAATTTGTTGAACACGGCAACTTTTCGGAATAACAGGTGCTTTGCCTTTCTATCCTCATATATAGTTTCACTATAATTTTTTCTCATTACCCACCCCTTATCATCGTTATTAATTGCCTATAGAAAAAAAGTTAAATGTAGAAATTGTGTGGTTATGACTGAATTTTGATAAAAAATTCTATCAAAAATACAGTAGCGTGCAGATTTCAGGGGATATATTTTTTAAATGGGATACCCTGTATATCATTGACAGAAATTTTAGGGTTTTTCAAAATCTATTACAATAAATAAAAATAAAGTATACAGGATCAGTCAAAAAGTCATGACGAAACAAAGTTACTTTTCTTTAATGGAACACCCTCTATATTATTCCATATTTCAATTCTTCTCAAAATTCTTAATAAAATTGATATAGCACATCACATCCCAAATATAACAGTTTTCGAGATATCAAATTTTGAAAATTATATAAAAATATAGTCAATCAAGTTACCTTTGGAGGTTTCTAGCTTCCTAGCAACGCTGCATCGTTCGTTTGTCTAACAACACATGTCAAAAAAATACATTCAATGTGAATAATTTTCGCGCAAAATGGCACGTTTGAGTGAAATCGAGCGTATTGAAATTCTAATGATCATAAGATATGGTGATAGAAGACGAATTTGTGACCAAGTAGTGGATATTATTAATGAATTGCATTCCGATCATGAACCTCTTTCTAAATCAACTATTCAAAAACATTGCAGCGTTTTCATGAAACTGAAGGTGTCAAAGATCGACCAAAAAGTGGAAGACCAGTAAGCGTTACAAATGAAAAAAATTCTTTGAATGTCATGTTAGATGTGGTGGAAAATCCAATAAATTCGTCACAACAGAGGGTTTTAAATCATAACATGCGTCGATATTCCATTCAAAACATTTGCAAACTGCAAAAATTCCATCCATATCAAAATTCATTTGTTACAAGAATTGAGTGAAGACGACTCATCGTAGAATCGAGTTCTGTGAAGTTATTATGGATAAATTAAACGAAAATGTTAACTTTGTCAACCACATATTGATTTCTGACGAATCTACATTTTGTTTAAAAGGGCACGTAAACCGACACCACTGTAGGTATTGGTCAGACCAAAATCCACATTGGATGGAGAAAGTTCACACTCAACGACCACAAAAAGTAAATGTTTGGTTTGGCATCATTGGTGACACGTCATAGAATAAACGGAAATAGAATGAACGAAAATTTGAACTTATTACTTTTGCAAGAGCATATTATTCCAGAGCTTGGACGATTACTCCCGAACAATAACAATCCCAATTTGCCGACAAAACAAATATGGTTTCAATAAGATGGGGCTCCTCCACATTTTGGCATATCTAGATGATACTTTTCCTGATAAATGGATTGGACGCAGGGGAACAATTGAATGGCCAGCTAGGTCTCCCGATATAACCCCAATTGACTTTTTTCTGTAGGGGATGCATGAAAAATGTAAAGAACAAAAATAGGCCGCAAAATATAGAAGAGTTGCAAGAAAGCATAAGGCATGAAATTTCCACCATTACTCCCAACATGATTTTAGATTCACTACAAAATTTTGTTCAGCGAATTCATTACTGCCAGGAGGTAAATGGTAAACACTTTGAGCATTTTATTGAATATAATTCCAAAGAAAATATTTGTTGTTTGATAAAACTTGTTTTCTCCCTTTTTTTTCTTGCATAACTATTGTTTTTATAAAATTTAAAATATCCAGGACATTCATTAAAAATACATTTTTTCGTTTCATGCATTTTTATCAACCCTGAATATGCTTTTTTATTTTCTATAAAAAAATAATAATTAAAATTTGATCATATTCATAATACGTGTAATTTTCATAATAAATATCCATCATTTCGGACTTTTTCTTTAATAAATTCGAGAGTAGTAAAAAGTTATTTTCAAAATTAGATATCCCGAAAACGGTTGAATTCAGGATACGATGTGCTTCATCAATTTTATTTAGAATTTTGAGAGGAATTGAAATATGGAATAAAATACATTTTTCTCTAGCTAGCTTACTTTAGGAGATAATCGACCGTTTCCATACATATCAGCGACCCTGTATATTGAGTTAGTTATCCTATTCCTAATCGTTTTTTCACTGAAATGACCTTCAAGCAATGTATTGTAATTGAAGAAAACTCAGACATAACTCCAGCCTTTCCCTTATGAGTCTCTGTTAAAAGTTGTACGCGTAATTTTTTTTATGGTTTGTAGTACGTGGGATTTTGGAAAAACTTTCACCTAATTGATCGCTCCATTTTTTTAACTACATTCAGAATTTTCTAAAAAATAATACAGCGTTTTAAAAAAGCCTATTTGCGAATGAATATGGATAGGCTTACTTTCGAAATGAAGCAGTATATCTAGCTATTCTCCCTGGTTTTCCTGAACTACACGCTTTTTTCTACTAAATCTGAAGATATGATTCAGTTGAAAAAGGAAACATTCTCAATTGAATATTGATAGAAAGATTTTTCTGTGAATTGAAAAATCCACGATTAAAATGAAGTTATTTTTTGTGAATGTCTAACAGAAAACAACTACTTCCCCGGCTAAAGCCACGCTGGACATTGAACTACATCTGATAGATATTCTGAAAAGGCCCTAACTCAAAAAAAAATCTGAAATTGAAAATATGCATTTTCATTCAGATGGTTATTTGATTTTCTATTCCAGTCTTAATTAAGAACTCATAAAGATGAATGAGGCAAAGAAGAATGTTTTCTAAAAGAGAGTACTCACCAGAAATCATTCGTAACATTGACGCAGGAGAGACATCGCATTCACTGGGTCTTCAATACATTTTTGTCGACGAAAATCTATTTCACGCTTCCACGATCATCAGGAAGACCGAAAGAAATGGGAAACACATTTTCAAGAAGCAATCTCACTTTGCAAAGATGGAAAGAGTTAGAATCATTTCTTTTGGAGAGACACTTTGAAATTAGTGTTTTCTGACATTAAAACCTGTCATGGGGTATGATAGATTGATTTGTTGAAAATATAAACAGGATGTTCATAAAATCAGATGTGGAATCATCTGCGACTGAAAGATAAACTTTAGTCACTATCTTCCATCGTCAAGATAACCTCTTGTGGGGTATTCATGTTGAAAAAGGAAACATTCTCAATTGAATATTGATAGAAAGATTTTTCTGTGAATTGAAAAATCCACGATTAAAATGAAGTTATTTTTTGTGAATGTCTAACAGAAAACAACTACTTCCCCGGCTAAAGCCACGCTGGACATTGAACTACATCTGATAGATATTTTATGAACATCCTGTTTATATTTTCAACAAATCAATATGATTCAGGTTTTGGTGAATATTTTTGCATGTTTTTTCTGACAGTGTTGGACGATTTGGATACAACACCCTATATGCACTTTTTGCTGCACGTTTATTTTTGTTGTTTTGTATATAACGAGTATATAATTGAACTTTTCCTTCCTCACTGTAAACCATTTTGATTATTCCATTAAATAAATGTCACTAAACAAACATAATATAGTTGTCATTTTCACAGGTTACTTTAAGTTATTCGACGTTTAATAACTCAAAAACGATATAAGATAGGTTAACATATGGTATATTTTTGAAATCGGGAAAAAAAGATCATTACAAAAATTCATTGATATACAGGATGTCCCATTTAAAAAAAATATCCCCTAAAATCTGCATGCTACTGTATTTTTTATATCATTTTATAAAAATTCAATCATAACCACGCAACTTTTACAATTTTTTTATAGTGAAACTATATACAAGGATAGAAAGTCAAAGCACTTGTTTTTCCGAAAAGTTGACGTGTTCAACAAATTATTATTCTTTTTTTTGTGTAGCAAATATATTGAGTCAGTTTCCTATTCGTGATCGTTTTTGCACTGAAATGACCTTCAAGCAAACAAAGTATTGTATTTGAAGAAAACCCCTTCAGATATAACTTAAAGTGTTAAAAATTGCCACCTACCATATAGAGGACTGATATAGATCGGTACGATTCCATTTTTCCACATTCTATCTGGGAACACATCAAATCTGAGTTCCACTCTCCAGTAATTGTAGAATTCGTTGGTTAGGGCTATGTCCCCTTGATATAATCCGGGAGACACTTCTGGATCCAGATATCCTTCTTCGGCTTCAGTTGCATTGCGGACTTGAGAAAAAACAAATGAATGTTCAGTGAATATAAACCCCGCAGTTTGATGAATATTTTTTCGGGGCGATCCAGTGGTGGGTCGACAGAATATTCCAGATTTATTTATAGATTTGTTTTTCAAAAGTCAACAATTCAAGATGACTATGCAAGATAATGACCCAAATAATTGATACCTGAAGGTATTAGGGTAATGTTCTTTCAAAATTTAAGGATTTTCGGTGGTGGTTGGAAGATGGCCGATGAGTTTTTTCGAAATTGAAAGTAAAAAAGAAAAAAATATGATTTTCTTATTTTTGGTTAAATAGGTTTCTGAGATATATCGAACAGAAATAAATATTTCTGTAAAATTTATAAATCATGGTTTACCATTTTTTACGATCCTCCAGCGATTTAACTGTGGGATATATCCCAAAATTAGTTTAATCTTGCCTGTGCAGCATTCAGGTTATATGTCCTTCTACTCACACTTGATACATTTTGCAATTCCAAGATTTATCGATATTATACTCGCATGCAAAAAACGCAACAAGTTAATATTTAATCTTTGGTGGAAATCCATTATATCTCAAAGTGGAGTGCTGGTGATGAAGAGGGAAATGATCTCAAAATCTTCTCCACAACATTTATTTACGCTGAATAATCAGACATGTTTCGGTACCAGACGGACCCATCTTCAGCTAATGTTCAAACATTCTAAAAATCTAAAAATATTTTTGTATCATTGTTTTTCAATTCTCTTTTCATAATGTTTCAACATTAACTGAACATGGTGCCGTCTGGTACCGAAACATGTCTGATTATTTAGAGTCAATAAATGTTGTAGAGACGATTTTGAGATTATTTCCCTCTTCAAGTTAATATTTGATAGAATTTGTGGACCATTAATTTTTAATTTTTATTTCAATTTTCATATATTTTTTAGCAAATTGTGGATAAAATAACTGATTTTAACTTTCATATACAGGGTCAGTCATAATACAGGGTTAATTAAAAGGTTGTCGTACAACCCAAACTTTAAAACACTCTGTGGAATAATTTCGTAGCCAAATTCTTCCAAATTAACAATTTTTGTTGAGAACCATTCCTTTACTACAATTTGTTTTTTAGTTCATGTCTTCAGGTGCACTGGTTCATTTTTAAGAGTGAAATGAACTTGCCACCAACAGTTTACTTGAAAAAATGTATTTTTTTGACGAGGTATCACCCCTCCAGCTCTTATAACTGCCAGCATACGTCGGTTCACACTGTCAATAAGGTTACGAACAGCATCTTGAGGGAATATTCTGCCATTCCTGCTGACGGGCTAAACAGAGCTCATTTACCGTAGTCAGACCTACTACGAAATTTCTCCATGCTCCATGGGGTTGAGATCAGGTGAACATGCTGGCCAGGTCATTTTATTAATATCAAAACTTCCGCGCGGTATTGTGTAACACACATTGCTGTATATTGCCGCGCATTATCCTGCATTAGAATAAAGCCTTCGCCTTCAAATCCACTAGAAGGTAAAACGTAAATGCTTGATTTATCCTCAATATATCGGTGGCCCGTCAAGGATCTATGGATGACCACCAACTCAGTGCCTCAGGCCTCCTGGGTTATTCCTGCCCAAACCATTACTGAGTCTTCTCCATAGCTCAGACATATTTAGAAAAATCTGCTGGAGATACTATGAGTGGAACCGATATCGTTTTCCATTTGCTATTAACTCTTCCAAAGTCCTATGATACGATAGTTACAGCTTTAGAAACGTTGAACCCTGACTCACTGCAATTATCGTTTGTGAAGAGTAGACTTCTCAATGGGGAAATTAAAAGATATGGAAAAGGTGCATGTCATAATTCAGAAAGTTCTGCTGCTTTTTCGGGAGAAACGAAGCTGTTCGAATTCCGTTGCTATTTTTAACCGACGAAACCAAAAAGGAGGAGGTTCTCTAGTCGACGCGTACATTTAATTTTTTTTTATGTATGATCACGCATAACTTTTTACTGAGACGTCCGATTCCGATAAAAAAAAATTCCGTGGATAGGGTCCCATTCGAATTTGAAATCCACCCCTAAGGGTAGCAAAATGAAGGATATTGATCACTCACCCTTTGAATTCTGGTCAGTTAACCGATTATATCAGCTATAACTTTGTACTGGATCTTCGATTTGGATGATTCATTCTTTATCAGATAGGGTATACCTCATAGTTGATCATATTTGGATTTCGAATGGAATTATCCACCCTTACGGGTAGAAAAATAGGGGATAATTGATTTTTCACTTGTGAACATTGACAATGACAGATCGCTAGTGTCATTATCACAATAAATATATTCTAAGAGAGGATGGAAGTAATGAAATAAACTAACCAGAACAACAAAAATAATGTATATTATAACAAATAGTAGAAGTAGATAATCATATTATTTAACTGATAATAGTTGAAGTAAGGTGGGTAAGTAAGTATTTTGGAAGTATTGAAAAAACAAGCAGTTAGTATATAGTAGATTTCAGCCACAAAAAATTGAAAAATAAAAACTTTTTAACAAAAAATTAAACCGACGAAATATGGAACTGAAAAGTAAAAAATAAAATAAACCTTCTTATTCTCAATAACTGAGCTCCTAAACTAATGTAAGTAACTGATTTTGAGTCGGCGCCAAACAAACATTCAACGAAGATCATTGAAATACTTCAAAAAAATTATCAGAATGTCACCGCCCAACTCGATGCCATCATTTCACGCCTTACCTAATTCATTTGGTTGTTTGTTTGGCGCCGACTCAAAATTATTTACTTACGTTAGTTTGGGAGCTTAATTATTGAGACCAAGAAGGTTTATTTTATTTTGAACTTTTCAGTTTCGTATTTCGTCGGTTTAATTTTTTGCTAAAAAGTTTTTTTTGGGGAAAATAGCACACAAGAAAAGTGAATGCAGAAAACTGAAAAAAAAAATTGTCAATAAAAGTCACTTAAAAAGTTTTCCTTCGAGATATTATTTCTGGAGTGAAATAAATATCAATATTTCAAAAGGCCCACCCCTAAAATTCACCAGAAAAACAAAATCGTCCGATCACCTTTAGGTTAGAAGGAGAATGAAGAAAACATCATGGATATTCCAAAAACATGTACTTTAGTAGTGTATGGACCCTTCATTTCAAATTTAGATTCATTTCAAATATAGGTAGAGTATGGATCCTTTATTTTAGTTTTAGTTGGAAGTGGGTCGTATCTCAAGAACGAGAAGAGTTAGAGTAATTCTGCGAACGGCATTCGATTCAGAATGGTTGAATCATAATATGCTCATGGTTTCAAGACAATCTTCGAAAAAAAAAATCTAAAAAAATCGCGTGTGAAACGGGCTTCAGTTCACGTGTGAGATGGGCTTTAGTTTACGTGAGAGAGGGACTTTAGTTCACGTGTGAGACGGGCTTTAGTTCACGTGTGCGACAGGCTTTAGTTCACGTGAGAGACGGGCTTTAGTTTATATTTAGTTGGAAGTTGGTCGTATCTCAGGAACGAAAAGAGTTAGAGTAATTTATTAGCGAACGGCATCCGATTCAGAATGGTTGATTTAGTATATGCTCGGGGAGTAAACGTGCACTCAACAAATCTTTCTCCGGTCCTTTTCCATAGTCTTTTTCGCCCATCTGGAGAATGTAAGCTGAATCTGGATTCGTCAGTAATAAGAACATTGTTCAATTGTCATAAATTCCAATGTTAATGAGTGGCAAATTGCAGACTAGCTACTCGGTGACGCCGACGCAGTTTGGCTCCAGTTGCTGGTCTGTAAGCTTTCAAACCAAACTCCTTCAATCTTCGGTGAACTGTCCACACACTAACAATTGATTTTTCGACTGCACTGATGTTAAATGACGACCCCGTAGATTTATAGTGTGAAGAAATCTGTCAACAATAGCAGTTTTCCGTTTTCTGCCACTGCCCTACGCTTATTTCTGCCAGTTTGTCTAAAACATTTCATTACTCTTTTGATGGTAGAGCGATTAACATGAAGGATTCTTGCAATATATTCATAATTATGTCCATCATTAACCAAAGCAACAGCTTCTGCGCAATTTTCAGCACATAAAACCACAGTCTTGCGTACAAAAATCACTGTCAATATTAGGGCAACAACGAGCAAAGCCACCTCGTAATAAAATTATATTTCATATAGCAAACTGTTGGTGACAAGTTCATTTCGCTCTTAAAAATGAAACAGGGCACCTGAAGCTATGAACCGAAAAACAAAATGTAGAAAAGGAATGGTTCTTAACAAAAATTGGTTATTTGAAAGAATTTGGCTACGAAATTATTCCACAGAGTGTTTTGAAATTAGGGTTATACAACAACCTTTTGATTAACCCTGTATAATGACAAATACGCGATCATTTAACAAAAGACTGGATACGCAAGTTTGCAAAAAAATTCATGAAAATTGAACTAAAAATAAAAATATTTTGGAATCTAAAATTTTAGAAAATATCAACTTTTTTTGCATGCAACTGTATTTTACCCCGAAATTCTAGTCAGAAAAACTCATTAATGAAATGAAACAATCGTGATTCAGCAAAATTTGATAGTCCCAAATGTTACCATGAAAATAAAATGATTTTTTTGTTACCGTATGAATGTTCGAAAGTTGCAAAATATTCTGTGTGATTATTCGAAACTACGTTTCTCAAAAAACCACTTGTGTATTGTTGTGACTAAATTAATACGAAAAAATGAATTTTAATAATAATAATAATAATAAATGCTTTTATTGGAAGGTTACATACTCTGTACATAGAACCTAACAAAAGGCAGGATTCAATATCTGCGCATGAAACATCATTGCAGAGCTTGCTCTTCCATCCAAAATGCAGCATTGAAATAATTTTAAAATATATATGACAAAACAACTACTTTTCCGCTTCACTCTTCTTTTCGAAAGCATTCTAAATTATAATTTTAACACAAATTCATTTCAGAAATGAGAAAATCAACTTTACGTGAAAATGCTTGAATTAGGAACGGGCAGTTTCATTCACAATTTCAGAAGGAGTATATTTTAACGCATCATGAGTTGTCCGTAATTTGCCAAGTTCGTTATTTCATCTCTTAATAAAAATTAAAATCATAAAGAAATTAGGACAAGCTTTTATACAAATGCACTAAAGAGGAAACATAATTTATCAACTAACTGTAACCTGTTTATACAGTATGCCTAATTCATAAAAATAAAACTAGCATGTACTCTGCCGGATCCAATTGTCGCAGTACCAGACAGGACCATATGCTTTATTCATCTATTCCAAAATACGCTTTGACTAAGCATTCTCTGATTTATGAAAGTATCAAGGTATACAATCATCCTCTTACTATTCTGTAAAATATTACAGAATTAAAAAAATTCCGAATATCAGTCCAAGATCTTTTAATCGAAAAGGCCTATTATTCGATCTATGAATTCTACTGTGATAACCTGTAAATTCTAAAGAGAGATAACCTATAAATTCTAACTAGACTTTAAATGTTCACCTTAACAAATCTGCATGTTTTTTTTTTTTTTTAATTTTTGTTTGTGAAATCTGAAATTTTGATGTTTGTAATACCTATATATTTGTTTTTTGACATGTGTTCTATTATATGTGTATTTCATGCCTCGTCAACAAGATCTATTTTCTTTGACAATAAAGTATATTTTGACTTGACTTGATTCAATTGTTTGACCTAGGTTATTATTCTATAAGTAGCAGATTCAAAATCTTGCCGCGCAAGAATACCTATTTTATATTCGCGGCAAGCTTTTGAATCTGCTACCCACAGAATAACCTAGGCCAAACAATCAAATGAATTATTTTTTCCTTTTTTAGTGCATTTGTATAAAAGCTCGTCTCAAAATGTCTTATTTATATATTTTTATTTTATTTATTATCAATTTCATAATCACAAAACTCGTCCGCCATATTTTGTTTTTCTAGCAAAAAATCCATAATGCACTGTCACCAGAATTATGAACACCTGCCAAATTTCACGTCATCGGACAACTAGAAGTGGGTCAATTTTAACTTGTAAGATTTTATTACAAACCCCCAGACATCATGTCAGGTGAAACTCAACAAAAGCTTGTAAAAATAGACGTTTAATTTCTTCTCTATCCCAAGATGCATGGGAAATATACATTTATATTAATATACACATACGCCACACACCTAAAGGAAAGTTGTTGTCTTTTGTGATGTTTAGATGAATTCAATTTCTAATATCATTCAGGAATCAGGTATTTTGGATGATTCAGAAAAAATATACCAGATCATATTTTCAATAAAGGGCTTCAAATTACTTCATCATTATTTTTCAACAACATACTCAATGTACATAAAAATTAATAACGAATCATTTTAGCAATACTGACCTATAGACGGTACCGGAGGATGAACGATATCCGGTACGTGCGACAGAAGAAATCTGGCTTCCGCAATGCACTCAAGGCACATCAGAAGAAAAAGGAGACTCCAAATCTTCATCTTGCGACCCGCTTCAGGCAACTGGCACACTAAATCTGGCGCTCTTCTTTCAATTTTTTCGTAGCAATAATTAGTACCGTAACGATAATTCATTATCATTATCATTTTTTTCGATAGACCTTTCCCAGGGGCGCGCCAAGCCATGCGGCCGCCTGTGGGCAAAATATAATTAATTTTACACCCCTTACCCCTTTTTTAAAATGTATACATGGGTGGGTACACATAAATGAAATTAAAACACGGGCTAAGACCTATATTTAATTTTGATACTGATACATCAGATAAGGGGGTACACACAAAATTGAAATAATCGCTATTACTTATCTAATTTTGAAATGAAATATGTGTCAATTTATATACCGTATAATGTATAATCTATAATTTTAAATCATCATTATCATTTGATGTTTGCAAATAATAACTTTTTAACAAAAAATTAAACCGACGAAATTCGGAACTGAAAAGTAAAAAATAAAATAAACCTTCTTAGTCTCAATAACTAAGCTCCTAAACTAATGTAAGTAACTAATAATGAGTCGGCGCCAAACAAACAAGCAAATGAATTAGGTAAGGCGTAAAATGATGGCATCGAGTTGCGCGGTGACATTCTGATAATTTTTTTGAAGTAATTTAATGATCATCGTTGATTGTTTGTTTGGCGCCGACTCAAAATTAGTTACTTACATTAGTTTAGGAGCTTAGTTTTTGAGACTGTGAAGGTTTATTTTATTTTTTACTTTTCAGTTCCGTATTTCGTCGGCTTAATTTTTTGTTGAACAGTTATAGTTTTTCAATATTTTGTGGCTGAAATCTACTGATTACTACCTACTTGTTTTTTTATTACTTCCAAAATACTTTCTTACCCACCTTACTTCAACTATTACCAGTTAAATAATATGATTATCTACTTTTACTATTTATTGTAATATAAATTATTTTTGTTGTTCTGGTTAGTTTATTTCATTACTTCGTATATTATTCCATCCTCTCATAGAATATAATGATTGTGACGGATGTGGAGGAACAAAAATATTGACAATAGCGATCTGTCATTGTCAACTACATATGTGCGCCAATGTTTCTACCCGTAAGGGTGAATAATTCCATTCGAAATCCAAATATGATCAACAATGAGGTATGCCCTATCTAATAAAAAAAGAATCAGCCAAATCGAAGAACCCAGTACAAAGTTATGCCTGATAGAATCGGTTAACGGTGAGTGATCAATATCCTTCATTTTGCTACCCTTAGGGGCAGATTTCATCTTTTAAATTCAAATGGGACCACTGAAAATAGAATTATCGGAATCGGACGTCTCAGTAAAAAGTTATGCGTCAACTGAAGAACCTCCTCCTTTTTGGTTTCGTCGGTTAATAAAGGAAATTATTATTTCCGAAAGCTCAAATAAAAAAAAGTGTTCTGATTTCAATCAGCATGATACCTGACTTCTCATCCCCACAGAACATTTAGAAGATCTTGACAAGTCTAAGACATAACAGAAAAAAAAGAACAGAATAACTTATTGGAAGCACTCTTCTCTTACCTTTCTTCGGCAAAATCTTCAATCAACTCGTCTAAAGGAATACAATCCATAAGGTCACTATCTATGGACATAATTGCCAAATTACTGAGTCTCCCTTGTGCCATAGTTGATCGTAAAAAAGTTGATTTTAATTCTGAGAAAGGACCTTTCTCCCGATGCTACAGATACTGGTAGTGTTAAAATAATTCGTATTGCCACTGCAGTATTTGGAAATGTTGAAATCACATTGTTCTCTAAAATTTGTTGAAGAAATGAGGATCTAACTCGTTTTGCTCTGGTAAGTGGCATTTTAAACAAATAATTTAATCAAATAAATCATTTGCATCAATATCTGATTCTTTACGTGTTTCATCTTTCAAATAAAATAATAAATTTTCACACGAGTTTTTCAATTCTTCTTCATTCATGCTGAACATTTTATAAATGAATATAAAAATGCTATTAAATTGCTCCAACCCCTTGAATCTTACATTAAGAGATGATAAGGTCGTATCTAGTATAGAGAAGAATACCTTCACTTTGTAATTCATTTCCGGGTATGTTAATGGTTCGTCAGTACTTTCATAATCAAACTGTCTTTTCTTTTTTCTTTGGCGAACTGTTTGTGAAGATAAAAAATTTCTAATTCTTTGGCCAGCTCTCTGGCGTCTACAAGAAGTTCGCTACATCCCTTATCATCTCTTTGAGTCTAAAAAAAAATGTTTTTATTTTGCTTAGACAGTCTCAACAAGCTTTGAGATTTATACTTTGATTCTGCATTAATTCACTTAGAGAATTGATTTTAAATAAAATATTGTACCAGATTACTACAGAGCATAAAAAATTGTAGTTATTGATTTTTGTTGCGAGCGATCGAGCTAGGTGTGATGTACTGAAATCTTTTGAAGATACGGATGCATCCATTACTTTTAAAAGAGCATCATAAACCTCACCAATTTGATATCTCAAAGGTTTTATAGCGTCTATTCTACTGGACCAGCGTGTATCAGATAGTGGTTTTTAAATTAAATCTGTATGGCACGTTTTCAAAATTGACCATTTTTTGGTTGACACATATATCTTTAAACAATGTCAAAGAATCCGGACACCTCAAAAGACATTTTAGCAGCATCGTTAATAACTAAATTTAATGAGTGCGCCGAACAAGGAACGAAAAATGCTCGCGGGTTTATATTTAAGATTCGTGTTTTTAATCCACTGTGTATTCCACGCATGTTTGCTCCATTATCATATCCTTGTCCTCGCAAATCATATATACTTAAATTTAATTCTACTAATAAATCTGTCACATAGTTATACAAGCCAGCACCAGTAGAATCAACTATGGGGCAAAATAAAATGAAATGTTCACGTATTTAAATTTTTTCTTCGACTCGTTTAATGAAACAAACCTCAAAACTACACTCAATTGTTCCGTATGACTCACATCCGGTGTACACTCGAGGATTATAGAGTAATATTTATGTTTTCTCACTAGATCTGAAATAGTAGTTCTTACTTTTGAGCCGATTAAATTTATCAATTCATTTTGGATTTTATCGCTTGAATGGTTTGTCATACCGCTACCGCTGCTTTGATTTTTATGTGTGCGACGAACATGTTGCTCCATTACAGAATCAAATTTGGTGAACCTTTCTATTAATTCTAAGAAGTTTCCGTTATTATTTTCATATCATTTGTTAGATCTACCACGTAAAGCTAAACATTGACGACATAAAAACTGCATTGCTGAAACTATTCTTTCAATGACACGATACCAGTATTTTTTCTCTACGTGCAATGAACGTAATTTACTTTCATTCATAGTAACTCCCTTAGATAACATATTCGAGAAGTTTAACCAAGATCCGATATTTTTTTATGGGAGTCACTTTTTTCGTGTCTGTTTAGCACCAGTGACAAATGGTCAAAGACTTACCAAAAAGTTTGCAACAGAAACAGTAAACCGCATCTCTTGTTGTTGAGTAAATCAGCCATTCCCTTTTAACTTTCTCTCCATTGGTGAGGATAAGATAAAACATCTGGCAGGAAACTATCGGCCTTGTGAGTTTACTGGATAGATCCAATTCGTAATTTGATGGATGATCATCAGATATTACGGTGGAGTTAGAAAATAGTAATGTTGCCGCTGCTGGAACGTTTTCAGTATGATGTTCCTGGGTACTATTTATATTATTACAATCATAAACAAATGAGGAAATTGGGGGCTGAGGAACAACTAGGGCGAGCATCTTCGGTATTTTCAAGTTCAGGAAGAACACTTATTTCTGACGGTTTCAAATATTTCTTCAAAGAATCAGCAAATTTTTCCTTCTCTTCTATTTTCTGCCGTCTTTGTTGGCGGTACTGATGACCTAACAATCGTTTTCTTTTTTCGCCCTTTTTATTAAAATAGGAAATGTCATATTGTTAGCATTCTTATTTGGGTTTTTGGAAAAATAAAATGAAAGTTAAATATCTCGAAAACAGATGGGTTTTAATATAGGATATGTTACATGGTGATCTATTTGAAAAAAAATTGTTTTACATCTGCCTTTACCAACAAATTGGATTACAGGACCTTGAGAAAAAATCATCTAAAAATACTTTTCAATTAGTAGTTGGTAGTTGCAAGGTGAAATTATTTGCCATATTGTTAATTGCCTTTTATGGGAATAAAATTTTAAATGAAAATCTCGAAAACTATTGAGTTTTCATATAGAACATGTTTCAGAAATTATAATTAAGCGTAGAAAGTAAAAATATACCGTATTTAGTTTGAGTTAGAATAGAATAGAAATTTATTAACCTTGGGGTATGGCACGTCATAAAGTGATTGTCATAAATAAATAGATAATATAAATATTATGGTGGAATAAATAAGTACTATACAAAAAACATATACATTTAAAAAAACATATATAGCAATAGATGGAGATAAACATTTACAAACAGGAAGGCACTATTCAAACCTAATATACAGATAGTTGGTTATCATCCAAGTATTCATGTATGCTATAAAAACATTTATTCACAAGAAGTTTTTTTACCTCGGCTTTGAATTTAAGTTGACCAGGAATTTGCTTGATTTTCAGTGGGAGTTTATTATATAATTTTATTGTATTATAATGTGGTGATCTCTCATATGCTAGTGTTCAATGTGTAGGTACCATTAAAGTATTGCTGTTGCGTGTATTGTGTTCATGTGCAGCTGAGAGAGTGGGTAGGTATTTCAGATTTTTTCTTGCGTACATAAGACACTTAAAAAATATATATACAGGGAGCGCTTAGGATTTGATTCTGAATCATAATTGGTTTACAGCTATCTAAATATCCAACTTTAAAAATCAATCTTACGATTTTCTTTTGAATTACAAAAACTCTTGGGAAATTTGTAGCTCTACCCCAACAGAGAATGTTTCGAGATAGGTGTGAGTATGATAGGGCATAATAAATGGTCATCAAGCCAGCTGTGTCAAGACAATACTTCATTTGAGAGACTGCAAAGTGAGAGCTATTAAGTTTTTTACAGACACTGTCTATGTGATCATCCCAGGTGAGCTGACTATCTATTTGCGATCCCAAAAACTTCACTTTCTCAGATAAATTGATATCTACATTACTCTTTATCGGATTGGGAATTGGGCGTCTAAGATAGAAGTTCACTGTCATCGTTTTATCTACATTGAGTACTAATGAATT
Source organism: Gonioctena quinquepunctata (assembly GCA_018342105.1). Taxonomy (NCBI): domain Eukaryota; kingdom Metazoa; phylum Arthropoda; class Insecta; order Coleoptera; family Chrysomelidae; genus Gonioctena; species Gonioctena quinquepunctata. The sequence goes on from JAFIRS010000292.1 coordinate 526,647, forward strand.
ACGTTGGCACCATACTACTTACCATTTTTTACACTGAAATATTCACCTCACTAACTATCTAATCCACTAATCTGATTTGCAGAATAAACTAGAATGGCCCATTTTACAAAATCCAGTCATATTTATATTAATTTTCATTTTTTGCGGCTTTCGACAGACGACTTATAAGCATTTCTCGAATAAAAGAAGCAATAAAAACATTTCTCTATATTTACTCTCTTTGTTTTTGATACTTACCGTTACGGCTAAGCCACCTGTGATACTCGAACTTTTTAAGCTAGCCGCTATCGCTAATAGCAAAAGAGTACCGAAACAAAATCACGCATTAAATGTGATTTGGAGACGACGGGCGGCATTAGAAAGAAGAGGTCGTCAGTACGGTTTATTTAGCCCAAATTGCCGCCCTTAGATTTTGCCGCCCGTGGTTTTTGTCTACATTCTTTACATAGTTAGCGCGCCCCTGATATTGCCATAGGTACTATAGTTCAAAATTCTAAAAAGTACTTCGATTTTCAAAATTATTTCCCTTTTCTTCATCATACCGGACACTCTACAGTGATTAATTAAGGGCTGAACCAGATGTTTTGTTATTCAAATCACCAAACTGGCATGACCGAAACAACAAATCCACGTGCGAAACTACGAAACATTCTTTTATTTTTCCATAGAGTTGACAAACTCACTGTTTCAACTGTTTTTCATCCATGCAAGACAAACAAGTATTCAATTATTATTGGACGGCATTCAATTCCGCATGTCTGCTTTCCACATCTAATAAAGTCACATAAATCAATCCGGGCGTATGTGTAAAATAAACCAGAAGGGCAAATTTTGGAATGATTAACAGTTCGACATCGAGAGCGCCTAGAGTTGAAAGTGCCGCCAGGAAATGTTTATATTCGAGAATTGAAAAAGCTTATTTTTCAAAGTGTTATTTCATTTCATTCATTATTAGTCACAAAAGATAACAATATAGAAGAGTTACAATACAGTTCACTAATGTGATAATGTCACTATAGAGTGTTGACTCTGTTGATTTGTCGTTTACTAACAAGTGTTGTTCATCCTTGCACTTCTTCACCGTACTGATGAGGGTCGAAAGCCCGAAATACGTGTCTACGGTTAACACTTTCCTTTGAGGGCTATGTCCATTAAATTTTTTCCATTTTGTTTTAAACAGTCCCCTCGATATTCTTCCCTTTCATGTTTATATATAATCCTGGACTCGGATGTCACGCAGGTAGCTATAGCTGCCTCCGTGGTGACGTTGGTTGTTGCCCTGGAATGCAGGGTCTGCTAACCGAAACCACCAATGTGCGACTGGCTTCTGTTTGTTGACTCTGTTGATTTGTCATGGTAACTTCGAGTTCGATTTAAACACGCTGAGGCGTGCTTTGAATGGGTAAAATGGTGCACCAATAAAAAAAAAATATTTGTTTGGGGCGAATATTCGTCCCAAAATAAATCATTTCTCATGTCTAAGAAAACAGAAAACCTTGCCGATCGAGTAACAGAATGAAATGTTTTTACAATTCAATTCAATTCAATTCAATTTCACATATGTATGAATGATTAGTTCGAATCTTGCAGGTGCAATTTTTTACCCACTTCCAGTTGTCCGATTAACGTGAAATTTGGCAGGTCTTCATAATTCCGATAACAATGCATTATAGAATTTTTGCCAGAGAAAAAACAAATTGGCGGCTCCAATATGGCGGACGAGTTTTGCGATAATAGTATGTGGGGGTTTTTGGGGTCGGATATCATGATTTATTTGTCAAAATTCATTAATTCGAAATGGCGTCTCCAATATGGCGACGTGTTTTTGGGTTATAGCCCTATTCCAATAGAAATTGGTATTTGGGGGTTTTTGGGGTCAAAGATTATGATTTTTTGTCAGAATTTTCGAATTCAAGATGGCGGCTCCAAGATGGCGACGACTTTTGTGATTATAGTCCGATTCCATTCAAAATTCTTTGCCGAAATTCATGAATTCAAGATGGCGGTTTCAAGAAGGCGATGTCTTTTGTTATTATGGCTGAATTCCATTCAGAATTGGTATGTGGTTTTTTTTGGGGTCGTAGATTATTAATTTTTGTCAGAATTCAATAAAATGACGGATTTCATGAATGACTAGAAATAATTAAATAAAAATGATATAAAAAAATAAGACAAGCTTCTATACCAAAAAAGAAAAAAATATTTCTTTAATTGTTTGACCTGGGTTATTCCGCGTGACAAGATTTGTAATCTGTTACTCACAGAATAATCTAGGTCAAACAAAGGAATTATTTTTTTTTTAGAGCATTTGTATGAAACCTTGTCTTGATTTTTTTTCTCAATCATTTTTATTCAATTCTTTTTAGTCATTCATGGAATCCGCCATTCTATTGAATTCTGACAAAAATTGATAATCTATGACCCCAAAAATTCCACATACCAGTTTTACCAGTTTTGAATGGAATCAGACCATGATAACAAAACACATCGTCATCTTGGAGCCGCCATCTTGAATTCATGAATTTCGACTAAGAAATCATGATGCCCGACTCCAAAAACCCTCACACATCAATTTTGAATGGAATCGGACTATAATCACAAAAGTCGTCATCATCTTGAATTAGTGAATTCTGACAAAAAAAATCATGATCTCCGACCGCAAAAACCCGCACATACCAATTTTTTTTGGAATATGGCAATAACCACAAAACTCATCGCCATATTGGAGCCGCCATCTTGAATTCATGAATTTTGAGAAAGAAATCATGATGTTCGACCCCAAAAACCCCCATATACCAATTTTGAATAGAATCGAACTATAATCACAAAACTAGTCCGCCATATTGGAGCCATCATTTTGTTCTCTTGGCAAAAATGCCATAATGCATTGTTACGGAAATTATGAACACCTGCCAAATTCCACGTTAATCGGACAACTAGAAGTGGGTCAAAATTCACTTGCAAGATTTGAACTAAACATACATACATATGTAAAATTAAATAAAAGCTCATAAAAACGTTGAAAAGGGAAACATTCTCAATTGAATATTGATAGAACGATTTTTCTGTGAATTGAAAAATTCACGATTAAAATGAAATTATTTTTTGTGAACATCCTGTTTATATTTTCAACAAATCAACTCATAAAAACATTTCACTCCGTTACTCGATCGGCCAGGTTTTTTGGAGTCAGCTCTTAGATGCGAAATGATTTGATTTGGGACAAATAGTAGCCCCAAACAAATCATTTTTCAATTTCGAAGGAAAAAATAAAAAAAGCTGTCAGAGCTGGGGAATGAGAACCCACGCTCACCAACTCTATCTTTCGAATTTCATGTTGAAAGTATTTCCAATCTGTTGCTACATTGGTATGGTTGCTTTTTCCGAAAAAAAGCAATACAAAACTTATGCACACCTTTTGACCAGGCAGTCAATGATTTTTCTTATGTAAGTACTAACATTTTAAAAATATTTCATTCTGTTACTCGATTGGCCAGGTTTTCTGCAGCATGCTCTTGGACTATTAGTGTCAATATCTACAGGTATAAAGTGAACGGAATCTACAGATATGAAGTGAAGAAAAATTGATTTTCAAAATATTTTTCCATTTATATCCATAGAAAATAACCCCTTCAAAATCGCGGCGTGATAAGATCAAACATGGATAATATTCCAACTTTTCTATGAACTGAACTGTGTTAGCTGCTCGAATTATAGAACTCCAGAAGAGATCGGCCACATCCAATGAAAAATTTGAAGAATTTCGACAATTCCTGACAAATAAAGGTGTTCAAGAAACATCTTAGAGACACAAAATCTTATACATCTACTAGGGAAGACGTCCGAAATATAACAACTGAATTATTCGGTTTAAGATTTTCAAACACTGATTAGATGTCATTATAATTGGAACATTCCCTTATCGGCTGATGGAAATTATTTGTGGCTCAGGAATATGGTTCCAATTTTACCACAGCAAATGCGCCATATGTCGTGCAGATATAAATGGTTAGCTGAAAATAGTTTTCTTCACTTTCTCCGAGATACAATGAACATGAAAACGTATTGTGATTATCTGCAAGATGAAATATTGACATATTAATATACCAGGTTCTGCCGATTCGAATCTCTCGACTATTTACTCTGGATTCCAAAAGAATCTCCCCACAAAAAACCTTGATTGCACGCTGAAATATTATCATATGTGTGAACCTACATGGTCATGTCGAATCTCTCGATGCTTCATTCCTATGAGCTGTCTTAGTTCAACGAGTCAATAGTTATACTTGGTAAGCATAAGAATGGATACGAGCTACTGATGCGTATAGATCTGTTTTATAACGACCTCATTATCTCCTTGAATTGAAAGCTGTAAATGAAATATTAGGTGGTAGCTAGTACGGAAACTATTCTTCATATGGAGAGAGAGAGAGGGGTAAATGACTTAATGAAAATAAATACTTTTATTCAAACTCCTAAAAAGTTACATATATTATAATATTTCCTTCTGCTCCTAGGATTCTTGAAGCATCCGTACAAATCGTTTACTTTCATGCAGTCTCCCTTGGACATGCCCCTTCTTTGACCGAGAGTCTTTACGCCTGGTTGTTTTGGTGTGATTGTCGGTTTTCCTTTCTTCTTACTGAAGAAAAATTTGCCATAGTGCATTATTGAGTCGTAGTCGTACTCGAAACTATATGTGGTGTTCTCTTTGCTTTGTTTGTCAAAGTTGGATTTATATTCTGAAAAAAAAACAGTTCGTATAGTGTGTATGAATTTTTAATAACCCTGCATCAAATACATATTTTTTCGGTATTAAAAACCGAAACTTGAAGAAATAAACAAAACCTTAGTCGTTCAGACAATGCATCGACGATGGATCTATGCAATAATGCCTTGTCATTGGATCTATGTTGAACTTACACAGGGTTGAAGTAGGGTCATTAATGTCGGTGATATCGAATGACTACAGTTTCCTGACTAAAGAAAAAATAACGACTCAATAACAAACTTAATCATTTAGGATAGAGGTGGATCAGTATTCCAATCTTAGTACAGGGAACTCGAAAAAAAATAAGTGTTCCAGGCAACAGGGCCTTTTTAATCAATATTTCATACGGATTGTCATGTTTTCTTATCGAAGGTTTCTGCTTATATTAGGTTGTGTAAATAAGTAGAGCTACAGTGTTTCGAATTGTCCGTTAATATCTGGAAAGTAATGAAATAAGTTACATTTTGCCAGCCATTTCTTCGATTTTCTCGTATTCAGTTCATGAGGATTGTATTGTTTGAAAATTGTAATTAGTTGAATTTTCAAAACAAGCGTTCAAAAAAGGAAATTAGTACTAAGTTGTTTTCATCCGTTAGGTAGTTTGATAATAAAATGTTATTCTATGATTTTATTTATTGAGTCATGTGGTTAAGACAAAAACCTTTTTTTTCTTCATTGTATCCGAATGAAATTATTTCCGCACATGTTCTCCATTCTCAAAGAATTCAAAAAAGTTTGAAGAGGTATTATAGGAGAATGTAAAAATTTTCCATATTTTCTTTACTTTTTCTGAATTTTCAGTAAGTACTTAAAAAAAATGAAATGTTGAAGTTATACTCCAAAATCAAATGTAATAGATTCTAGTGTGAGACTTACTTGTAATTTTTTTTGACATAAGCCATTGTAAAAGTCATAATGTTGATATGATTGCATTTCATTGACACTTCTATTATTTATTAAAAAAAAATACAATATCTGCAAAATATTGAGCTAACATTAGCTTATTTTATATCAAATCTGAATATAGTTGGCGATCTCTACTTTATTGTAAACCGAAATATTTTTCGATATTGAAATACTGTGACAGAATTATGCAATCAATGATGAAAATTCACCATGGTTTTTCTTTTAATTCATATCTCTCACAAAATACGTTTAAAGTAAATCGTGGAATAATTTTTTCACTATTTTTTACAATAACAACCAATTTTCAAAATATTCATTCTTTCAAAATCTTATTCCAAAATAGAAGCAGATGTGCGATATGTGACATAACGGCATAATATCTCCCTGTACTTTTAGGTGACGATTGCTAAGATATTCCTTTAACCCAGCGTCAATTAATTTGTTCTCAATCGGATGAGAACATGTGAAATCTAAATCAATTTTAAATGGTAAGTTGAACGCTACGGTTGCTAAAATATGTTCATTTATGAACTAGGCATTTCATTGAGATATTTTTTGGTATTATACTGTATATACAGGGTGTTGCCAAATTAGTGCGAAAGTTTTTAGGGGGTGGTTCCTTGTTGAAAATTAAAGGGGGTCTTTCCTTGAAAGGTTACACGCTTCCAAATGAAGAGTTGAAGAAATTGCATTTTGCGGGCGTGTTCTACCAATAAAAATGCTACCTATGAATATTTTTTAAATTTTGTTGTGATCTTTTGAAGGGGTGAAACATGCAACTCCCATTTTTTATCAGAACTTTTTAACAAAACAAAATTTTTTAATTTTAAAATATGTATTGAGGAGAACAATTCATTGGAAAACTTTTTTAACTCCTGTGTTGTTCCGTAAAAGTATTATCGTGCATGAACGGATCTTCTGTAAATAGAATCGAAAAAATCAAGTGGGTGGCTGTTACGTTTTGTTTGCACCAATTATGACTCCAATCGTATTTTTTTAAATTATTCCGCTTGTTTTAACTTTCAATGTAGGCATGTAGTTCCAGTATCATGTTTTGTTTTAATATGTAGAAAACCAAATTAAAATACAAACAAACCAAAATTATGTGTATTCCAACAAAGAAAAAGGTAATAAGATCAAACGGAACGGAGTTATAAAAACTGCTCGAAATGACTACCTCCAACCATTAGGTCTCATAGACGGGCGCAAACGTTGAAATATTTCGGGGGTGTTTTGGATTGTCTCGCAGGCTGGAATGATGCGACTCCTCAAATAATTCACACATTCAATGGGGGTCGTATAAACCAAGGACTTTAGCTAACCCCAGATGCAAAAGTCCAGGGAGTTTGAGTCTGGATATCTGGGAGGCCAATGTTGAGGTCCTGCTCGGCCAATCCAACGATTTAGATACACGTCGTCCAAGTACAGACAAGAAGTTATGCTAAAATGGATAGGCGCACCATCGTGCATAAACCACAATCGTAGTCGAATGGCTAATGTAATATTTTCAAGTAGAATGGGAAGCAGTTCCTGGAAAAGATTGTAATTTTAACGGTAGAAAATAGGGATCAATAATATTTTCGCCAATAATTCCCACCCACACGTTAAGTAAAAATTCATATTGGTACCGACCTTCTTGAATTGCATGTGGGTTGTTTACGGTCCATAGATGATTGTTATGAAAATGTGTGATCCCTTGCCTTGAAAAGTTGGATTCGTCAGTGAATAATACGTTTTCTAAAAATCGAGCATCATCAATTGAGTAATCATTTGAAAACTCCATCGAAAAAAGTCGACTATGGTAAGGATACAATTGGTGATCCTTTACAATTTTCCAGTTTACTTTATTGCCAAAATTTAGGGCGGGCTGTAACACAGCTGGAATTCCTTTGGTGAAGGTTAACTACTGGTTTTCTTTGTAGATCATGGCAATAAAACCTGCAGTTAGCAAAACCAAAGATGACCAGAGGTGATACAACCCGCCCTAAGCGTGTTAAAAATTTGTCTTGTACCTAATTTCGGATGACCTTCAGTCATATTAAAAATCTCTTCTTCCAGTGCCACCGTTCTTATTACTAGTGGACGACCACAATCAGTTGTTCATTTTTGAAAAGTCTCTCTTTCACAGAGACGTTGGTGAAACTGCAAAAATTATGTGATGAGGTATTACGCGAGGATACATATCTGCATAGAGCTGTCTATCTTACAAATGATTTCTATTGGTACGACCATACATAAAATGCATATCGGCCATTTCAGTGTAAGTATAATTATTTGTACTGAAGATTCAAAAGGCCCAATTGAACTTTCAACTACCACATAAATATCAAAGTGACTTGACAGCCACCAAGTTAAAACAAGCGGAATAATTTTAAATTACTACGACTGAAGTCATAATTTGTGCAAACAAAACGTGACACCCACCTACTAGATTTTTTCCATTTACAGAAGATCCGTTCCTGCACGATATTGTATTTTAGTTTTTTATTAAGAAACTATCACTTTTACGGAAACAACACAGGAGGTAAAAAAGTTTTGCAATGAATCGTTTTTTTCGACACATCTTTTTAAATTGAAAAATTTTGTTTTGTTAAAAAAATCCTGTAAAAAAATGGAATAGGGGTAGCATATTTCACCCTTTCAAAAGATCACAACATAATAAAATAAAAAAATCATAGGTAGCCTTTTTATTGGTAGAACACATCCACAAAATTCCATTTCTTTAGCACGTCAGCAGTTTCAAGAAAAAAAATATTCTCATTTTTGGAAGCGTGTAACTTTTCAAGGAAAAGCCTAAGAGCGTTTGTTTACATGAAAGACCTCTTTAATTTTCGACAAGGAATCACTCCCTAAAAAAATCGCACTCATTTGGCAACACCCTGAATGTACCAAAAGCATTTTTAAAGTTGTTTCCATACACAATAAACAATACTTACGTGGAATTATATTATCCGTGTGAATCTTCACAAACCTATCCCTATCCCACCTGGATTGCTCGTGGAAAATCCCGAGGGCGTGCATCATCTCGTGGATGGCCCTTCCCTCGGTGCCAAGACAATTTGGTCCGTTTCTGTCGGGCGCCTGCAAACTGAGCAACTGCGCCCCGCCGTACCGCCCCACAAAGGACCAACAGCCCTTGGGATACTTGATGGGCCAGATGAGGAGGTAGTCTTTGGCCTTGCCGTCCCAAGGGACGAATCGCACGCAGGTCATGAAGTTCAGGAATCTGATGGCCGTCATGATTGTCACTTGGTCCGATGGTTCTGAAACAGTGTATATGTTACGAAATATCCTTGCTGAGTTACGGCATTCAATTGATTTAGCGAGCCATTCCTTTTGGCAGTTCTTCTGGATCATACTCAAAATGAACTTTGTCCTATTTCTCCGAACAATCAATTACCAATATACAGGTGTCCCAAACTCGATGGCCTATTAGACCTTTCTGGAGAACAGGACACAGGGTAATTAGTTTTGCTCTATTGATCTGAAATATTTTCAGCGTTGCGACATTGCCGCTCATATTGAAAAGTAGCAACATCTTTGATATTTTAAATGAGATACTCGGTATATTATTGCTTTACTATTGCTTCACGATCATTTTTGTATGATACTTATATATACCTACTCAAGCGGTTTTCGAGAAATTCCTTGATTTCCTTATTTTTTGTGCAAAACATAGCTTCAATTAAATGTTTATTACTACGGTATTTGGACTCCTACAAAGCTGATAGTCAGGGTGTAGTCTACCAATGTTCTGTGCATTAGTTGTGTCTGAGAGAATTCGTTCTCTATTATACGGGGACGTTCAAAATTTGTGATTTTTCCGATAGATACAAAAATGGTGAAAAGTACATTTTTTAAATGGAACACCCTGTATATTATCGAATATCCTGAAAGACAATCAAAGTTCTTTCCAAATGATGTATCCTACCTAAATAGTCTGGTTTCCGAAATGAAAGCAAGTTTCTATAGAAATCGGATTATTTTGCCATATTTTGTATTAAATGTCAGAATGAAAAATCGACAATTAGTGCATCAATAATGAAACGTTTGCGGTTTCATTACCAACAATTCGATCAGAAAAGAATCAAAATGGAAGGCAATAACTATTCAAACGAAGTTTTGATGAAATTGTTTATCTTCATGGTCACTGTGATCAAATTATAGCGGGAACACGCAGAAGGTTCTGTAGTATATTGAAGTGTATGAATGATAAGATGACGAACTGATTGTACGAAGAATGATTATTATACAGTGTATTCCAAACTCGCTGGCCTATTGGACGTTTCTGGACACCTGAGATATAAATACTCGAAATTTTGTATCCCACGATAAGAAATATTTTCAGGGTAGCAGTGTTGCCAGATGTACGTGTAACTAATTTACTTTCGAATTTCAAATGGAACACCCAGTATTTCATTTTGTTTTTGAATTCTCCTGACAAATACAAATAACTTCTACTCAACATGTCGTATAATGATGGCAGCGAGATGCACGGCTATCGCAAAGTGCAGCAGAACCCGCAGTTTGCTATATCAGAAAAACCTTGAGACCTAAGATTTCATCGCACTTTTGAAGATTCAGCTGGAACTTGAATTTTTCTCTAACTCCCAGATGCGATTCAATTTTGGCATAGATTAATTAAAAAAAACTTCGGAAATAGATATGAGTCAGATTAAGAAGTAGAATCTTAAACTGAAATGATATATACAGGATGATATGAAAAATAATTACTGATGGACGTTTTTTCGAGTAGGACTCAAACCTATTTCCAAATTTTCGTAGGATATTGTTTTGATTAATCTTTGCTAAAACTGAATTGCATCATCTGAGAGTTAGAAAAAGTTCAAGTTACAGCTGTATTTCCAAACTGCATTTCAATTGGGTAATATTACCTATTTCGATTTGTTATACTGGAAAATGAAAATGGAAGTAGTGTGCCAGAAAAGAGCAAGACAATCTTTCAGTTTGACAAGCAGTGATTTTCGTGGTGTTACTGTCAAAATGGATAATAATACATATTGAAATGCAGATATTTCAAATTTTTATAGAAACCTGCTTTTATTTCGGAAACCAGACTATTTAGGTATAGGAACATGAAACATTGAGAGGAACTTTAATTGTCTTCCAGGATATTTGATACTATACAGGGTCTTCCATTCAAAAAATATACTTTTCACCATTTCTATATCTATTGGAGAAATCACAAATTGTGTACGACCCTGTATAATGGAGAACGAATTCCCTCAGACATAACTAATGCACAGAACATCGGTAAACTACACCCAAAATTTCAGCTTTTTACGAGTCCAAATACCGCAATAATAAACATTCAATTAAATCTATGTTTTGCACAAAAAATAAGGAAATCAATGAACTTTTCGAAGTATCATACAAAAATGATTGTAAAGCAATAGCAAAACAAATATGCAATAATATACACCGTGTCACATTTGAAATATCAAAGTTGTTGCTACTTTTCAATATAAGCGGCAACCCCGCAGCGCTGGAAATATTTTAAATCGATAGAGCAGAACTAATTACCCAAGAAACCAAATTTTCAAAATTATTCTGTGCCCTGTTCTCCAGAAACGTCTGATAGCCCATCGAGTTTGGGACACCCTGTACATTGTACAAATACCAAGCTGCAAAAGTTGAAGATTTCATTAGGATATTGTTCTACCATATGGTATATTTTTGAAATCAGGAAAAAAAGGTCATTACAAAAATTCATTGATTTACAGGGTATCCCATTTAAAAAATATATCCACTGAAATCTGCATGCTACTGTATTTTTTATAGCATTTTATGAAAATTCAATCATAACCACGCAACTTTTACAATTTTTTTATAGTGAAACTATATACAAGGATAGAAAGGCAAAGCACCTGTTTTCTCGAAAAGTTGAGTGATCAACAAATTATTATTCTTTTCTTTGTGTAGAAAATATATTGAGTTAGTTATACTATTGGTGATAGTTTTTTCACTGAAATGACCTGTAAGCAAAGTATTGTAATTGAAGAAAACTCTTTCAGACATAACTTGATGTGTTAAGAATTGCCACCTACCATATAGAGGACTGATACTGTACGGTACGATTCCATTTTTCCACATTTTATCTGGGAACACATCAAATTTAATTCCCACTCTCCAGTAATTGTAGAACTCGTTGTTTAGGGCCATGTCCCCTTGAAATAATCCGGGAGACACTTCTGGATCCAGATATTCTTCTTCGGCTTCAGTTGCATTGCTGACTTGAGAAAAAACAAATGAATGTTCAGTAAATACAAACCCCGTAGTTTGATGAATATTTTTCCGGGGTGATCCCGTGGTGAGTCGAGAGAATATTCCAGATGTATTTATAGATTTTTTTGTAAAAAAGAATTGGTATCTGGTGTTCTTGAGATCGGAAATTGGGAATTTTTCGTCAAAAGTTATCCAATCAAGATGGGGGACGTGTTTTGTTAAGGTGAGGATCTACTCAAAATTGATACCTGGAGGTATTAGGGTAATGTTTCTTCAAAATGAGTTTTTTGTCAGTAGAATTGGTATCTGTATCAAGTTCTTCAATGAGGAGACCATCTGAAGATTAACTCGTCCGCCATCCTGGAGCTGCCATCGTCAATTTATGAATTTTGACAAAAAATCAATAATCTTCGAATAAATTCATAATCTCCGACCTCAAAAACCCAGACATACCAATTTTGAATAGAATTGGACCAAAATCACAGATATCGTCTGCCATCTTGGAGCCACCATGTTGTTTTTATGAATTTTGACAGAAAGTTCGTAATCTTTTAGAAACGGTCCATTATCACAAAACTTGTCCACCATCTTGGATCCTCCATCTTGAATTTATGAATGTTGACAATAAATTCATAATTTCCGACCCCAAAAACCTCCACATACCAATTTTGAATAGAATTGGACCAAAATCACAGATATCGTCTGCCATCTTGGAGTCACCATGTTGTTTTTATGAATTTTGACAGAAAGTTCGTATTCTTTCAGCCTGAAAACCCCCACATACCAATTTTGATCCGAATCGGACCATAAACACAGATCTCGTCCGCCATTTTGTTTCTTCCTCTAACAAAAATTCCATAATGCATTGTCAGGGGAACTTTGAACACCTGCCAAATTTCACGTTAATCGGGCAACTAGAAGTGGGTCAAATTTAACTTGCAAGATTTGATTACAGAGAGACAGATACCGGGACAGGTGAAACTAAATAAAAGCTTGTAAAAATAGACGACTTTCATTTTTTGTATCCCAAGGTGCATGGGATACACACATGCCACACACATAAAAAAATGTTGTCTTTTGTGATGTCTAGATGAATTCAATTTCTAATATCATCCAGGAATCAGGCGATTTGAATAATTCAGAAAAAATACACCAGATGATATTTTCAATAAAGAGCTTCGAATCACTTTACTTTTCACCGACATACTCAAAGTGCATAAAAATAAATAACTAATCATTTCAGCAATACTGACCTATAGACGGCACCGGAGGATGAACGACATCCGGTACGTGCGGCAGAAGAAATCTGGCATCCGCACTGCACTCAAGGCACACCAAAAAAAGAAGAAGACTCCATATCTTCATCTTGCGACCCGCTTTCGGCAACTGGCACACTAAAACTGGCGCTCTTCCTTCAATGTCTTCGTAGCAATAAGTAGTACCGTAACGATAATAGCGGCGGTGAAGAGAATTCACTATCATTATCATTTCTTCGATAGACCTTTCCGCACGATCGTCAATATGGATTTATGCGACTTTTTCAACCCACTATAAAATAAACTAGGCTAACGGTGAAATCAAACGAAATTTCCAACCGAACCCACATGCTATTATTGCGGATTTTAAATGTATATATTTTCCGATAATGGTCCATAACCCAGATATATTTTCAGTTTCAAATATATATATATATATATATATATATATATATGGATATATATATATATATATATATATATATACGGGGTGTCATCTTCCTCATTACACAACCTCTTTCAGTGTATAGTCTATCAAAAAAAGTTTTGTTTTTACCCAATATAATTTGTTATAAAATTGTGTGCAAAAAGTTAGATTACGCCTTGTGTCTATGAATATTCATTAGGTAGATTTCAATGGGAATACTACCTAATGAGGACACGACTTTCAATAAAATTTTATATATCTTCGCCAATCATGATCCCCATAATACAAGGTGGCCCATCTGCAGCACAGTCACTTGAACCGAGCAGAGGTGAACAACCCCTAAAATTTGAATAGGGTGTAGGGATCGTGTGGCACATTGTTTGAAAGCCCGTTTAATTTTCCAAACAACGGTGCACAGTTTTTTGAGTTGAGATAACCGTTTGTGAATTTTTTTAATTTAAATAAAAACTTTTTAACAAAAAATTTAACCGACGAAAAAATCAACTGAAAAGCAAAAACTAAAATAAACCTTCTTAGTCTAAATGATAATTGAGCTCCTAAACTAACGTGAGTAACTGATTTTGAGTCCGCTCCAAACTAGCAATTGAATTAGGTAAAGCGTAAAATGATGGCAGCGAGATGCACGGCTGCGTTTTGATTACTTCTTTCAGAGTAATATAGTTACTAGTTTGTTTGGCGCCGACTCAAAATCAGTTACTCACATTAGTTCAGGAGCTCAATTATCATTTAGACTAAGAAAGTTTATTTTATTTTTTGCTTTTCAGTTGATTTTTTCGTCGGTTTAATTTTTTGTTAAAAAATTTTTATTTTTCAATTTTTTGTTGCTGAAATTTACCAATTACTACCTACTTAATTTTTTATTACTTCCAAAATACTTACCTACCTAGCTTACGTCAACTATTAAATAATATGATTTTCTATTTTAACTATTTATTGTTATATAATATAAATTAATTTTGAAAGTGTTGGTTAGTTGATTTCATCACTTTGTATATAATTCCATCCTTTCATAAAATGTAATCATTTTGACGGATGTAGGAGGGTCTGTCAATGTCAACTACATATGTGTGCCAAAGTTCATAAGTGAAAAATCAATCATCCCCTATTTTTCTACCCATAGGGGTGGATCATTTCATTCCAAATTGGGATGTGATCAACTATACGGTATTCCCTTTTTAATAAAAGAAGAATCATCCAAATCGGAAAACCCACTACAAAGTTATGCCTGATAGAATCGGTTAACGGCCCAAAATTCAAAGGGTGAACGATCAATATCCTTCATTTTGCTACCCTTAGGGAAGGATTTTGTTGTTCAAATTGAAATGGGACCAACTTAGAAGTACACCCAATCCAATGAAAAAAGAATCATCGGAATCGAACCGCTCTGTGAAAAGTTGTGCGTGATCATACATGAAAAAAAATATACGCGTCGAATAGAGAATCTCCTCCTTTTTGGTTTCGTTGGTTGATAAACCTGTATAATATTTTTGTACGCCATGAACAACTCACTTGCAATTTTTTGCAATCTATCATTAGTTTGCTACGATACTGTGAATGTTATTGCTCAGTTTTTCCTCGTGTGTGGTATTGCACTTCTAAACTTTTCTAAACTAGAAAGAAACAATGGTGTACACAGTCGCAGAGAGGGTTGAGTTGATTGAACTGTATTATGAAATAACTTTTTAATGAAAAATTAAACCGACGAAATACGGAACTGAAAAGTAGAAAAATAAAATTAACCTTCTTAGTCTCAATCTCTAAGCTCCTAAACTAATGTAAGTAACTGATTTTGAGTCGGCGCCAAACGAACAATCAACGAAGATCAATAATTTACTTCAAAAAAATTATCAGAATGTCACCGCGCAACTCGATGCCATCATTTCACGCCTTATCTAATTCATTTGCTTTTGTTTGTTTGGTGCCGACTCAAAATTAGTTACTTACATCAGTTTAGGAGCTTAGTTATTGAGACTAAGAATATTTATTTTATTTTTCACTTTTCAGTTCCGTATTTCGTCTGTTTAATTTTTTGTTGAAAAGTTTTTATTTTTCAGTTTTTTGTGGCTGAAATCTACTAATTTTTACCTACTTGTATTTTGATTACTTCCAAAATAATTACTTACCCACCTTACTTCAACTATTACCAGTTAAATAATATGATTATCTACTTTTACTATTTGTTGTAATATAAATTATTTTTGTTGTTCTGGTTAGTTTATTTCATTACTTTGTATATAATTCCATCCTCTCATAGAATATAATGATTGTGACGGATGTAGGAGAACAAAAATAATGACTCTAGCGATCTGTCATTGTCAACTAATATGTGTGCCAATGTTCACAAGTGAAAAATCAATTATCCCCTATTTTTCTACCCGTAAGGGTGGATAATTCCATTCGAAATCCAAATATGATCAACTATGAGGTATACCCTATCTGATGAGAGAAGAATCATCCAAATCGAAGATCCCAGTACAAAGTTATGCCTGATAGAATCGTTTAACGGACCAGAATTCAGAGGGTGAGTGATCAATATCCTTCATTTTGCTACCCTTAGGGGTATATTTCATCTTTTAAATTCGAATGGAACGAACTTCGAAGTCCACCCTATCCACTGAAAAAAGAATTATCGGAATCGGACGTCTCAATAAAAAGTTATGCGTGATCATACATAAAAAAAAAATATGGAGAAACATAAAATATACGGGTCGAATAGAGAACCTCCTCCTTTTTGGTTTCGTCTGTTAAAAACAATATATGTGCGAAAAGGGCTGCTGAACGGTTCAATCAACAATATAGAAGGACTGTGTCATGGCAGTATGTGTCTGAATTAGTTACAAAATTCCGAGAAACGGGATCGGTAGCAAATAAAAAACGACAAATTGAACCGCCATCGCGCCAGTCAGAAATGGGGCGACAACATTGGCAACTGGGGCATGTTGCGCTTGACCATATGTTAAGAGCAAACAATACGTGCGCTTAGTGAATACGTCACTACAGCATTTTTTTTGTGTTTGTTAGTCTTTGGATGCAAACAAACCGTAACGCGTATTTTGTTAACACTTTATCCAAACATTGTATTTAAAGAATTCTCGAGATATTTAGGCACTTATACCATATTATGGGATTATAATACGCTTTAGTGACATCCAAAGACTGATTTACACCAATAAAAATTGGTCGCGTGACGTCACACTAAACGCGCGTATAGCGCGTCACAGGAGGAGGTGGAGGAGAGCAGATAGTGAACTGTTTGAATATTGGCAACACTGCTTCTGTGCGGTCTCAACTCAATGCCCCAAATCGGATACAAATTTAGAGATCGTAAAATCGGTTTTTTGCAAAAACATTTCATGAAAGAGTTATTTTTTGTATAGACTCATTGGTCCAATAAGAATTGAGTAAAGTAATGTTCATTTTACATTGACATAAAATAAAAAACTAGTAAATATAATAATTTTTTAAAAGAAACATTTTTTGAACTATCCAATATTAAAAGAACTCTTAACATCACATGGAAGTGCATTGAATTTAACCAATCCTCGTGAAATATCGAATTTTTTGTTTACGTGTAATTAGTTCTTTGAAAATGCAAATCATTATGCTTGTTATTTGATATTTATAATTATCATTGTTGAATTTTATGAAGTACTTGCAAGTACTCAAAGGAGGGCTTGAGCTACTCTGCCAGCAGAAGTCTATGCAATACTTCAATGTGCGAAGAAAAATAATAGGAGGGCCATATTCATATTCTGTCAGACAGCTAGGCCTCACTAAAGGCATTGAGCAGCCAGGAACTGACGTCTTAACTGTTATGGACCTGCGATTAACTGAGAACACTGGCAGAACAAAATTTGAGACTTCATAAGGTACTCTGGTTTTATGTAATGTATGTTTCTTCTACTGAATTGAGCGAAGAATTTAGAAATAATTTTGTTAGAAATCATAATATTGTGATAACATATTATGAAATAACACTGAAGTCAAAAGCCATTGAAGTGAGAGTCTGGAATAATTGCATTGCTTTCCTACCGTTCCATCTCATTAAGGAACATCCTGTATTAGCCCTTGTTTCCAAGACACCATCTAAAAATGTTGTCTCCTGTTAACCCACATATTCAATTCTACTCAAATATACGATACAAAGACAGTTAGAATTGATGTACGATTAGTATGCAAAAGTTCAAGTCACGTTCGACAAATTTCTTTTTAATCAGGTTTTGGGCGAGAAGAAAGCAGTGAGTGAAATGAATAATGGTCAAGAATGGCAGAGTCTAAAAATATGAAAAGCAAACGTGACATGCACCACAAAAAGATTACGTACATAAATCAAGTCCTATATATTATTGGGCGGAATATTTCACAATAGATCAACTAAGTAATAATAAAAATTGGTCAAGTATGAGTTTGACTCACTCACTCGATTTATTATGTTATTCGGTAGAATCATTGTTCATAAGTGAACAAAAAAAAACTCACGTCACTAAATGATTTTTACTGAACTTTTTCAAGTGGAGATTATACTCAGTATCATCTACACTTGAAAAAGCTATTGTATAGCGAAACTGTTTTGTAAACCCAGTATAGTGGATATCATTTAGTGAAGTGAGTGTCTTTTGTTTACTTTAATACGGATATCGGCCGCATCAATTCAAAAAAATGTGCATGATGTGTTTTGACGAGAATATATATATATATATTATATATATATATATATATATATATATACAGTGTCCGCCAAAATCTTGGAACCATATGGATTTTTTTAATAATAGTTTCTCAGAAAATTTCATTCCTCATAAAAGTTGGTGCATTCAATTAGACCAAATACGCGCATATGTTTTTATCAGTGGCGTGCGGCTAAGCGGGAATCGGCCGATATTCTAAATTCACTATAAAGTGACATTACTATGGAAAAAAGTTGTTTGCAATTAAAAAATATTCCCAGTTCTCCACTTCAGTCTACCAATCACTAATTTCAATAACTGGTTGATGAGTTGACCTCAATTTTTAATGGGAATTATCGACAATAATTTTTGCGTAGTAAATTACTAAATTAGCATAAATTGTCTATCAAAGCAATTTAACTGATCTTACAAAATCATGAAGATGAGTCCAAAGAAACAGTAATGGAAAGATAAAGAAATGAAGGCAGGATCCTTGAAAAAGAGGTCAATCTTTATTAGAAAAATATTTGCTGACTAATTAATAACCACCAAATAAATATTTAAATTAAGACTTGGTAGGAAGGTGTACCTACCTGATTGTATGAGTGGGAGGCCGATTCCCGCTTAGCCGCACGCCACTGATAATAACGGCTATGGGACAATTTAGTCTAATTGAATGCACCAACTTTTATGAGGAATGACATTTTCTGAGAAACTATTAATTGAAAAAAGTCTATATACATATATATATATATATACATATATATATATATATATATATATAATATATATATATATATATATATATATATATATATATATATATATAAATATACCGTGTGTAACAGGATCATGGTATCCCCCCGTATCTCTTTAGTTTTGGAGGTAATTGATTGAAATTTGGGATATCCCATATACATAATGAGCGGCACTTCTCGACCTACAAATGTTTTTTTTTTCACTTCCGGTTTCGCCGGAAGTGATAGCAACTTTCAATTTTTAAATAGAACACCCTGTATATTATTACATTTCTGAATTCTGCATAATTTTCTGAATCCAATAATAGTGACATTGCAGTCGTCAATATTTTTGATAATAAAATTTTTAGTTTTCCATTTAAGTGTGCCATGATGGTTCCGATTTATTCCAATTCACCCGTCTGATGCTAGAAAAATCGAAATCCCGTCAAAAATACTAAATTGCGTTTTTTATGAGCAAATAAAGTTCATCGTAATCGATTTTGGGGTAAAACTCAATTTTTTCAAATGGAACCTTATTGGTACCGTGGTACCATTTATTAGTACTATTAATAAAGAATTTATTCATACCTGCTAATAAAATGTGCGATAAATACAATCAAAATTACAGCTAAAAGAAAATAAGATAATACAATTACTTTGTTCTAATTTAATGCTAAGAAGTTACTAAGGTGGCTTTGAAATACAAAAAATGAACACAAAACGTTACAACAATTGTTCGAAATGCTGTCCATTAACGTCAATGCACTTCTGAACTCGCATAGCTGTTTCTTGAAGAACGTTCGCTAATTGCTGGGCCCTTATACCATTAATTGCGCGTCTTACTCGCAACTCCAGGTCTTCGCGGGTTATAACAACAGTTGCATAGACAATGTTTTTTAAATGGCCCCAAACAAAGAAATCAAGAGGTGTCAAACCAGGTGATCTTGGAGGCCATCGCACAGGACCATTTGTCGAAATTACGTTTTCTTGGAATGCCTGTTGAAGGTAATCAGTTACAATTCTTGAACTATGGGGAAGAGCTCCATCTTGTTGGAAATACATTCCCTGTGTAGATGGACAGGTAATTCAGTTAACCTGTCCTCAATTTCATTTTGCAGAAATCCTAAGTATCTATCTCCAGTCAAGCGTCCTTCAAATATTATTGGACCAATGATTCTACGACCGAGTATTCCAAGTCAAACATTGAAACCGAACTGCACTTGTAAACCTAGACTCGTACGAAATAAAATCATTCCCAAAAAAGCATTATTCTGCAAGATCCAATTGCAATATTCCATCCTACGTTCATTATCATTTTCGTACAGGTGCTGGTGCAATTGATATTTGAAAGATTTATAATTATGTTTGTGCAAGATTCGGCTTACCGTTTGGTGACTTATTTCCAATTCAAACCCAATTTGCTTTAAAGAAACAGTCTTATCAACTTCTATTCGAGCTAAAACATTAATTTCCGTACCTTCGTCAATGATAACCTTTTCTTCGGGATCATGGTTAGGCTCTCTTCGGAATTGATTTTCAAGACGATTAAAATAATTTCTCGCTGGACATTGTCTATCAGGATATCAGTTGGCATAAAGGTTTCTAGCCGCAACGGCATTTTTTCTACATTCCCCATAATAATTAACATGTCCACTTTTTCATCCCTTGTATAAATGTGGGGCATTTTGAATAAAAATAACAACAAATGTGAAGACTTTTCCAATACACAATAAAAACACCGATAAACCAATATCTATTTATTTAAATCTGAATGAATAATTTCATTGCTTTCAAAGCCTCCTTAGTAACTGAATACCTTCAACAGGCATTCGAAGCTATGCGAGTTTAGAAGTGCACTAACGTTAATGGACAGCATTTCGAACAATTGTTGTAATGTTTTGTGTTTATTTTTTGTATTTCAAAGCCACCTTAGTAACTTCTTAGCATTAAATTAGAACAAAGTAATTGTATTATCTATTTTCTTTTAGCTGTAATTTTGATTGTATTTATCGCACATTTTATTAGCAGGTATGAATGAATTCCTTATTAATAGTACTAATAAATGGTACCACGGTACCAGTATGGTTCCATTTGAAAAAAATGAGTTTTACCCCAAAATCGATTACGATGAACTTTATTTGCTCATAAAAAACGCAATTTAGTATTTTTGACGGGATTTCGATTCTTCTTGCATTAGACGGGTGAATTGGAATGAATCGGAACCATCATGGCACACTTAAATGGAAAAATAAAAATTTAATTATAAAAAATATTGACGTTTGAAATGTCACTTATGTGGTATCATTGGATTCAGAAAATTATGCAGATTTCAGAAATGTAATAATATACAGAGTGTTCTATTCAAAAATCCAAAGTTGGTATCACTTCCGTCGAAACCAGAACTGAAAAAAAATTATTTGTCAGTCAAAAAGTGCCGCTCATTATGTATATGGGATATCCCAAATTTCAATCAATTACCTCCAAAACTAATGGAGATACCATGATCCTGTTACAAACGGTATATATATATATATATATATATATATATATATATATATATATATATATATATATATGAAAAGCATCAAATTATAGATAGTGACACCTATAATCTGTGTGTTGAAGCTTAGACCTGTTATCGTGGAATTTTAATGACACGAAATTTCGTGCACAGTAATAGGTCACCAACAGATGTCAGCATAGGCCAATCCACGACACCAATAGTCGTACTCCTAATGCGTTCTGAGTAACGCAAAACAAATAACGTTATTTATTTTGCGAAATTGCTTCATAATTTCTTGCGAAACTATTAGAAACAGTCCCGGCATTTTCCAAGAATATGTGAGTCCATGAGAAAAAAGCAAAGGCAAGCATATTTGCAGGAGATTCACATTTTGAATCTGATTTAATTCATTTCTTTGTGCGTTCAGGGTAATTTTGTGTTAGCATTCCAAAATTTGTATTACTTTAATTTCATAATTTTACCGTTTAAACATTATTCTCTTAAGGCCCGGTAGTTTCACCTCCGGTTACACTAGGAATAAATTAACCAATGGTGAGAATGTGCTTTTGCTTATCGATAAACATCAAACGAAATCATATTCTAACCGTTGGTTGATTTATTCCTAGTATAACCGGAGGTGAAAATACCGGGACTAAATGAAGTTTTGTTTAAAGTTACATAAATTGTTGTAACGAGATGGAAATGAATGAATACGTCGAACAAAAATAAATCAAGAGACCAGATTTGCTCAGAAAGGAATGATGACTTCAATAATAATTATTACTTCAAGAAAAAGCAGTGGCGTATCACTTTTATCTTTAACATGATTCAGTTCAAATTCCGCACGAACGCCACTGGTAAGAATAAAAAACAATGTTGTACAGCAGGAAATGCATAGAAGATGCGTACTATGTTTCACAAAAATATCTAGTGTCATGCCAAAGTTATCATAAATAAATAATAGTGTTAAAAACTCAAAAAACACGCTTTGATAGAAAACGAAACTAAGAAGTAGAAAATAATTTCAAATGAGTTAGAAATAAGAATACAGTGATTGACAACAAATTTATTTCATCGTAAAAAAGCGTGGGGTGATTGATGTCAATTGTTTCTAATATTTCATGGACAGATATTGGTAAAAGTAGAATCATTATGAAAATATCTTTAAAAGCACCCCACGCTTTTTTACGATGAAATAAATTTGTTGTTAATTACTGTATTCTTATTTCAAATTCATTTAAAATTATTTTATACTTTTTAGTTTAGTTTTATATTAAAGCGCGTTCTTTAGTTTTTAAACTATTATTTATTTTTAACTTTCTAGTTTTGTTCTCTATAAAAGTGTGTTCTTTAGTTTTTCAAACTATTTTTATCATTATTTAATTTTTTTAACTATTATTCTCCAATTTTGATTAGAATCGAACCATAATCACAAAATTCGTCCGCCATTTAGGAGCCGCCATCTTGAATCCTTCAATTATGACAAAATAATCATAATCTCCGTCCCCAAAAACCCCCACATACCAATTTTGAATAGAATTGGACCATAATCACAAAACTCGTCCGCCATTTTGGAGCCGCCATCTAGAATTTTCCAATGTTCACAAAAGAATCATAATATTGGACCCCAATAACCCCCACATACAAATTTTGAATAGAATCAGACCATAATCACAAAACTCCTCTACCATTTTGAGCCGCCATCTTGAATTTTTCAGTTTTGGATCATCATAACCTCTGACCACGAAAACCCTCAGATACCAATTTTGAAGTGAATCACAAAACTCGTTCGCCATATTGGAGCCGCCATTCTGTTTTTTTTCGAACAAAAATTTCTTAATGCATTGTCAACAGAATTATGTACACCTGCCAAATTTCAAATCATTCGTACGTCTAGAAGTGGGTCAAAATCGCGCCCAAAGGAGTCGGTTACAAACAAACAAACATACAAGTGAAGCTAATATAAAGCGTTTAAAAAAAATATTTTTTTCTTAAAACTTTAGCACCTTGTAGTTAAAGTTAAAGTCAAGACCTTTCATATATTCATATGAAGTTTTTTTCTCAAAATGGACCCAAGAATAACTTTCTTGAATATTAGCATGCTATTAAGAAACATATGAAGGCGTAGAAGGGCCAACAACAAATTATTTTTTTTAAACATTTGGAATTGCCACTTTGAACTGACAATTGTCACTTTGAAGTGACAATTGTCACTTTGAACTGACAATTGTCACTTCGACCTGACAATTGTCACTTCGAAGTGACAATTGTCACTTACAAAATCATTTTGAATTGCCACTTTGAACTGACAATTGTCACTTTGAAGTGACAATTGTCACTTTGAACTGACAATTGTCACTTCGACCTGACAATTGTCACTTCGAAGTGACAATTGTCACTTAAAATCTTGAATTGCCACTTTGAATGACAATTGTCACTTTGAAGTGACAATTGTCACTTTGAACTGACAATTGTCACTTCGAACTGACAATTGTCACTTCGAAGTGACAATTGTCACTTCAAAATCATCACTTCAAATGACAATTGTACTTGAAGTGACAATTGTCAGTTCAAATGACAATTGTCACTTCAAAATGTCAATTCCAGATGTTTTTAGAAGTGACAATTGTCACTGTCAGTTCAAAGTGACAATTGTCACTTCAAAGTGACAATTGTCAGTTGAAAGTGGCAATTCCAAATGCTTAAAAAAATAATTTTGTTGTTGGCACTTCTACGCCTTCGTAGAAACACCTTGTATATTTTCGAGTTAATAATTGAGCAGAAGATATCCTTTAATAATAACCTCTGCTGAGATAATAATTCGATATCAATTATTGCACCTTGTAAAATGTAGGTATAGTATTCGCAGATGAAAAACATGTGAACAATAACATTGAATAGTATTCGAGGGATTGATTATATTGTTTGAAATGTTTGTTGGCTATTGCCATCTGATGTTGGTGTTCCCAACTCCTTGTGCACAAGAAATCTGTGTTAAAGCGACATCTATCAATGGTCCATATGGTGATGATTATTTGTCCCATAGATGGCGCTACACACAATTATTGTCTTAGACAATGGCTCTACAGCAAAACAGTGACATCTATGAATCATACTCTGAGACTGGCAAATGGTATTCAGAAAGGAATCTTGGATGTGGACCCGTGCATGGCCTTCCAGTTCACAGAACTGATTCCTCTGTGGCGCTGATGTCTAGATTGGTACGAATAAAAATAATAAATTGACTGGTCAAAATTTGCTTGTGTTCGTTTGTCGAAAGAAATGTTGGGCGATTTTAAGATTTACGCATATTTGGTTTTTATAAGAAAAATATTTGGAAATTTTGTATATAGAGTATTTCAATAGTTCATTTGTTATTTCAACACACGGAAGGTTTTTTATTCTCACCCATGGAATGTAGAGAATAAGTCAAAAAAAATATCCCATTGAATCCATATATATTCCCTATAGAAATAAATGAAATGGTTTTAGGTATCAGACTTGTGGAATCAAACTATTCACGTAATTTGAGGATTTTTTTCATATTCTTTGTCACTTTACATGATTGATAATTTAAGTTAGTTTCTCATGAATATGCATCTCAAATAATAGTTAACGATGAAAGCAGCTGTTTCACTCAATACTTATTCTTTTCAATGCATATATGCAGTAAAATATACGAATTTAATTTTAAACTTTTTTAGGAAACGGAGAAAATTTGCATTTCATGAATTAAAGATTACCACACACTCTGGCATGAGGCAGAAAATTGAATAAAAAAACAATTGTCATAGGAGGCTGTGATTTTATATTCGAATGAGATTATTTTTGAGCAAGTTTCCCAAATTTTTCTGAAAATAAAAGTACTCTCGAGAGACATTTAATTTTTTGACTTACCTGGTGTATTTTTCAATTCACTCAATTGATATTGAGGAATAGACAAAGCACCAATCAACTCTCATCATAAATAATATTTTCTGAGAAATAATGAATAAACAAGTTTTCAAATGGTGTGAACATGCAGTATATGTGTCCTATTTAAGTTATCAGATTCATCGGTTGAAGGCTGGATAGGAGCTAATGAAAAAAAAAAAAGAATTGATGTTTTCAGAGCAAAAATCAGATGAAATCATATACTATTTCTTATTTAATGCTACGGAAACTTTTCTCGATTTATGTATCAATCTGCTTCCATTCAGTTTTCACTCTGATACGAATTATTTTCAGAATGCATTTTTTATTAAATTTTCTTCACTTATTTTTATTAGATCTGGACACGCTTTTCTTGGGAGACTTCGATTTCGCCTTATCTTTACTTTTCGATTTGCTCCTCGATCGCGATTTTCTTTTGATTTTTCTCTTAACTTTAGTTCCAGATTCTGGCGACAGAATTTTTTTAGACGTCTTGGGTACCTCCAGTATCCTTGCGAAGGAATCGTATCCAACCTTGCTGCATGTTCTTCCTGAAATAACATATTATTTTTATATTGCAAATGGAAACATTGACGAATCATTGTTCACCGTTACAAAAATCTTCTCCGCATTCGATACAAGAAACGATTCTCATTTCAACTATTCCTGCTTTGTTTTTACTTTTCCTTATCTGTGGATCTAGTTGAAATTGCCTTTTTTCTTGTGCTCGACTTTTCATTTGCAGTTTACCCAGCTCGACCAACCTAAAAGGAGAAGAAATCCACATGAGCCATTTTCTTTAATACAGGGTGTCCCTGGACTTCCTCTTTTCCTCGGGAATGTATAGATGGGGTCAAAATATCACCAATACTTCATATAACTTTTGTTCCTGAAAACCTTCGTTACCAAGTTACGGGCCCTCAAAGTTACAAAATGAAAAATGTTTTTCTTTGATAACTTTCAAAGTGAATATTCAAAATCATCTAAATTCTGGTGATTAACTAAATAAATGAATTCCTTCGATGAGCTTTCATGCAGGAGTCAGTTGTTTTGCTACAAAGTCAGGAACGGACTACCCCCGATGGTCCACACCCCAAAACTTTGAAATGACAGATAATTTTTCAATAGTTTTCAACAAAATAAGGTTACGTAGACAATTTTCTGAATAAAAGTACTCGTGTGGAAAGTCGATCGGAGCAACGATTCTTAATAAAAATGCAGTTTTACTCGACGACATCAAACCCGATCGTCCACCATTATTTGCTTTGCTTGCTTTGAAAGTTCAATCTCAGAGAAATATAAAAAACAGTCACATGCTCAGCTATGGAGAGTAAAATGAATAATGTCATTGATCGTGACATCTTATTACTACGTTGGTTTAGTGAAGTTAAAACTCTACAGTTATACCAAACTTTGTTAACAAGTGTGGTAAAGTAAAACATAGTCGAGGCTGAAAGTTAAAACTCTACAGTAAAAGCATACATTTCGCACTAGCTGATAATC
Source organism: Gonioctena quinquepunctata (assembly GCA_018342105.1). Classification (NCBI taxonomy): domain Eukaryota; kingdom Metazoa; phylum Arthropoda; class Insecta; order Coleoptera; family Chrysomelidae; genus Gonioctena; species Gonioctena quinquepunctata. The sequence continues at coordinate 553,599 of JAFIRS010000292.1, forward strand.
GTGATCACAATTGCTTCTACCACTGTCCTCATCATATATCTGAAGCTTATGTCATAACAACACGATTGTCGAATGATTTGCCTCTTAGTCCACTTTTTGCATAAATCACCATTCTCCCCGAAAGAGAAAGATACGTATTCGAATACTATGCAGAATGTAGAAAGAACATTATTCTAGGAATAAAAAAACTAAATGACATACCTGGAAAAATAATTTTCTTCTGCTTTACTCTTCGGTCTTTGCGTGGTTAACATTTTCCAGTCGATCGAAACTGCAGCTAGATCATCGATTTTCAAATTATTCATTTCCACAGGCAGAGGATCCATGAAAGTATACTTTTTCTTGGAAGTTTTTACTTGTTTCTTGCCACCTTTGAACTTGAAATTTTTCTCCTGGATTTTGATACTTTCTGGCAACACCCTTTCAGCTTTCATTTTGAAATCGGGTACTTTTTCCAGTAGTCTCCTGAAGTCTTCTTTCGAGTTCGCAACGGTTTTGGATAAGTCCAAAATTGGGGCAGTTTCCTTTTTCTTTCCCAAAAAATCATCAAGCTTCGCCATATCAAAATCTACGGAAATAAACAATATATTTGAGCAAATATTCGGTGAGGAATGTGCGGAATCTACGCTTTCGATATATAACAACCAACTGAATGTTATTGCCTGTAGGCAGAAGACAATGAAGGAGTACTGGGGCTATCGTTCCACTGATCTCTTTTCATCAATAACCCATCGTGTAAAGCAGCAAGCCTTTCTAAAATCTCGTCATTCACATTTTCCACGTCGGGTAAATGCCCGGATCTTTCAGATTTGTACTGAGCATTTTCTCTAGGAGAATTGTGTTCTATTTTCAAAATATCCACTTTCACATTCTCACCCGAACATCTATTCCCGCATCTACACATACAACAACACTCTTTCCTCTTGTAATAGATATGATCTTTGTCTGACTCAAGCGGAATCATTTCGGTTTGGTACATCCTCACATTCCTGGTGAACATGTCATTTTTTCTCCAATGTGCCCTCGAATGCCTCTTATCTCCATAACCTTTTTTCCTATAAGACCTAGGAGACGCGGTTTGACTATCATCACTGGAGTTCTTATCATCGTACGCTTTGCTGTCCCTTATTTTCTGCCTCATCTTCTTTCTTTGATACAGTGGATCTTTCTCGCTCTGCTTGAGGTACCTGGTTGGAGGTCTGTTGGCACCCCATTTCGGCCTGTCTTCCAATCCCTCGCTTCTAGTTCGTCTCTCTCTCCTCAGCTTATTATCGTACGTCAGATCTAAGTTATTTAGCTTCTCTCTGAGGTACTTCTCGTTGTTGTCTGCAGAAGTTTCTGCTCTACGAAAGACCGACTCTTCCGTTTGGGTACTGCTGTCACATAAATTTTTATTCTTGTTTCTGTACACAGTAGGGGTGAGGATTCTGTTTTCAGTACGTGAGGTATTACAGCTTCTGTCTGTCAGAGGAACACCTAGCATTGGAACACTTTGTGGCGTGGCAGGTACCAATAGAGCATACTGTATGGTTTGTAAGGCTTCCAGAGGTGTAGGTAAGATGAATGCTAGATTGTTCTCTAATCTTGGAGTAGGCGAGGGAGCTGAGCTTATGTTGTTGTTGGTTGCATTACAGTTGTTCAGTTGTTCTGGAATGGGTAGGCTATTTTCGGAGGAATCATGTTTAAGTCTCGGTGAATGTATACCCTTTCCGTTTATCTCTAATTTGTTAATTATTTCATTGTTGATGTTCTCAGATTTAGGCTGAATAGATCTAGTATTATTCAGTTGTTCACAATTGTTGTTTTTTTTCTTCTCCCCATCCTGGTCAGTTTTCGCCGGAGCTTCAGATCTGGGGGTTATCTCATGTACACTCGGTTTCTCTTCTGTATTCCTCGCATCATTGATAATATTAGTCTGCTTATATTTCTTCATCTTCTGCATCTGCGCTTCTTTCTGTGCCAACTCGATAGCCTCTTCAATCGCTTCCTTCCGTCTGCGTTCCCTTTCTTGTTTCTCCCTGATCTGCTTCAGTTCCTCCTCCTTCCTTTTCCTTTCGATTTCCTGTTCCCTTTTTATCCTCATTTCTTCTTCTTGTTCTTCTCGCCGCAGCCTCTCCCTTTCTTCGCGTCTTCTGCTCTCTCGTTCTTCCAACTGCAGGCGGATCGCTTCCTGATGTGCCATGGCAACTTGTCGTCTCCTTTCTCTTTCTGCCATCTCGATGGAGTCTATTGGTATGTTTTGACCTCTTATGTATGTACATCTGAGGATGATGAAATGAAAAACGAATCAGGTGAGCAACTTTTTGCATTTATTAGGTTCTGAGGAGATATTAAAGGGGTTTAATAATATTGTTTAAATTTTTTTATTTATCACAACGTTTACTTTCTCCAGAAGTTGGGTATCAAAACCAAACTTTTGACAAATACATTTCTTCTAAAGTTCAAATGACATGATCAAAAAGGTGATGTGGTGACATCTATGATATGGTGTTTTAAGTAATTATTGGGGATTAAAGTTTACTGTATAGTTCAGTTTTGAGCAGCTATTTCAATATGAGGTCTGTAGTTAGGTTCGCAGATGGAGCTCATGAGAACAAAATTTGAAGCTTGAAAAATTACATCGTAATTCGAAGAAACAATCTTTAAACAGAAGGTTTTTTATTTGAGATTCAAAGAATTGAAACATGGGATGCAGTCAAAATGAATTTGGTCATTGAGAGATGACAAATTGGGATTTTTAACCGACGAAACCAAAAAGGAGGAGGTTCTCTATTCGACCCGTATATTTTATGTTTTTCCATCATATTTTTTTATGTATGATCACGCATAACTTTTTACTGAGGCGTCGGATTCCGATAATTTTTTTTTTCAGTGGTTAGGGTGTACTTCGACTTTGGTCCCATTCGAATTTAAAAGATGAAATCCACCCCTAAGGGTAGCGAAATGAAGGATATTGATCACTCACCCTCTGAATTCTGGTCCGTTAACAGGCATAACTTTGTACTGGGTTCTTCGATTTGGATGATTCTTTTTTTAATAGATAGGGTATACCTTATATTTGGATTTCGAAAGGAATCAACCACCCTTACGGGTAGAATAATAGGGGATAATTGATTTTTCACTAGTGAACATTAGCACACACATACGTTGTTGACAATGACAGATCGCTACTGCCATTATTCTTGTTCCGTCAAAATCAGTATATTTTATGAGAGGATGGAATGACATACAAGGTAATGAAATAAACTAACCAGAACAACGAAAATAGAATAATCATAATAGATAATCATATCATTTAACTGGTAATAGTTGAAGTAAGGTGGGTAAGTAAGTATTTTGGAAGTAATCAAAAAACAAGTAGGTAGTAATTGGTAGATTTTAGCCACGAAAAATTGAAAAATAAAACTTTTTAACAAAAAATTAAACCAACAAAATACGGAACTGAAAAAAATTAAAACTTTAACAAAATTCCGACGAAAAATCATCTGAAAGCAAAATAAAATAAACCTTCTTAGTCTAAATGATAATTGAGCTCCTACACTAATGAAAGTAACTGATTTTGAGTCGGCGCCAAACAAACTAGCAATTGAATTAGGTGAAGCGTAAAATGATGGCAGCGAGATGTACGGCTGCGTTTTGATGACTTCTTTCATAAATAATGATCTTCGATAATTGTTTGTTTGGCGCCGACTCAAAATCAGTTACTTACATTAGTTTAGGAGCTCAATTATCATTTAGACTGAGAAGGTTTATTTTATTTTTTGCTTTTCAGTTGATTTTTTCGTCGGTTTAATTTTTTGTTAAAAAGTTTTTATTTTTTACTTTTCAGTTTCGTATTTCGTCGGTTAAATTTTTTGTTAAAAAGTTTTTATTTATTGTTTGATTAATATGGAAAATTTCACTAATATTGAATAATTGTGAATCTGTAAAGCTTCAAAATTGAATTCGAGATTGAAAATGGGGTTAGCATTAATGACGTGATTGGCGAAACAGTTGTTGGTATAATGACTTCTCTATTTTGGTCTTGGTTTTTATGTTTCCCAATCATTCTGACATGTTCCTTGATTCTAGTTTTCTCACAGGTTGGACAATGAAGATACAATTACAGTCAGGGGATGAACAAGAAAGTTTATAAACCCCTGATTTTTCCAATAATGAAAGTTTATCTTTATTGTTGGTTAAATTTTTACTTAATGAATTATTCGTGTGGAAAGATATACAAAGATTCTCGTCAAAATGGTTATAAATGTTTTAATCTCATAAGATAATTTTCCTAAGTAAGGTATAGTAAGTTGGTGTATGAAGAAGGATTGAGCAGGTTTTCTTTTATTCTTTTGAAAACACGGCGTTGGTAGGTTTTCTCAATCGTGTGAGAGGAAAAACCATTATTCGAGCCTATTTGCTTGATAACGTTCGTTCTTTATTAAAATTGTTTCCATTCATTGGGCTAGAAAAGAGGCGTGTGAAAAGGGCGTGTGAAAAGAAGCGAAATTATGTATGTCAGGATGAAAAGAATCGTAAGGTATAATATTATCAGTATGGGTGGAATTCCTATAAATGGAAAATTCAAATTTGTGGTTGTTTTTCGTGATCAATAAATTTAGGTAAGCTAGGGAGTTCTTAGTTTCAATTTCCATAGTAAAGTTAATAGCAGGGTTGAGAAAATTCATGTAATTTAAGAAATTGTTAAGTTCAAGCGAGTTACCATCAAATAACACTAATATATCGTCAACATATCTATAATAAAAAAACACTTGTTTAGATATTGTCTCTACAAATTTACGATGTAATTTTTGAACCGTCCATTTTTGTTCTCACGAGCTCCATCTGCGAACCTAACTACAGACCTCATATTGAAATCGCTACTCAAACTTATATCTTTAGACAATGACTAAACTATACAGTAAACTTCAATCCCCAATAATTACTTTAAGCACCATATCATAGATGTCGCCACATTACCTTCTTGATCACATCATTTGAACAAAGCTTTCTGGTTCGTTCATTTTGTTATAAAAATTTACGGCATTCATGGTCGCAACTTAAAATCTTATGTTAATCTTGTATTTTTCTCGGGGAACTGCCCCCAAATTCATAGAATAAAAAACTATTTCAACACAACGATGTGTCTTAATATTGCATATTTAATCTTTTTTATTTTCACCCTCCATATTATAAGTAACCTCAAATCTCTCGCTATATTTGAATAACACTATTTTTATTTCAGTAGCTTGCTACTTTTGTACCAAATTAATGAAAGGCAAAATTCAATTTTTTATAATGATTGATTCATAATGATAATGACACCAATAGTTTGTTTGTCCACTGAACCTTAATAATCGAATGTTTATACACTTAAATGGGAGCTACTATTGAAAAAAAAACAATCAATAGTTTTTGAATGAAAATTCGTCATTCACGACTTTAAGAGACTCTAGATAACAATTTTCAGACTATTGTATCCGATATGACAAAACCCACAAGTTTGTTACTACCATTTTGAATTCTTGAATTTTCTCCAAGGTGTCTTGTTTCCCAACCCCAAATCCAAAATATATTGGTTGAGAATGAAATTGGATTATAAACCACACAACCTGTCGTTTCCGATATTACGAATTATGCTTTCATAAAACGGTTGAAATGTATTAGCAAGCGAACCATGCCAATTATTTGAATGAAAGTGCGAAAAAAATCGATTCCACGATTCGACCCACGCATACACAATAGGGTGTCAGTTATTTACCAAGTTGATATTTTTTTCCCTTAAATTTTTTGGACGGTCGATAAAGGAATATCAGACCAAAAAAACCTCTTAATTTTCATATTAAACCTTGCCCCTAAGAAGATACATTCTCCAATATCATGGGGTTTTAATACTTTTTACATTTTTTTTTTACTAGAACACCCGAAGATAAAGTAATGAGAGATACTTATTGTTGTAGGAAATTGAAACTTCTACAAAAAAGGTATGCTATGATTTTTTCATAACTTCACTCTTTCAAAAGTTATTCGGAGTTAAAGTTGAACGCATCCTAAATTTTCATATTTTTTTACTTTTACAGCTAAATTATTATTATTTAGATGAAACTTTGTTGTTTACTTCTAAAAATATGTAATTCTGATGGTTCTATGAAAGAAAATTGAGAACAAAATTTTCAATTTTGCACACACAACTAATAAATTTCTCCAGTTTCATAAATTTTCTTACGCTTCCAATAAATTTTATTGAAGTGGAAATCCTACTACAATGCCGTAAATGACTCAGAAATTACTTTCGGAAGCATTTCTGCCAACTCACTAATTTTTTATTCACGCAAGCGCACTGAAGCCTAATTTAGTACCTCGACAATAATTGAGATGGCGCTTTTAGCCCATCTGATTTTTATACAAAGTATCTCTGCAGAACATTGTGGATATTGAAAAGGGCAACATTTTCAACTAAATATTGAATAGAAATATTTTTCTGTGAATTGAAAAATCCACGATGTAAAGGAAGAAATTTTTTTGATATAAAGGAAGATATTTTTTTGAGTATACAACTACTTCTCCGGCTAATGCCACGCTGGACATTGAAATACATCTGATAGATATTCTGAAAGGACCCTAACTCAAAAGAAAAAAACCGAAATTGAAATTGTTTTTGTAAACGTACCATTTTGCTATACTGCACCTTTAGCCGCCACTGCACAAAATCAAGACCTTGAATTCATGAAAACTGTTTACCAATATAGAGCTTTGAAATTATGTAATGATGATCAATTTGACATTCCTAAACTCTTTATTTTCAATTTGGATAATTTCAAGTGGTTTTTAAATAAAAACATTGATTTTTTCATAACTTTTAATTCTCTCAAATTTTTTGAAAGATGGTAGGGCAATCCAGAATATTTAAGAGGATTAGAAATTGTTAAACATCTGAGAGTAGTCAATGATACCTACTGCAGGAAGAACTGAAAAATTGACATAAGAATATATTGATACTTTATCTAAACACGAGGATCAGAAACAATACATGATTCAAATTGTGAGCAAGTATAAAAAAACCCAAATGTAACTAAAGTAAGTTCAATAAAATAAATGATGTTTATCAGATATTAAAATATTTAATTGATCTCATCTATTTTTCAATTTTGTTCTCAATTTTATATCACAGGACCATCAGAATTAGATAGTTTTGGAAATAAACAACAAAGTTTCATCTAAATAATAATAATTTTGCTGCAAAAGTAAAAAAAAAAAATAGGATGAGTTCAACTTTAACTTCAAATAACTTTTGAAAGAGTGAAGTTATGAAAAAATCATATGACACTGTTTTTGTAGAGCGTTCAAATTTCTACAAGAATTTGTATCTCATTACTTTGTCTTCAGTTGATCAGGAAAAAAATTTAATGTAAAAAGTAGCAAAACCCCATGTTATTTAAATGGAAAATGTATCGTCTCAGGGACAAGGTTCAATATGGAAATTAAAAGCTTTTTTTGATCTGATATTTTTTTTAAACCATAAACAAAAAATTTTGGGGGCGCTGCAGAAAAAAAAAACAACTTGGTAAATTACGGACACTCTAATACACAGGAAAAAAACAAATAATAAAAGAAATGCCATTTACCGTCTATGTGAATAACTAGACCCAGTACACGGCCTCTCATTTTCTTCAAATCTCTGTTCAGGTGACTCGGCCGGCGACGTATTAGACACAACTATCTCCCCATCCTGCAACCCCCTTTTGACCCAGTTGGGCGGCTCGCTGATCCCTAATTTTTCCATGGCATCATCCTTGGGCTGCCAAAACTTTCCCACGCCGACACCCTTGTCCCCCCATTTGGGTCTGTCGTCCCTACTGGAAGATGATTCGTATCCGGACTGGTTCCAATTTTGCACGCATTCCGGAGTGTGATTCGGATTGTCGCTTCCGTAACCGGAAGTTTCACCACCGACTTCTTTGTCTCTCTCGTACCTGTTTTGGAGAAGGTTGGATTCATGGCGGAATTTTCTAGTTATTGTTCGCAAACATTGCAGGATTCCTGTGCTGAATGAATTCTAGAAGCACTAGAGGAACTTTTTTATCTTTCAATTCATAATGGGAAATATCTTATTCAGACGTACGAATTATAGCGAACCTCTTTGGCACCAATTGAGTACTGCCAACTGACATGGCGGCCATCAGTTAATCGGGCTCAATGCTTTGAGTGTGTGAAAATCATTGTTTTTCTGTGGTTGTTGGTGGTTTATTGGGATTTTTGTTAACTTTGCATGCATTATCTAGTGCACGTATCGATATATTCAAAGAAAGAAATTTGTATTTCGAGCAGAATAAGTTATTTATAAAATGATAGCAGAGCGCTTTCGACTGTTAAGTCATGAATTTATGGTGAGTGAACACCTAATATCAACGAAGCGATGTTTATGAGATTAGAACGCATTTCCTAAGTTCCATTAGGAATTCAGAAAAAGGTGAAATTAAAGTTCCAAATAATGGGATGAAATGTGGTGAAAATTGTTCAAATTATGGAGGAAAAAAGTAATGAATAAATATGTATTAGGTTTCCTGCAATGTCTGGAAGTGATGTAGATGAGTCCCCCAAAATAATTCATGGATATCTACCTATCCTGCGAGTTGAACTGATTTTTATGAAGAGGAGGTAAGCTGCCTCTTCGCCTTTTCTCTATCAGGTGCCTCCTGATTTGATCCTTGACTGATATTTCATCTCTACAAAAAATTGCTCTGAGAATAAGAAAAATCTGGGCTTTGTAATTACCTCATGAGAGATTTTTCGATATTTCGTTCCGATATGGGACCCCAAGGAGAACATAAAGCAGCAAGCTCCTCTGAAAATGCGACAGAAGAAAAACAATTGTTTTCAAAATGAGAAATATTTTTGGTTACCCCTTTCTTTTGCCCACTGTAGCTTCTTTTTCTCTATCAAGGACATAGAGTGATCACAGGTAGACATTTCATCTTACTTTGGCACTGATGCTTCACGGAATATTGTCAATTGAAAATATAGGTGAGCATAAACCTGAAAAAAAATATTGTACCATATATCCACCGATTTTCAAATCGGTCGAACAATTTGGCACATAGAAAAAAGTTAATGGCACCGAATACGTTCGATTTTTCAGTCATACAAACTTGTTGGTTCATCACGGCAAAATTCTTTTATTATTCTAGATTCAAAAAATTTATCAACTATGACCGTCTGAGGTCAGATCTAAAGGATGAACATTGGTTTGGTATTTACGACGAAAACGATCCAGATAAAATTGCAGAAAATTTCATCACAAAATTAAATTCTTTGATAGAAAAAAATACACGCGAGGTTAAACTGAGGAAAAATGTTGTAAATTGTAGAAAAAATTGGATAACGCCTGCTTTGTATGAATCCATCAAGAAAAAAAGTGACATGCACACAAAATTATTGAGAAACCCTGAAAATCATGTCTTGAGAGAAGAATATAATTTATATAGGAATAAGTTAAACAAGCTCACAAAAACAGCAAAAAAGAACTACTCGAAAAAAATTATAGATAAAAATGCGAATAGCTCAAAAGGGCTTTCGGAGTGTGTTAATAATATTTGCATGAAAACTCCAAACGAAACCAAAATAGAAAAAATTAAACTAGAAAATGGAAAAATATTACAGAACAATAAACAAATCGCTGATAGTTTCAATCGCCATTACAGTTCGATAGGAAAAAAATTAGCTGATAGAATTTCAATACCTCATAATTTCAATGAATCTGAAAACATTTTGCAAGACACCATGTATCTTCGCGACACTGATGAAAATGAAGTTCACAAAGTAATCATGGAATTAAAACTTAAAAAATCACCAGGTCCCGATAACGTTCGTTCGGAAACACTGAAGGCTATATCTAATGAAATTAAAAAACCTCTGGCTTATTTGATAAATAGGTGCTTTGATACAGGGTGTTTTCCAAAGATTTTGAAAATTGGAATTATTAAGCCACTCTACAAGAGTGGAGATAAATTGAACATAATCAACTATAGACCGATTTCACTTATCTCGAATTTAGCGAAAATAATTGAAAAAATACTGAAAATGAAACTTCTGAGCTTCTTGAACAAACATAACGTCATTTCTAGTTCTCAGTTCGGATTCAGAGAAGGAAAGTCAACAGAAGATGCGATTTATTATCTTACAAGTAATATTTATAATGCATTGGACAAAAAAAAACCTGCCTTGTGTATCTTTGTCGACCTTTCGAAAGCATTTGATACGGTATCTCATGAAAAGCTTTTGAACAAACTAGAATGCTATGGGATAAGAGGAAATATTCATAAAATCTTAAAAAATTATTTATCAGACCGCGAACAAAAGTTTGACATACGGGGGTAACAGCATGAAAAAACTAGAAACCAAGGGAAAAATCATAAGCTTTGCAGATGACACTGCCATACTCTCAGTGAACCTATGACTGTTACATATGGCGTACCTCAAGGAACAGTACTGGGTCCTCTTCTATTTATAATTTATATGAACAGCATTTCACACCTTGATACCAAGGGAAAAATCATAAGCTTTGCAGATGACACTGCCATAATATATGAATCTGATACTTGGGTGAACTTAAAGACAGAAGCTGAAACTGATTTCAGTAAAATAGGTAAGTGGTTTAGGTATAACAAATTAACTCTGAATTTAGATAAAACAAAGTACTTATCATTTACTTCGTATTCCAATCACTTACCCAATATGGGTTCATTACGTTTCGGAAATAACTCAGAAATTCCGGAAGTAAACTCCATCAAATACTTGGGCATTGTGATAGACAGACATCTTAGATGGGATCTTCAAATTAAAAATATAGTAGGAAAACTGAGAGGTCTTTTATTTAAATTCAAATACTTGAAAGAATTTTTAGATGTAAATCATTTGAAAGTATTATACTATGCTTTGGTACAGTCACATATATCTTACGGTATAATTGGCTGGGGAGGTGTTAACGATTATCACTTGGAAATGCTGAACGTTATTCAGAAATGGATACTGAAAATCATCCTTGGAAAAAGAGCTACATATTCCAGTGAAAATTTATTTAAAGAGGCCAATGTATTTGACGTAAGGCAGGCTTACTGCATCAACTTATTAGTTAATGTGAAAAGCAATAAAATTCAACTTGAATCTGTCGATCACAATTATAGTACCAGGAACAAACAAAAAAGATACCTAGATCGGAAAAAGCAATTGGACAACGATGTTCAAATTACCTCGGACCTCGCCTACATAATATGCTACCAGAGTTTATAAAAAAAAAATAGTTCTATTATGTACAAAAACTTATAAAACTTGGATTTTGCGTTCCGAAAGGACATTGTTTCATGATTTTGTCAACCAAACTTTCAAAAAGTGATTAAAGTTAAAACACCAATCGTTTATATAAAGCATGCATATACGCAAAGCTGACAACCAACAGAATATGAGACAATACCCGAATATGACCTACACCCCGAATATGACGTACCTACACCTCAATTATGATAAACATACCTACTGCAAACGACATTCAGCCTAAATATGACATTTACTATTCTCACACATATCACAAGGATAAGAATATCTATTTACTATTTTATTATATCTATTTTATTATTATATTTATTTTATTTTATAATATCTATTTACTATTTTATTTATACATTCATTAGTTGAAACTTCTTTTACCAAATTTATATACTTATGTGCTTCAAAATATGTAAAAAAAATTATCATTGCATATTATAGTGTTATACTACTTAGTTTTAAGTTTAATATCACATACAAGCGATAGTTTTATACTAAAGCTTCGTGATTTTCTTCCTGTTTATTCACTTACAATAAATATATATCTGTACTTCAATTATTGTAAAATTTGAACTTTCGTGAATAAACATTATTATTATTATTATTATTAAAATAAAAACTTTTTAACAAAAAATGAATCCGACGAAAAAGGAAACCTGAAAGCAAAAAATTAAATTAACCTTGGTCTTAATAATAACTAAGCTACTACACTACTGTGAGTAACTAATTTCGAGTCGACGTCAAACAAATAATCAACGAAGATCATACATTTCTGAGAAAAAATTATCAAAACTGCTGCATCATTTTACGCTTCACCCAATTCATTTGCTGGTTTGTTTGGCGCCGACTCAAAATTAGTTACTCATATTAGTTTAGGTTTATTTTATTTTTTGCTTCTCAGTTTCTTTTTTCCTCGGTTTAATTTTTTGTTATTTTTTTTATTTTTCAATATTTGGTGGCTGAAGTCCATTAATAACTACCTACCCAATTGACTCCAGGTATCCATTATGTTTTAGTGTCATCAGAACTACATATGTGTGCCAAGTTTCAACAGAATCAGTTCACAGATGAAAAATAAATAATCTCCTATTTTTCTAACCTTAAGGTTATATTATTCCTTTCCAAATTCGCATATTACCAACTTTGAAGTACACCCCATCCAATAAAGAAAGGATCATTATGAGGGGTAGAATTTTTTTTTCAAATTCAAATGGTACTTATTTCGAGGTATACCGTATGCCCTATCCAATGAAAAAATAATCATCGAAGTCGAACTACTCTGTGAAAAGTTATGCGTGGTCATACATAAACAAAAATATACGCGTCGACTAGAGAACCTCCTCTTTTTTTGGTCGGTTAAAAAAGCAATTCATTTGACCATTTAGTATGGAGTGGATAGCGTCTGTAATTAAATATCAATTAAAGTAGTTTTTGGCATTCAGACGGGAAAAATGAAAACTAGAACTGAAAAATAAAAATGTGGATCGGCCAGGATTAGAACCTGGGACCTTTTGATTCCTAGTCGAACGCTCTGCCAACTGAGCCACCAGTCCTTGTTCGATTGGCACCAGCGGATAGACCAATATAATTTCATTAGGTGTGAATGTTTTCATGCATCACATTAACCCTCATCATCTTCGTTACTAACACAGAACTGAATTTAAAAGTGTGAATCGCCGGTTTCGAACAAGGACTGGTTGGTGGCTCAGTTGGCAGAGCGTTCGACTAGAAATCGATAGGTCCCAGGTTCCAATCCTGGCCGATCCACATTTTTATTTTTCAGTTCTAGTTATCATTTTTCTCGTCTGAATGCCACAAACTACTTTCATTGTTATTTAATTACAGTCGCTATCCACTTCTTTATTTATTTTTACTTGGCTTGAGTCATGCACACTTGAAAATTTAGGGTTTAAAGTTGGTCTATAATCCTATATATAGATTGACACCAGCGGATAGATCAATATAATTTCATTAGGTGTGCATGCGTGAATGTTTTCATGCATCACATTAACCCTCATCATCTTCGTTACTAACACAGAACTAAATTTGAAAGTGTGAATCGCCGGTTTCGAACAAGGACTGACAGAGCGTTCGATTAGAAATCGAAATGTCCCAGGTTCGAATCCTGGCTGATCCACATTTTGATTTTTCAGTTCTAGTTATCATTTTTCTCGTCAGAATACCACAAACTACTTCCATTGCTATGAATTCAAGTATTGTATTTATTCCGGCCAATTCCTTCAACTCATTCGATTTTGAAACTTGAATGAATTTGATTTAATTTTAGATTGCATGTTATTCGAACCAGGGATAAATGGAGTAAAGATACTGACTGGATTCATAATACGCATACAAAAAAAAAGAATTCATAAATTCTCAAATATTTTCAGAGCTATTTTCGGCTACTGAAAAGATTGCACTTAATAAATATTCTCGATATTCATGCTTTCTTCGGATTAACTGATATTTCCGTTGGAAGTTCTTGTGACTAGATATTCTTTTTTTGATGAATATTTTGACGAATATATTCCTCAAATCAAAAGTAATCCAATGATACATCAACAAATCAAGAAATTCGGAATTCTCAGTTGGATCAAAAGGCTCAGTTTTGTATTCATTATATGAATGTAGAAAGTAGATTGAGTATTACTCATTATTCGATTGGAACAAATCAACTGATTTTATTCGTCATCGCAATCGCAATACGGAATTCATTTTTTGTAGCAAGCACACTCATGGACCCGTTTGAAATATGTTTAAAAATAATTTCATACATATTTTACCGTATTTTATATATTCAATGTATTTTCAACTATTTCAACGGCGCAATATTTCTGAAATTTGATCAAGAAATATTGCATTCCCATATGAATTTTATTTTATTTGGGCAGGCAATTCAACATAATCTTTACCCATTTGTATGGAATTGGCTTTCCTACTCAGAAGCAGAATCGGGTCAGTGGTACACCATTTAAATGGAATAAATTCATTCATCCAATATCTTAGCTATTGGAAAATAAACGCATCAGTAAGCATATATTCAATATAACCAATAATTTTTGTTCTTGATACATTCGTGAACATACACCGTATTTGCTTATGGATCATTTGCAGAACACTCATGTTATCTCAGCGCCAAAAGATGTAAAAGGATTAAGAATTTATTCGGCGTACGACAAATGACGTCAAATATTTTTTCCATTCAACTATAATCTTATTCTGAATCACCAAGCATAACAATCATCATCCCAAGAAAAAAAAAATCTCAAGGCCATTCCAGAATGAAAATGGTGCGTTACATTTAAACATTTACACACCTACTATCTTGATTATCATGGGGAACGTGATGTGGAAAACTAAGCCAATATAATCTACTTTTAATAATAATATTATGTTACTGAAATATGGACTCTGTAGTCGTTTTTTTCAAGGATTTCCGGAAAATCACGATTTACGTATTCGGTGCAGAAACTGACACAATAGAAAAATTTCGAGCAATTTTCTACGAAATGTTCGAACATGTTCCAGCTCAAAAGAAAAACTGTTTTTGATCAGATAAAAATCGAATTCTAAAAAAATATGTAACCGATTACGTGTGGCTTATTCTCTTCAAAATAATCTGAAACCTCTGGAATCAATCATGTGTTTATAGCACGTTAAACTGCCGTTGTCCAATATTTTTTCATTTTTCACAATGAAAACACACCATTGTCATTGTTACTGTTACTCTTCCGATTGCAAAAAGGGTAGTATAGTGTGCTCCTACAGAGGTTGAAATATCTGCTGTATTGTGTTGGAAATAGAGACAGACTCATTTTCGCGTTGCTTGTGTTTTCTAATGAAAATATGTCTTATTTTTTGTGAGACATGATGCGTTAGCTTGATTGATGGAGTTTTCAGAATCAATGAAAGAATCTGGGCTCTACCTTTTCAACTGGCCACGCCACGGTTTTTTTATGGATCATCCCATGTACCACTGCACGAAGGACGCGAAGAAATAATTGTTTTTTAATTGTTTTCAACCGCTTTCTTAGTTGTTTTACCGACCCTCAGAAGTTAATGAAAACTTGTACGAGTTAAGATCACGGGGGCCTTACCTTTTATAGTGGGATCCGAAACGCTAGTACCACTAAGCCACTAGCTCCGTGGCTAATTTTCAAATTATTCTCATGAAAATCTAACATTGTATGATTCAATGGGATGCAGATAAAGAATGTCTGGAAATCAAAATCTAGAACAGTTCACATGGGTAGCGTGTTTCTATCAATTTGCGAAATTTTAAATTCGATACTCGAATTAAATTGTATTTTCTATGGAGCATGGGGGAGGAGTTGAACGTGCAGCGCCGCAGTGGCAGAATCGGACAAACTGGTCCAGACAGTATCACTTATCCCCATTTACCGCTGTGATAAAAAGGGTGGCTACAAAGTGCGATAGTTTAAATTTTTCGGTCACAAACGTCAAAACGGCATTTGTATCGTGATTCGGCGGGTAAAAGCTTCGTATCAGAGAGAAGTCAAGTGCGCGTATGATAAATGAACGACAATGAATGATTCGGCCGCAAATAACCTCAAATCAAATGTTTGGACATCCCTCGGTGAGCGTTCATCTATGGAAATACTGCGTAGACGTGTTTACAAGCATTCGCTCTGCAAGTGCAGGAAGTTTTCTCAACTTCTCTGTAACGATAAATCTACGAAAGCAAAAAAGGTCAATTGACACATTTTACAAGTTCAATTTCCACATTGATATAAACAATAGAATTAGTTCATACTAATAATCACAGTAATCTAAAAAACATGCATGAAACATATTTTGATTCATTACACATTCAAAATTATTTTTTTAGTCAAATTCTGACAGTAAACGAACAATATGCAAAATATGTGAAAATGTATGTATGTAGAAAAAAAACAATATTTTCAATATATTCTTTTATATTCATATTTATTAATATTTCTTTAATATGTTTCTTATTCGTATAATTTACTCCTACATCAGACATGTTATTTGAATTTTATCAATTGTTTGTGAAAATATTCATTCACCTCTAATTCGACAGAGTAGTACTGATTTGTTTTCGCTGCTGCTTGGCTAATCACTTCCGCATGTATACTGGCAACGGACTATGGAATTTTTAGGACCAAAAATCTTTAAGAATTCACCAGATAACTTAAAATCAATGAAACAATTAAAATCCTACAAGAAAAATATAACTAAATGGTTACATCGCATTGAGAGGGATGAAATTCATAAAATAATCAACAACAAATAATTCGGTGAACAAATGCATGTATTTCCATGATGAATACATTCAACCAGACTACGTTGGCTTTTGTCATGTCTCATGGAACTCTGAACTCTAGAAAATAACTAATTTGATACTGAATCTAAGCTAATTATAATTATATTCAGACTTTTGAACATATTCATCTGTAGTCGTACAAATCTATGTGTTTTTTTACTTATTTTACTTTTTTCACTTTATTTCTTTTACCTATATATGTATACACTTACACCACACCTACATCACATACAAGCTGTAATTAACACAGCTTCAGTTACCATTTTGTTTTTTCAATATCTAAACTATCTATTGTAATTTGTAAACTTGAATTTGAATAAACATTATTATTATTATTATTTTCATTTTAAACACTTTCAGTCAGGCCCTTACTTCCGAAGCTCCGACCCATTCGGAAGGGCGTGCTGGTTACATAAACCAATGACCTGTCCCCACATCCGTGAGGTGAGAGATCATTGGGTCCGCGAATCATATGTCCTGAGCAGACGTAACGATCCGAGAATGACTGCCTTCTGCATGCGGCCGGCTGGAAATTCTGCCGATTTACAGCATGCCGGTATAATTTCCAGGTTTGAGAGTAGCGTTGGCATCATTCCACCAAGGGCTCCTATAATCAGAACCATTATCTTTACAGAATTATTATTTTTATTATTATTATCATTATTATTATTATTAATCATTTTGTTTACTTCCCGCACTTGACACACATGACCCGATCGCACCAATGCTGCTCCTTTTTTCACAGAGTGATTCTCGAAAGCAATATGGCTTGAGATGGGTAAAAACCCAGTTGCAACCACTTGATCCATCACGAATATAAAACATTTTCCAACTTGACAATAAATTACATGTAAATACTACGATGATGGGCGAATTACGTATTCGCAGTGTACGTGTTCAGTCGTTCGAATGCGGTTCGCAGACTACTCGTCTCAATCTGCATTCCATTCATTACTAGGGATAGTTCCGAAACCGGGGCTCAATTTAATTCAAAGGTTATACATGCCGAATCACACTGCAACTGCAGTTTTCACGTTTGTAACAAACAAATTCACACTGTTGCACTTTAAAAACACTCTAGTTATCAAAGGGGCAAATACGGATAATTTGAGCTATCTGGAGTAATTCGTCCATAACCAGCATGAAAGTCGCGAGGAATGTGTCTCTTATTTTCCTGCAACCAAAAAATGTAAAAAACTCCACTTTCTTGCAGTTTTTTCTAGTTTCCAGTTTCCCAGTTAGAAATGGCTAGAAAACCGCGAGAAATGTGCGCTGGTCAATAAATCTGTAATTTTGAAACGAATCTTCGTTAGAATAATAGCACAACGTTACATTTTGAAGAAACATGTTTTATGATTTCTGAAATTGAATTAATTATAGCATGGAATAGGTTGAAATCCCATTCAAGATGAGAATAGAAATAAACTTTCCAGAATAATTTTTCTCTTATCGTTGAAACAAGTTATTGCATCTTATCAAGTATTTACTAAATTGAATAAAGTTTTATTATTTGATTCATTCTATTCTTGAAAACAAGCATATGAGATTTAAAAAAATTGAGCAAACCAATTCTTTTACATAAAAGAGGGTCATAGAATCCATTATACAAATAGTGACCCACTTCAATATAAGTGATAATTTCCAGTTCAAGGTTTGGTTGAAGCTTTCATTGCCATGAGTGGTGAGTGTGCCGGCAATGTGTGGTCATTATGGCTATGCATGAAAACAAGTTTCGTGGGTGGAAATTCCTCTTACTCATGAATAATTTTCCAACTCATTTTCCTGTAGGGTGGCGGAAAGAATGAATGTATATGAGGTTTCTATACTTAGTACAATCACAAAAAATTGAATTCCATGCAAAATATCGGGTAGTTCTGATTTTTGAATACCGGGTGACACAGGATATCGGGCCACCCCTGTAACTTTTGCATTCGTTGACGGATTTTCCTGAAATTTGGTACAGTTATATAAATAACCATTTCGGATTCGACCTCATTACAATCCAATATGGCGGACTTTCGGTTTTTCTGGAAATGCCAGTAACTTTGTTTTTTCAAATAGAACACCCTGTATATTTTTACATATTCAAGTTCAACAGGTCAAAACAAGTCTGAACCTTATGTCAAATGTAATTTTTTTGAAACAATTGAAATTAAAATTGTTTTTTTATTTTACCTCGTGGATAAATGAGATTTGCTCGAAGCTATTCACAATGAGTCGCAAATAACAAAAGAACTTATTTTTTTCTGAAAAATTATTTTTTGTGTCACTTACTGGTTAATCAATTCAGTCACATCACAGTTTGATCAAAAATTAATTTTTTTCAAATGAAACTCCTATGGGCCACCTACCTGTCTCTCTAGAACATACATTAAGGAAAAAAATTACATATCATTTTTGTATTTCGGTACAGTAACAAATTGTATAAATTCAAAAATCTACAACTAGTTCATGAGTTTCCTTGCAGTTCGAATAATTTTTCAACTTAGTAAGCTGTGGAAAACGACATTTCTGAATCTTGTCAACTAATTGTGTAAGTTATACTTATAAGCACGATAATGGTGTTTTTTAAAAATTCTTCCAACGTTTCCTCGACTTACATTGCATTGGTATTCCAATCCCGCGTCGAAGCGGTTGGATTAAAATCAACATGAGCAAAACGTTCATTTCTGCCTCGTCACTTACGATCATCTTCTCCATTGTTGGGTTCTTTTCGGAATCTTCTCTCCACATTTTTGAAAAAGGTTCTTTGTGGGTATCGTTCGGCGACACTGTTTTCAAGACATTATCCGTAAATTAATAAGATATCAACCTGTTCACTTCTTGTGAACCTATAATTTTGATTTTACATTTCTACTAAACTAATTCTCGGAAGTTAACTAATTTTCGAGAGTTGAGATGAAAGATGACAGCGAAACACAAATATTTGACAGGATTCAGAAATGTTGTTTTCCACAGCTTACTAAGTTGAATAATTATTCGAACTGCAAGGAAACTCATATGAACTAGTTGTGGATTTTTGAATGTATACAATTTGTTACTGCACCAAAATACAAACATGATATGTTATTTTTTTCCTTAATGAATGTTCTAGAGAGACAGGTAGATGGCCCATAGGGGTTTCATTGGAAAAAATGAATTTTTGATCAAAATGTGATGTGACTGAATTGATTCATCAATGAATGACACAAAAAATAATTTTTCAGAAAAAAATATGTTTTTCTATTATGTGCGACTCATTGTGAATAGCCTAGACCAAATCTCATTTATCCACGAGGTAAAATAAAAAACAATTTTAATTTCAATTGTTTAAAAAAAATTACATTTGACATATGGTTTGACTTGTTTCGACCTGTTGAACTTGAATATGTGAAAATATACAGGGTGTTCTATTTGAAAAAACAAAGTTGCTGGCACTTGCAGAAAAACCGGAAGTCCGGTATTGGATTGTAATGTGATCAAATCCGAAATGGTTGCTTATATGACTGTACCGAATTTCAGATAAATCCGTTCACGAATGCAGAAGTTACAGGGGTGGCCCGATATCCTGTGTCACCCGGTATATACATTGTGACCAGCAACAAAAAGTGAACGAACGCGACGGAATACCGCAAGCACTGCCGATGATGATTTTGTAAACGGTATTAATTATAATGAGTGTTAATAAAAGATAATATGCCTGCGTTTGATATTACTAATTATTCTAATTGAATATTCACGTTCAACATTGATTAGAATCATTCTGATGTTACGCTGTATTGGTTCATTTGGAAATAAATAAATATAATTGACGAACCAGTTCTTATGTTCTGATATTCGCTTCTCAAATGTTCTGTCTGTTTGGCCTATTTGAAAACTTGCACAAGAGCTACAAGTTGATTTATCTACTCCAGATTGTTCGAATTTCAGTTTTATCTTTATTCTTCTTAATAAATTCACCTGAATTATGAACTGTTTTGGTATGCGATTTGATGTTGTTTTGACGTAAGAATGTTAAAATGTTTTACTTAGGATGGCCGAAATGTGTAATAATCAATAATCAAAATTATGTTTTTCGATTTGGGTAGGACACACTTCTCGTAACGCTGTTTTATGAAGTTAAACAAACTGTGAGTAAATCTAATATTTCTTGTTTAATGATCGGTTTGACATTATTCCTAACCAATATGATAGTTTCTTCTGGTGGAATACTTGGAATACATTTTGAACATCAGAGGTCATAAGTTTGGAGTTATCTGGAAGTCGCATTGCAACCCTAGGATATACAGCACCAGTTTATTTTTATGGGATATCGTCAAGGCAAGTGAATTGCGCAAAGAGTAAAAATCCATTCAATCGGAGATGTTCCCAAAAAAAATTGCCACATCTCTTAGATTGCCCCATCCCGATAAATGAACAAGGCATTGTTTTTGAAGAACGTCTGCCACTTTACTGGCGGATGCTGGAGTCAATATTTCGCTGCTTAAAAGAAATGAGGGATTAAAAAGTTCTTCTGTTGCGGAACAATACATTGAGAAATCAATAGAGAGAAAAAACAGAGTATCTCGCATGTTTCAAAGTGGGAAAAATGTTGTTGAAGTGTTACAACAAAGAACTAAAAATGTATCATCAACTATAAGTAGTAACATGAATTCCAGATATCAACGTTCCAGATATAAACGTTAATGGCAATGAAAATTGCAGCATTACTATTGAGATTAACTGAACTATGTTTCTACTTATTGTATTGAAAATAAATTATTGACTTTTTGAAGATGTTAATAATACGTTGCAAAAACCTGTCGGGTCCAGTAGAAAAATTTTAATGGACTAGTACCGCAAAAAACATTATGGGACTAGTCCGGTAAAATTTTTCATTACTCTACAATCAGATATAGATATACTGTAATAAATAATAGTTTAAAAAACTAAAAAACACACTTTTATAGAAAACCAGACAAAAAAATTGAAAATAAGAAAAAAATGTATTTTATTTTAAAAAAAGCGTGGGGTGCATGGTATCAATATTTATATAGTACATTACACACCTAGGGCAGTAAAGTAAGAAATGTCTCAGATCACAGGTAATTGTTGGCCGAGAAGATACCATGCAGCCCACGCTTTTTTTTAAATAAAATACAATTTTTTCTAATTTTCTATTTTTTCAGTCTGGTTTTTATAAGAGCGTGTTTCTTAGTTTTTTTAAACTATTATTTATTTTCAACTTTTTAGTTTAGTTTCCTATTAACGCGTGTTTTTAATTTTTCAGACTATTATTATCATTATTAAGAATTTTTAACTAGTATTCTCCAATATTGATTAGAATCGGACCATAATCACAAAACTCGGCCGCCATTTTGAAGCCGCCATCTTGAATTTCCAATTTTTACAAAATAATCCTAATATTCGACCCCAAAAACCCCCACATACCAATTTTGAATAGAATCAGACCATAATCACAAAATGCGTCCACCATTTTGGAGCCGCCATCTTGAATTTTTCAATTTTGACAGGAGAATCATAATCTCCGACCACGAAAACCCTCAGATACCAATTTTGAAGCGAATCGGACCATAATCACAAAACTCGTACGCCATATTGGAGCCGCCATTTTGTTTTTTTTCCACACAAAAAATTCTTGATGCATTGTGAATTATGTACACCTGCCAAATTTCAAATCATTCGGACGTCTGGAGGTGGGTCAAAATCGCGCCCAAAGGAGTCGGTTACAAACAAACAAACAAACATACAAACAAACAAACAAACAAACAAACAAACAAACATACAAGTGAAGCTAATATAAAGCGTGTAAATAGGTATTTTTCGGACTAAAATCAAGTATGTAAATGTGTGTTGCACGTTACAGTATGAAATAAAATAATTTCCGCTACTATCAGAGTGATCCTCATGAAACAAACTGATGGTTCAATCATTGAAAATTTTGATCAATCAAATTTTTTATATATATATATTTCATGATTTTTGTATAAGTAATTTAGATTGGTTTAAATCCACGCTGTAGAGAGAACAAAGGAAACTTCCAAATTTTCTTTTCTAGATAAGTGAAATCGACTTTTCGCTTTCTATTTTACATTGATAATTTCTGCGTAGACTTATAAATATAAATTGCTATGACATAATTGTTTTTCACAATAACAAATGAAATGTTTTATCATGGTAACTAACGAATTTATCTTCAGTTGTAATGTGTAATTAAAGCAAGGTTTCGGAATAACCATCATGTGCGGTGTATATCAAAAGGCCACGTATGCGGGTAAAAAGGGGTTTTGGAATATTTCTGTGATGATTCGTTACATATTGCATGAACAGTTCATAGAGTACAATTTTTCTCAAAACGTAGCCTATATGCCCAGTATTATCACTTCTTCTCGCCTCCTCGTCATTCTGCCTATGAAAAATGTATATCGAAAGCGTAGATTAACTAGCAATCTATAAGCACATTCACATTAACATATTGATTTTGATTCAGAAACCGACATTTTCCAAGCATGAATTATGTAACCTACATTATTTACTGGACAGCTGAATACAGTATGTTTCCATTTGTTGAATAGAAAAACATTCTCGATTGAAAATATGAAAAATATCATTTCAGAAAATTGATAATATTTACGAAAAAAATAATGTTCTGTAATAGTGAATATGATTTATATAGTTGATTGATTTTTTCATCCAGTCTGAATTGAGAAATCGTATTGATGAATGTGGTGGTGGAGGATAGTTTTCAGACCACAGAAATCACTTATAAGATTTATGAAAGGGTGACATCGTATTCAATTAATTTATATCAAGGGTAATCATAAGTGTTTGGGATTTTATCGCTCATAAATTCTACAAATTTTCGAGAAAGTTTTTTGTCTGGAAATTTTACTGAATGCAACTTGGGATCCCAATATATGATTTAATCACGAAAGCGACACTAAATACTCGTATAATATATTCGTATGGAAATCTAAATGTTTCGTGCTAGACACATACAAAAATTAAGATTGCTGATCAAGTGTTTGATGAAGAAATTATTCCCAATTAATCTCCTGTTTTTTGTTTTCTCATCAGGTATCAAAACCTGTAAATACAGATTTTTTTAAAATTTCTTGTAGAATTTTCACAAAATAGAATTTGGCATCAGTAATTATATTCATAATATGAATTTATTTTTTTCATGTCATTCATTTTATGATATCCCATTCAGAACATAAACATATTTTGATATGATTGTCCGAAATAAAAATCAAGTCAAACCAGAAAAACTTGAAAAGTAATCTTGGGAGAAGAACAAAATCGAAAAAAACTTCAGATGAATTGAAAATTGTTTTTTTGTTATCTTATAAAAAAATTATGGTGTTCTAATTTTTGAGCTCTTCCTTATTGCGTTATTGGGGCAATTGATTCCTCATCTTATTTATGGAAATCCAATCATTCTTCCAGTTACATGCAAGTTCATTTTATGCACATTTTTTACGTGACTTTTGAATTGGGTCCGAACAAATATTCCTTAGAGAAAGGAAATTGTCTGGAATATCAGGATTTCTCACTAATGCTAACCTATACAATAGGTGTATGGTGAGTAGAGTACCATAAGAAAAAACCCGACGAACATTACATTACCTATATCTGATGGGTAAGTAGTGCAATCACACTTTCAAATCAAGAATGGAATACAAAATTAAATAACTCTTTGAATGAAAATGCAAACTTTCACTTTTAAATATTTCCTTCAGAGTAAGGGGCCTTTGACAGTATCTATCAGATGTAGGTCAATATCCAGCTGGCTTTAGCCGGGGAAGTAGTAGATATTCACAAAAATAACTTCATCATTTTCGTAAATTCTTCAATTTTCAGAAAAATCTTATTGTTCAGTATTCAATTTAGTATGTTTTCCTTTTCAACTAATCAATGAATTCGGGATAATCATCTGTTTCGGTGTCAGTCAGGTTAGGTTGAGCAGATATTGACTATTATCTGCAAACCTTAATAAATAATAATCCTTCATCTATATCCAAGTATTCATCAAGATCTTTCCGTTAATAGTAATGAGCATTTGAGACCTAAAACTAGCTCATTATCAAGTATCACATTTTTTTACAATCTGTAAGTATTTTAATATAATTTTCAATTTGGTCTTCTAGATATACATATGATATCCAGCAAAGCCAGAGGAGTAGTTTTCCTGGCCGTTCCTTTCTATTTTGAATGTTCTGATTTCCGATTTTCTTTAATTGATATATTAATTCTGATATTGAATGAATCGAACTTTCTTTGCTGAGTAGGTATATTGAATAATAGATCTAAAATCGAAGAGAGACATACCTTTTGCCACAAGATAACTCACCCAAAGAACAAAGCCGAATATACCAACACAAAGATGACTTAACCACCAGTTCACCAACGCGTGTCTGAGGCCATGAAAAGGAAAATTGCAAACCATGCGGGAAAACTTTAATCTTGTATTTGATCAATTCCGCTGCTATGGCAACCACTTTTCAAACATATCTTACAGGTGAACAACCCTTCGCCGAAGCGCCCGTTGTCAATTTGGTTTTTTACCAGATGTCGTGACATCAGGAAAGTAGTTTTTCTGTAATAGAAAAGGCGCGGTTTTGATGTGATAGTGACATAGTTTCGTTTTTATTGATTCTCAATTAGGAAAAGCATTCTTTACTCTTACATTTATTCCTATTTTACAAGCTTTTATTTAGTTGCACCTGTTCGGGTGTCTGTCTATGTGTCCAGAGCCGGATTAAGGGGGGGGGCAAACGGGGCTGCAGCCCCGGGGCCTCCACAAGAGAGGGGCCTCCACAATATAAATTTTTAGGTAAAATTTCCTAACAAGAAGGATATGCAAAATTATATATAAAAAATCTGACAACGAAAGAGCAGTTCTCCCACTTTTTCCTCTCATTTTTCGTTTTAAACATTCAAAAACATGTTTCGTATTCTTGTCAAAATCCATGGTTAATATTAATCTTCGATATGATGAATCATGTGTATATGCGAGAAACAATCACAAAGTAAAACATCATACTATTATACAAAATATTATATTGTATCGAAATTAGCTGTAAAAACAAGAACAATTGAATTTAAAAAAAATATACATTTTTTTTTATTAAATGAAGGATTTTCTGTCGTGGCGCGCTTGTAACAGAGAAATCCCCGAAATCTGAAAGTGTGAGTCTAAGAGAAGGATGACATTCCGCAACAAATGTAAATCCTTCTGAAAAAGGACTATCAAAAAGACCAATCTAAGATGTTCTACTATCAAATTCTTGAAAACCAAAATTTTAGAGCTACATTTTCAAACATTGAAATTACAGTGATTATTTTTTGACATTGCTAGAAACCAATGGAAACGTTCAATTCAAATAATTCATATACGTTTTGGCCAATCAATAGTGGGAATATTCTACCTAGAAAATTGTCGCGGGAATAATTTGAGGTATTTTGTTTTTATTGTCTGACAACCTATATTTTTAATTTGACGTCTGTCATCAATTCGCATGAAAAGTGTGAAATGAATCAAATCCGGTTTAGTACATTCTATAATTTTGCAAGGAAATGAGTTTATGATCGTTACATCAAAAAATAATCTAAAGAATACCACACGAGAGTTCGATATAGTAGAAAATAATTATCTAGATTTCTTTCTCAAACTTGTTGGCAATAGCCACTCGAGCCAGTTGGTCTCTCTTGTCTATTGCCTGGCAACAAGTTTTCGAAAATCTGTCGAATTATTTTCACTCTCTTGTGATATTACAACTGAGAATGTGATGATGTCAAATTGCACTGGAAAGCGATCATTTTCCAAAATGAAAAAAATAGACGAATTACGATGAGACAAAGCCGCCTATCAAAGTTATTGCTTCTTAGCATTGAGAATGATTTTCTCCGGATGCTGGATTTGACCGTAATCATCAATGATTTTTCGTCGAAAAAAGCTCGCAAGAATCCATTCGTTCACGCTGTAATTTAATTTATTTTTTGTATTTTATTATACCTACATATGCTCGTGTCGAAATAATTTGATTTGTTCTGCAATAAATAGAAAAAAAAAACTTGTTTGAAAAATTATTAGGGGCATCCACTCCTTTGTTGCCCCAGGGCCTCCACACCTTTTAGTCTGGCCCTGTGTGTGTCTGTCGGTAATCAAATCTTGCAAGTTAAATTTTACCCACTTCTAAACGTCCTATTGATTAGAAATTTGGCGGGTGTACTTAATTCCGGTGACAATGCATTATGAAATTTTTGTTAGGAAAAAAAACAAAATGGTGATTATGGTCAGATTCTATTCAAAATCTAGGGGTTCTTGGGGTCGGAGATTATGATTTTTTTGTCAAAATTCAAAAATAAACTAAATAGAAATTACAAAACTAGTTTTTTAACATTATAAATACTAAAAAATAAAAAAATAATGAACAAAAAAAAATTAACAAGTTTTCATTATACAAAGCACTAAAAGAAAAAATATTTTTTTCATTGTTGATCTAGGTTATCCTGTAACAGATTCAAAAGCTTGCCGCGAATTCAAAATAGGTAATCTTGCGCGGCAAGATTTTGAATCTGTTACTCACAGAATAACCTAGATCAAACAATGACAATGTTTTCCTTTTTAGTGCATTCGTATAAATAAAATCTTGTCTTTGAATTTTTTTTATAATTTTCATTCGTAAAAGCGTTTGAGTTGTCATCAGAATTTCGAAATAAGGAATGTTTAAAAGTGCCACTCTTGAGCAAAATAATAGTTTTTCATGGAAAGCTTCAACATATTGGTCTTACTGCTGTATAACTAATGTATAACCCTCTTCAACCTTCCTTTCGCTAAAGCTTCTGATCACATATTAATATACAGGGTGTAATCTAACCGCTTGCACACCCGTAAATGACGAATTACAGTGGATACAAATGTGAAAAAAAAATGAAAACACGTTTTGTAAAATTCGACAAAATTTTGGGTAGCGCCACCCACCTAATTTCAGGTAACCTGCCCAGAAGAAAACTTTGGCAGTTAGTTACCGAATGCAATGAACATTCAACCTTTGAATAATTTAGAGTGTTGAACTGATAGTGTGGTAAATGTACACATTGCAGACTGCCTGAGAAGAGAAGAAAACAACTAACCTTGATATATCCAACCTAGTGATAAAGTCAGAACTAGTTGACTTATACTCTGCCTTGAGGCACTTATCATAACTATCACAGACACTTGTAAGAAACAAACGACACAAACGGTATTGAAAGGGAGAAACATTCTCAATTGAATAATTTCGCGACCATTATAGTGATTCAGAACACGTGAACTGAACACTGTTGCCAAGCAAGATTCTCGCATGCACGGTTTACAAAGCTGTCTACGAACGAAAGTTTGTTAGATTCTACTAGTGTTTTCTTATTGGTTGGTGAATGAACGATCTTAATTAACAGGACAACAGACAACAGGAAGCGATGTGCACGAGAATTAATTTGAACATTATTGCCTGTCTTTTCAAACATTTGCCATTCTATCAAAAACTTATTTATATTATATTAATACTTCTAGTACGAAAACGCCCGCACAGTGATTGGTGACTTCAGAATCCAACCAGAAATGAAATGTACTACTTTATTCATAAATGCGACAAGTGATTCATCTTATCTACTCTTCAAAATACGCACGGAACAGCTCGGTGTTTAGTTTTAAGAGCCACCAAATGACAAAGACAATAATGTTCAAATTAATTATCCTGCTCATCGTGTATTGTTTTCTGATTGGTTGCTAATTAGTATCTTTCATTCACCAGCCAATCAGAAAATCCTAGTAGAATCTAACAAACTTTCGTTCGTAGACAGCTTTGTGAACCGTACATGCGAGATTCTTGCAGCTTGGCGACAGGTTTCTGAATGTCTGGATCACTACAATGGTCATGATATTATTTTTTAAAACAATAGTCAATTGCGAATGTTTCCCTTTCCAATACTGTTTGTGTCGTTTGTTTCTTACAAGTGACTGTGATGAGTGCCTCAAATCAGAGTATGAAGTTAACCAGTTCTGACTTTATCACCAATTTGAATATAACAAGGTTAGTTGTTTTCTTCGCTTTGAAATTGAATATTGACTGGGCTGGTGACCGCGAGCGTAGAGGCGCTGGCTGATGCCCAGATGGTACGAGTTCGATTCCCCGCACGATTACTGAAAAAAAATATATTTCTGTAGTTTCGTTGAGCGGGAGGTGATCAACCGAACATTCTGGGTACCTAGATATCAATCCTTCGGACTGTCGACTGTTACCAGTCTTCTTAACTCACACAAGTTCTGACTTCCGAGGGTTACTTTGCAACTAAGTTGGCGGTTAAAACACTGAACTTCATATCTTGCTCAGGCAGCCTGCAATGTATACATTTACAATCAGTTCAACATTCTACTTATTCAAATGTCGAGTTAAATATTTATTGCATTCGGTCGGCAACTTTGGCAATGTTTTCCTCTGAGTGAGTCACCTGAAATTAGGCGGGTGTCGAATTTTACAAAGAATAAAACATGTTTTAAAATTGTTTTTACAGATTTTCAACCACTGTAATTCGTTGTAATGGGGCATTATACACTCGTCATTCACGGGTGTGCAAAAGGTTAAATTACACCCTGTATATATGTATATAAAGGAAAAATACCGTGATTTATCATGGGTCATGAATAAATAAATCTAATTATTATAACCTTCATGATCATAATATGGCATGAATTCGACAGAGAATAAATAATTCACATTCAAACTACATGTACATTCAAATATAACAATTTTATGGGAATCGATGAAAAAATAAAATAAATAATCTTTCAGAGAGTGTAGTTCACATAATTGATAAAATACTCAATATTATGAAAAAAACATTAGTCGAACATTATTTTTGAGATTCACTTGAAATAATTTTGCCCTATTAAGTGGTCAATTTTATGAAATATTGTTTGATAAATAATAGTTTAAAAACTAAAAAACATGCTTCGATAGAAAACTAAACTAAAAAGTAGAAAATAATTTTAAATGAGTTTGAAATAAGAATACAGTAATTAACAACAAATTTATTTCATCGTAAAAAAGCGTGGGGTGCTTGATGTCAATTGTTTTTGATATTTCATGGACTGATATTGGTAAAAGTAGAATCATTATGAAAATATCTTAAAAAGCACCCCACGCTTTTTTACGATGGAATAAATTTGTTGTTGATCACTGTATTCTTATTTCAAACTCATTTGAAATTATTTTCTACTCTTTAGTTTAGTTTTCTATTAAAGCGTGTTTTTTAGTTTTTAAACTATTATTTATTTTCAACTTTTAAGTTTTGTTTTCTATCAAAGCGTGTTTTTCAGTTTTTCAAACTGCTATTATTATTATTTGATTTTTTTAACTATTATTCTCCAATTTTGAATAGAATCGGAACATTATCACAAAACTGGTCCGCTATTTTGGAGCCGCCATCTTGAATCCTCCAATTATGACAAAATAATCATAATCTCCGACCTCAAAAACCCCCACATACCAATTTTGAATAGAATTAGACCATAATCACAAAACTCATCCGCCATTTTGGAGCCGCCATCTGGAATTTTTCAATTTTTACAAAAGAATCATAATATTGGACCCCAATAACCCCCACATACCAATTTTGAAGAAAATCGGACCATAATCACAAAACTCGTCCACCATTTTGGAGCCGCCATTTCGAATTTATCAGTTTTGACAGAAGAATCATAATTTCTGACCACGAAAACCCTCAGATACCAATTTTGAAGCGAATTGGACCATAATCACTGAACTCGACCGCCATATTGGAGCCGCCACTTCGTTTTTTTTTCAAACTAAAATTCCTTAATGCATTGTCAGCGGAGTTATGTACACCTGCCAAATTTCAAATCATTCGTACTTCCAGAAGTGGGTCAAAATCGCGCCCAAAGGAGTCGGTTACAAACAAGCAAACATACAAGTGAAGCCAATAGAAATCGTGTAAAAAGGAAATGCATTATGAATACAGTTCTGGAGATGGAATTATTGTAGTGAAAAATGAAAATTAAAAAGAATCAGCCAAAACTTGACCAGCGCGAGCCTCGGGAGAACGGGATTATTCTGAAATAAAACATTGATACAACATTTTTATAAGTCAATTTGATCGGTCAATTCAACAGTCAATTTATCGGTCACTTGACCAAGTGAGATATTTGATCCCAGTCAATTGAGCGGTCCTGGAGCAAAGCTCGGGTGAGCGGCCGTCTCGGATGGTAACGCCCAGGAGAAAAATTGAATATTCGTAGCGCCAGACTGGAAAACGGTGGAAAGCACTATCTGCAGACTTTTTTTTTTTGTTGTGTTGCTCCCTGCCGAATTTAGTTCTTATCCATCGGATAGATTTTGAATAATTGAATGGCAAAGTATCTCAATTTTTTTTTGCACGATTACATTACTTGTCCATTAGTGGGGCCGGTCAAGTAATATATCATTGAGATAATGGCACTGATAAATAACATTACAAGATATTGAAAAGAATAAGAATGACCAATCTCATATTAAAATTAAAACCGGACACGGAGAAAAAGCAATGTTTAAAAACAAACTGTTGAAATAATTTGGAAAGGCTGATTCAAATTATTTCACAATTCAACAAAATAAACAATGAATGAGTAACATCTCATGTGAAATAAACAAATGTTAAGAGACGCAATATAAATTTCCAACTGATTTTTGAAATAATAAAAAGTCACTGAGTTCTTAATGAGGATGGGAAATCCTTTGAAACAATCAGGTCATGTATTTTTTGTCTAGAGATGATAAATTTATTGGTATTCCTTGTTTTATACGTGTGAATCTGACTAATTTAAGTAACGAAGGAATCAAAATATTGTGGTAATACGTGTTTGGTGATTTGATGAATAAATATCATAGTCAAATAAACAATCTTTAAGATTATTCTTAAATGTCGATTTCGCAATCTCTGTGACGACTGCACATTGGTTTTATCAAGAAGATAGAGGAGAGTGGAGCAATATTCGAAATGATAATGTATGTATAACCATCGCTAAGTGCAATTTATTAAATTTTATTTAAATATATATCTTTTGATGGGCACCGGTGGCTGGTCAGGTTGACGAAAGTTTTATCGATATCTGAGCCAAGCAACATCGGGCGCGTTTAGTACTTGGATGGGTGACCACCTGATAAGGAAGGTGCGCGTGAAAATGCCCTAACAACTGGAGCGTATTAGCATATTCGCAGCTGCGGGCGTCTTATCAATGAGAACGAGATAAGACGATAGATATGCCGCCCATCGAAGGGGACGTTAAGATGGCGGTCCCGAGTTCATAGATGTTGAGCTAGTTAAAGGACCCTACCCCTGAAACAACAGGGGATTCGGCAAAATTTCCGGTTGGGAAAGAGTGTGCTCACCAGCATTGGTCGCAGAAATAGGCCGACGTTGAATAAAGCAATAAAAAAATTATCTTTTGGAGATTTTTTCCGAAAGAGAAATATTGACTAACCTGTGGACCATACTGTTATATAGACCTGGAGCTGATGCCCAAAAAGGCTAACTCATTTGCTACAAGTATGGCGACCCTTGAAGGGTCCAATTACATATTTAATGAAAGGGACATTGCAGGACAAAGTAGCGAACTTGCGGGATAAATTATGGGCTTTGAACGATTTCGTACACAAAAAATCTTGAATTTTTCGGTATTTTCGCTTACAGCCCGCCATACCAATCGAAACAGGTAAGTTTTCAATTTTTTTCCAAACGATTTTCTACAGGCTCGTTTTTGTTTCAAATAATTCATTTTAAGTACACATTTACGAAAATCGCCACGCCATACCATTTGAACTGGTATAAACAGTCGGCATACTGCAGTAAAGTAGCCGATTTTTTTTAAGATGCTGAACGATTATCTACGGTATGGCATTTAGATTTTTTTAAAGTTCATGATTCCATGTGACTTTTAATATATAAGCCATAATTCTGGTTTTAACTGCAAAAGTAGCGCCATACTTGAAAAACTTTTTTTTCGATACGACTGGACAAGACGTAAAATTATTCACCACAGTATTGCATCATTGTATTCCGTTTACTTCAATATGATTGTACGAAACAATAAATACCCCATACTGTAACGATGATGCTGAAGCCTGCTCGCACACTCGCTTAAAAATATGGGACAAAAATAATATGAAATGATTTGCTACAGTATGGCGTTTTGATTTTTCGAAAGTTGATATAAAAATATGCCCCGGAAAAATTGAACCATACTTTTTTTTTTTTTATGTTCTGGTTCCCACGAAAAGGGATATCCTGTAATGTTCAGAGAACATCGTGGGAACCAAGGGAAAGAAGGTAGGAGTTGGTGTTCTTCTTAAATTTCTGGAGGTTGTAGTGAAAGAAAAAAGTCTCAAAACATCGACTTCCTTACTGCAGTATGGCGACTTTTTATACTCGTCAAAACGGTATGGCGTGATGATTTTCGTGAATGTGTACTATTAAAACAAAAATGAGCCGTTTCGTTTAGAAAAATAAAATAAAAATAACCTGTTCCGATTGGTATGGCGGGGCTGTAAGTGACACCGCATGAGTATGGCATTTTGCTTCCACCGAAAAATGCAAGATTTTTTGTGGACGATATCGTTCAAAACCGTTATTTGTCCAACAAGTTCGCAACTTGGTCCTGCGATAACGTATCCGCTACCATGACCTTCATTTTCCTTTCATTAATTATGTAATTCGATACTTCAAGGGTCACCATACCTGTAGCAAATGAGTTGGCCGTTTTGGGCACCAGCTCCAGGTCTATATGGTGTTATGAATGTTTTGAGGTACTATCTCATCTTATATCTTTAAACGAGCAACTCTTGTATAAATTATCTCTGAAACGGCTCTAACGATTTGGAAGAAATTTTGTGTTTGGATGAGGTTTTGCTTTTCATGTTTATCTATACAGGGTGACGCAGGAGATCGTGCCACCCCTGTAACTTCTGCATTCGTGACGATTTTTCTGAAATTTTGTTACAGTTATATAAGCATCATTTCTGATTTGATCACATTATAATCCAATATGGCGGATTTCTGGTTTTTCTGGAAACGCCAGCAACTTTTTTTTTCAAATGGAACAACCTGTATATTTTTACATTTTTAAGTTAAACAGGTCAAAACAAGTCCGAATGTAATTTTTTTGAAACAATCAAAATTAAAATTGTTTTTTTATTTTATCTCGTGGATAAATGAAATTTGGCTATTTACAATGAATCGCACATAACAAAAAAACATAATTTCTTCAGAAAAATCATTTTTGTGTCACTTATTGATGAATCAATTCAGTCACATCACATTTTGATCAAAAAATATTTTTTTCAGATGGAACCCCTATGGGCCACCTAATGTCTCTCTAAAACACATTCAGGAAAAAAATGTCATATCATTTTTGTATTTCGGTGCAGTAACAAATTGTATACATTCAAAAACCTACAACTAGTTCATGAGTTCCCTTGCAGTTGGAATAATTTTTCAACTTAGTAAGCTGTGGAAAACAACATTTCTGAATCTTGTCAACTAATTGTGTTTCGCTGGCATCTTTCATCTCAACTCTCGAAAACCTATGATTTTAATTTTCCATTTTTATTTATTCTCGGAAGTTAACTAATTTTCGAGAGTTGAGATGAAAGATGACAGCGAAACACAATTAGTTGACAAGATTCAGAAATGTTGTGTTCCACAGCTTACAAAGATTATTCGGACTGCAAGGAAACTTATGAGCTAGTTGTAGATTTTTTAATGTATACAATTCGTTACTGAACAGAAATACAAAAATGATGTAATTATTTTCCTGAATGTATGTTCTAGAGAGACATAGATGGCCCATAGGTTCCATTTGAAAAAAAAAATGTTTGATCAAAATGTGATGTGACTGAATTGATTCATCAATGAGTGAGACAAAAAAACATTTTTCAGAAAAAAATATGTTTCTCTGTTATGTGCGACTCATTGTGGATAGCCTGGACCAAATCTCATTTATCCACGAGGTTAAATAATAAAAACAATTTTAATTTTAATTGTACCAAAAAAATTACATTTGACATAAGGTTTGGACTTGTTTTGACCAGTTGAACTGAATATGTAAAAATATTCCATTTGAAAAAACAAAGTTGCTGGCATTTCCAGAAAAATCGGAAGTCCGCCATATTGCACTGTGATGTGATCAAACCCGAAATAGTTGCTTATATAACTATACCAAATTTCAGAAAAATCCGTTCATGAATGCAGAAGTTATATCCTGTGTCACCCGGTATATGCGTCTTTCCTGAAAAAATGCCATTTTACACAAAAAAAATATGTATTACGACTATCGCATGTATAGCGCCATCTCGTACATTTTTGAGGTACTTGAATTGTTGCTATTGGATGTTAGCCTATTGGAACCTCTAAACTTTGTGAGATGGCGCTATATGACATTATCCGAATACGAATGTTAGATATGTTTTTCTTTGGTTAGTCCAAGGAACACGTACCTGTGCACTAAATGAGATTGCAAAATATTTATATGTAATAAATATGTGATTCTTATCTAAATAAGTATCTTCTCCGAAAAAACACGATTTTACAGAAAAAAAAACACCGAGCAAAGCTCGGTCGCCCAGGTTGTATTGTAATATCTGTATATGAGGAAGGTTCAGGTAATTTTTTTTATAGATTTATCTGTATCCGGTTGAATTGTAGATCTAAGGGAAGGGTGAATTACATTGATTAACTAAAAAAAAATCACTAATTGTCTCTCAGTTTCCATAAAGCAAACTAAGATGGCAGCCACATATCTATACAGTTTATTGCAAATGGATCAAATCAATGAAAAATACATCAACATATTTGTGCTAGCGATTTCATCGAGGGTGGTTATCATAAGTGCTACGGTTTTGTGGTTTAATATTCGATAATTAGGTCATAATTTGAAAAATTGGAATTGCTTGAGGGATAATTTCAAAAATGTATGCGGTCAAATTTCTCAGCACGAACGACATTTGATGATAATATTTTCCTAATTAACAAAATATAATGAACGTGTATATTCAATATGAAATATAATTCTCATTCAATAATTAAAAGAAATGTTTCGAAATATCTACCACTTTTGATATTGATATATTGATATTAATATTTCCATTTTTATGCTTTCGCAACTTAAGTAATATCACCATTTTTAATTATTTTCCAGAAAATACATAATAAGAAAGGAATGGGGTATATGTTTTCTCCAATGAAAGGTTATTTCTTAATATATTTCGAATGCTTGGAACTCTGATGGCCATCTTAAAAAACCTTCAACACAATAATTTACACTCTTTCCATCGCAAAATGAGAACCCTGAAAAATTCTCGAACAAAAATAAACTAACCCAACTCAATAAACACAATCCTAAAGTGGCCACTCGTCACGCAATATCGTTATCATTCGATCATGCATATTTATTGCAAGCAAAGATAAGAAGGCTAGGGTGGTTTTTCCATGAAGTATTCGGACCATTCGTTACACATATTCAAGTGTGGCACGCAACTCTATTTTTTGGAGAACGAATCCATTATACGAGAAATGACCTAGAATGATTAATTATTCAGACCTGAAACCACAAAAGAGGGTATTAATATTTTTTTAGTTTTTCTTCACATCAAAATTGTATATGATGTGTGACTGAAAGATCAACTTCAATTGTACCAGAACCTATTTCAGTGAGGAAGAGGAAGAAGCATTGAGGAGGGCAATATTGTAGTTACCCCCAGGATTTAGGCAAGAAAGGTCTCGCAATACTCAAGGGCCTACTTTGAACAAGATATCCCTGGAATTGTAGAATTAATTGAGAAATACTAGACCCAATGTGGCCCTGTACTCGCTTCGGCGGTAGAGATACTAAAAGTGGATTGGCACCGGCAAAATTAGCATAGTCCATGCGCAAGGATAACACGTGGAATCGAGAAACGTTCTATGTTCTTGCAGATCAGCATCTTCAAGATCTAATCAATTTCAGAATTACAAGAAAAAAATATTAGTCGCTCATTGATATACCGCCTGAAACTGTGAATATGCTACTATGCTGCAATTATTCGGGGCTTTTTTACGCGAGTCTTCCCTGGCAGGTAGTCACCCATTCAAGTACCAATGTGACCATAAGAGGACAATGAATGTATTTCAATTGAAAAAATTGCGAGATCATAGTACATTTGTCACCACCTATTACCACCAATACCAACAAATCGATTAAATTTATTCTTTAAATATTTCAAAATTTTCATTAAGTGGGAACCATTCTGACCCGATAATTTTTCAGCTGATTTTACGACAAAAAGTCCGATTTTTAATATTTTCAAGTTTTGACACATTTCAACAAATATAAAAAAAAATTTTTTTTCCTTAACGCATATTCACACATTGAATCACAAATTAAAAAATTTTTTTTTTGCTTAATTTCCCAATTTTACAGTAGCTCACAAAAACACATTAACTCTAAACAAAATAATTTCAAAACTCAAGGATAAAGATCCTCCTTTAGAACAATCTAATGTAGTATATTGCATCCCATGTTCACAATGTGATAAAAAATATATTGGTCAAACTAAAAGAAAACTTAAAGACCGCCTTTGCTCACATAAAAGTGACATAAGAAATTTCAAAAAAAACTTGCACATACTTTTTCAAAAGATCACAAGCCCGATTATGAAAAATGTGACCATATTGGAGCATGAATCCAACTTAAAAAAAACGCACATTCTTAGAAATGACTTGTATATTCAATGAACCTGAGTCTATCAATTCCAAAACTGATATTGACAGTCTAAGAATAATTTACTCTTATCTATTAAGCATTCCTACAAAACATTCTGACAGTTTAGAAAATTCCTCAGAATTTTGACATTTGACATTGGTACACCTGTTTTCCCAATTCTGTCAACCCACATATCAGTTGGCAGCATTGCTATTATTTCATACATTTGTTCCATCATTTTATGCCATTCCCGCATATTTCTGACTTTCAGTGGTCAAGTTTTAAATAAAAAAGTTTCTTTCTCGTATCAAATGATTATTTTACAAAGAAAACCCATGTTTTCCCTTTTTTAACCGACGAAACCAGAAAGGAGGAGATTTTCTATTCGACCCGTATATTTTATTTTTTCCATCATATTTTTTTATGTATGATCACGCATTACTTTTCACTGAGGCGTCCGATTCCGATAATTCTTTTTTCAGTGGATAGGGTGTACTTCGAATTTGGTCTCATTTGAATTTAAAAGATGAAATCCAGCCCTAAGGGTAGCGAAATGAAGGATATTGATCACTCACCCTCTGAATTCTGGTCCGTTAACCGATTCTATCAGGCATAACTTTGTACTGGGTTCTTCGATTTGGATGATTCTTTTTTTAATAGATAGGGTATACCTTATATTTGGATTTCGAAAGGAATGAGCCACCCTAACTGGTAGAAAAATTGGGGATAATTGATTTTTCACTAGTGAACATTGGCACTCACATACGTAGTTGACAATGACAGATCGCTACTGACATCATTCTTGTTCCACATCCGTCTAAATCAGTATATTTTATGAGAGGATGGAATGATATACAAAGTAATGAAATAAACTAACCAGGAAAACGAAAATAATTTATATTACAACAAATAGTAAAAGTAGATAATCATATTATTTAACTGGTAATAGTTGAAGTAAGGTGGGTAAGTAAGTATTTTGGAAGTAATCAAAAAACAAGTAGGTAGTAATTGGTATATTTTAGCCACAAAAAATTGAAAAATAAAAACTTTTTAACAAAAAATCAAACCGACGAAATACGGAACTGAAAATTAAAAAATAAAAACTTTTTAACAAAAAATTAAACCGGCGAAAAAATTAACTGAAAAGCAGAAAATGAAATAAAACTTCTTAGTCTAAATGATAATTGAGCTCCTAAACTAATGTAAGTAACTGATTTTGAGTCGGCGCCAAACAAACTAGCAATTGAATTAGGTGAAGCGTAAAATGATGGCAGCGAGATGCACGGCTGCGTTTTGATGACTTCTTCCATAGATAATGATCTTCGATAATTGTTTGTTTGGCGCCGACTCAAAATCAGTTACTTACATTAGTTTAGGAGCTCAATTATCATTTAGACTAAGAAGGTTTATTTTATTTTTTGCTTTTCAGTTGATTTTTTCGTCGGTTTAATTTTTTGTTAAAAAGTTTTAACAATGTATAGTTACCGTACTGAAATTGAATGTTTTTAACATTGTGCTACATTCTGTGAAAAGCAATGCTTTCTTTCAACCTTAATTTTCGTAAGTAAAAAATAATTTTTGTTCATTATCAATTGTACTGTAATATAACAATTGTAGAGTTCCTGAAGAAGAGCCAATAAAGACTCGAAAGCTTGAACAGAAACAAGAGTTCACTTTACTTCAGCCCTATTGACTGCATACCCGAATATTACTCCGATTTTTATTATATATATATATATATATATATATATATATATATATATATATATATATATATATATATATATATATATATATATATATATATATATATATATATATATATATATATATATATATATATATACATATAGTACATCTGAAATATGTCTATTTCATTTTGCATTAGATGAAGAATATCATTTTCGTGTCCTCGTACGAAATCACAAACTCACGTGCCGAAGAATTCCACACGTAAGACGACTTATCCGCATGACACTGCCTCGAGAGTACCTTGGAATTCCTATCTCGATCCGGACTAGCCAAAAGTACATTAATTGGTAAAGTTCATTCATTCAACCTGGGAAAAATTAGAAGTTCCTTTCCTAAGCACGCAATTGTCATGAGGTAATCATCAACATCTGATCTAGTTCTGTTTTTGTGAGAGTAAAAACAAATTTTATTAGCTGTATGTACATATATTGAATTGGTGTTGAGATATAGAGTTGTCAAACAATGTTGGTGATTTTAGGGTATCGTACATAAAAAATGGAATTCTCGATTATGTCAGTTACAACCGTTTTATCCGATGATGTAGGAAGTTCAGTTATGCATGATAATGAAGTTAACTGACCCTCCACAGTTAGATTTCCAAAATTGATCATCTGAAATTTTTGAAGGGGATACAAGGGTTTCTAAAAATATGTTGCGATGAAAATATTTGTACAAGTTCATCCCCGGAATACTCCAACGAAGATTCGGGTTTTCTGATAAATAACCAACATACATTTTTTTACCAGTGAATAAAATATATTGTTTTGATTACTTTTCGCTAGATAGCGATGGCATTGTATTGTTCAAGTCGACGAGTTGTTTCTGTGAATGGATTAAAATTACTCCACTTCAAATAACCGTAAAATCATACATGAGCGTCCGAGTCCAATGCAAATTTGAAACCCGCTATTATCCCATTTCTAGTACAACTTGTCTCTACAGTTGAGAAACACTTTTAAAATCCCGTATGGATAAATTTCAATAGAAATATTTCGAATATGTATGCAGAATAGACGCTCCTGTGGTATCATGACACTCAATCATTTTATTTCAAAGAGAAAACTGATGTCCTGATTCTGAAGACTGCTCACTTCTACTAACCTATACAATAGGTGACTAGGTGCTCGAAAAAACCTACTTTCCTGGCTAATACCTCTGCAATAATTGGATAACCATGCAAATGCCTACAAGGTTACTTGGCATATGCTAGCTGCGAAATGAATGGAACATAATCAATAGTTGAAGTCTACTAGTTGGGATTTCCATCCGGTCAGCAACATCTTGATGGAAACTGAGAAATAGATGGAATATTTATCATTTCATTCGGATTCGCAGATACCAGTCATCGTCTGTTGGACCTACAAAGGACAAATACCCCAAAACAGCTGTGATTGTGATCAGCCTGAATTGAAATGATAATTATTTCTCTTCATCTGCAAAGTAATCTTGATAATCTCATACATGACAGTACGGGATATGATTTTAAAGTGTGGCAATGATAGTTCCAACAAATATCCTGTAAAATTGGAAAAACCGCAGGGTTCAGTACTAGGACAGCTACCTCATACTATTTCCATTTACGATCTACCTGAACATATGAGGCACACATTATGTATGCTGATGACATCACAATTACAATGGCTAGCAATAAATAGAGTTATTGATGAACTTAGATCCTGGTGTCAAGGCAATTCTCCCATTCTCATTGTAGACGAGACCGTGTCAGTAAATTTATATTCCCGTTCTATTCCCCATACTTCAATCAGTGATTTGAAACTGAAGTTATTGGGATGGCAGATAGATGGTCAACTAACCGAGGATGACCACATAGACGATGTGTGTGAAAACCTAGTAGATCTTACTTTGAAATGTCTCAAATGAAATCCGGACACCGTTGGCTTGTTGACCATATATTAGGCCTTAACTTTCTACACTGAAATCCTTACAGTGGCAGACGACAACAGGAAAACAGCTGGCAGACATGAGAACGTATAATAAACACCTAGTCCTGAGACTGAAGAGGACTAAACAATTTGAGTAAATACATTGTTTTGTGTGAAATGGAAACATGTGAATAACTGATAGTGTTAAGCCCATAGGACTTTCCAAACAACTGAAGTACATTGATGAATGAACTTCAGATGATAAGTATTTAGTTTTAAGATTTATTCAAACCAATTAAATTAATGGTTGGTCATTCCGACCAGTTTTGATTACGAACGTGCAAGGGCAATTTAAAAAAATATGAACTTGTAACGTGCAAATTAAAAAGTACAAGGTACATAATACTATTGTTCTAAGATTAATTTTTTTTTAAGTTAAACGGTTTTATTGTAAAGAAACATAATAATGATGCAGATAATGAACTAAAAGCTAAAAAATCATTGGGTAGGTACCAGGTCTCCTCATCAATATAGGGCATTGATCAGACTGAAATAAAATCGTGGGGGTAGCGTAACCTGAGTAAATATGTAAATGATCGTTCTGTGATGTCGCACGATGATAGTGACAGATTTACTTCTACACACATTTTGCATAAGTTGTCTATTGAGAAGATGTATCCAAAGCATATAATGATATGAGCGGTTGGCTGTAGATGATAGAAAATCGACGCGTACCACGATTTTATTTGTCTGATCAATGCTCTGTATTGATGAGGAGAGTGGTGTGATGACTGGTACCTGGTTGGTTGGTTGGTTGAAAGCTGACGAGCCAGAGACAGGGTTGGCACTTAGCTTCCCTTGACACTGCGACCAGCTGGGGTCTATTGTATCACTCTGTCGTCAAAGGTTCCTCATTCAAACAGGTTTGTGCCTTTAATTATGTTTAGAAGCCTGTTGTTAAGGTTCTTCGATTTCATGCGTGTTTCCGGGCTGATCTCTCCAAAGGTTTTGTGTCGCCTACTACTTAGGGCGTCACAGTCGAAGATAATATGAGAGGCTGTTTCCTCCTCTTCATCACATAGCCTATACTCCACGGTTTCCCTGCGTACTCCCATGGTGTTAAGGTGTTTTATTAGGCCGCAGTGTCCAGTCAACAGACCTATTATTATACGAGCCTTCGTTCTGTTCAGGTTCAGAAGGTCAGCCGTCAGGGTCTGGTTTGGATGCCCTACCATGACTTTGCTGTGTATTTGCCCGACAGTTTGATCCCAATATTGTTGGTGTCTTCTTTTTATCCACTCGTCGATCAGGGTCCTGCATCGGTTTTTGCTAATCTCATATACAGGTTCTGGCCCTGTGACTAGCGTTTCAGATGCTTGTCTAGCTAGCTGGTCCGCTTTGACGTTGCCTTCAATGCCTCTATGACCTGGCACCCACACCAAGGTGACCTTGTTGTGTTCTGCCAGCTCGATGAGGTTCTAGAGGCAGTCCCAGACCAGTATGGACTCTATCTGTATAGAGTTGAGTGCTTTGATAGCACTTTGACCGTCAGATAGAATGTAGATGTGTTTTTTCCTATAATCACTTTCTAGAATCTTCTGAATGTATACCATAATAGCATATTTCTCAGCTTGGAATATCGTGGAGCATTTGCCAAGTGGTATTATGTAATTCCTTCTTGGCCTTACCCCATGTATTCCTGCTCCCGTTCCCTCAACTGTCTCTGAACCATCTGTATACCAGACTGTGTCCGCAGTTGATTGTGATTCTATACTCGGGGCCCATCCAGATCCATCAATTCGTGTTTCGAATGGTTTTTCGAATGAGTATAGGGGTTGCATGTAGTCTGAAATCATTTCGAGTTCTTCGATGTTAATTACATGAGTGATTCTGGTATGTCTAGTTGTTCGGATTCTCCAGTTTCAGTTTCAGTCTGTATGCACTCATCCTGGCCTCTCCTAACA
The DNA here is from genome assembly GCA_018342105.1 of Gonioctena quinquepunctata. Lineage (NCBI taxonomy): Eukaryota > Metazoa > Arthropoda > Insecta > Coleoptera > Chrysomelidae > Gonioctena > Gonioctena quinquepunctata. The sequence goes on from JAFIRS010000292.1 coordinate 596,562, forward strand.
TATACTGGTACCTGGTACATACCTAATTATTTTTTAGCTTTAAGTACATTATCTGTGTCATTATTAGGTTTCTTCAAAATAAAACCGTTTAACTTAAAGAAAATTTGTACTATTTTATTTTCGAATTTTTAGTTTTTTATTTAGTAACTTAATATTCCTCATTCCTTTAGTTCATTCAGTGCCTTATTACAAGGTTTCTTTCCTGTCAGCTTGTTGCAATCTAACTCCTCAATACATAATCCTTCCAAAGACTCGACTCACTGCCACGTAAGCTTGCCCTTCCTCAAACTTCGATCCCAAATACACAACTGCATGGTCTACAGTGCTGCCTTGCATTTTGTGGACAGTGGAAGCCCATGACAACGATACGAAATCTTGACTTGGGTGGGGAGCTCATGCTTGAATCACGATTCTAAGTTGACAAAGTCCTTTGTTTCGATTAGATACCTAGATTTCAGTTTCAATATATTGGCTGTCTAAACTCTATAATCCGCCATTTTTTTTTCGGATGCCATCTTGGATTGTTTGTTTTGACTGTCTAAACTCTATGATCCGCCATTTTGTTTCGGACCCATCTTGGATTTGCAATTTTTCTATGGTGTATGTATTCTACTAGTCATGCCCTTTTATTTGATATCCATATTGAGAGAGTTGTATTGACTGTCTAATTCTATGATCCGCCATTTTGTTTTGGACGCCATCTTGGATTTGGTTTTTTTTAATGGTGTACTGTATTCGACTAGTCAAGCTCTTTCAATTGATATGCATATTTAAAAATATGTAATCCACCATTTTGTGGCGGCGGCCATCTTGGATTTACGATGATAGATAGATAGATAGATAGATAGATAGATATGATAGATAGATCTTTATTTAACTACGTTATGTTAAAAAACATTTGTAGCAAGTCAGGTAGCAATTGAATAAATACAGAAAATAATAATTCACAATTGAAATACAATAACAATAAAAATAAAATAACAATAAAAATAAAATATTGCGTGTTACACATATGTAGACATTACGATAAACCATACACATAGTATAAGATAAGATAGTTGGATCAAATCACATCCCGGGTGGGTCAGCCATGTACTCAGCGATAGTGTAGTAACACTTTTTCTGCAGTATCACTTTGATAGAGTTCTTGGTTTTTGTTTTTTAGTGTGGTAGGAAGTATATTGTAAAGATCAACATTTATTGAGTTTTTGAGAGACTTATTATATTTAAATCTTTGAGACCTGATCAGATTCGCGTTGCGTGTATTATAGTCATGGTAATTTGAGTTAGTCAGGAGTTTTTCTTTATTTTCATGAATCTCGAGCAAAGTCTGATAAATGAACAGAGTTTGTAGAGGCATAATACTGAGTTGGCAGAATAATGGCCGACAAGAATCCCTATAACCCGCACCACAGATTATTCTAATGGATTGCTTTTGAATTTTAAACAATTTTTTCAGAGTGAGAGGAATTTCCCAAAGGGTCAATCCATAGCTGATATATGATTGGATAAGAGCAAAGTACGCAGAAAGAAGGGTATTTTTATCAACAAACGATTTCAGTTTTCTCAGAAGAAAATTGTGAGTACTCAATTTGGAACAGGTATTTTCGATATGTGGTTCCCAGCATAAACTATCGTCAATAGTTAATCCTAAAAGTTTAGCATGGTCACCTACTGTTACTTTATTGTTTGTCGAAAAAATAATATGTTTTGTCTTATCTTTGTTTAATTTTAATAAGTTGTGGGTAAACCATTCTTGGGCGAGGTTTTCAGCTGATTTCATCGAATTTAATAGCGATTCATAACTGTTTTCAGAGCTTATAAGAGAGCTATCATCAGCAAAGCAATACCTAAATGAGGCAACATATGACAAAAAAAATCATTGGTATAAATTATGAATAGAAGTGGCCCCAGAACCGAGCCTTGGGTACGCCTGTTTTAACCAGATTAAGCTGGGAGGTTGTTCCATTGATAGTAACACATTGACTCCTATTCTGGAGATAAGACTCAATTAGTTTTAAAGATACCCCTCGTACTCCATATTGAGAGAGCTTATTCACCAGGATATTGTGAGAGACACAGTCGAAAGCCTTGCTCAGGTCACATAATGTTACACCTGTTAGTTTACCCTGTTCAAAGCCCTCGACTATCTCTCTCACAACCCTTGCTATTGCATGAGTAGTAGATCGTTGTTGACGGAATCCAAATTGATTATTACTTAATAGTTTCTCAAAATATTTGTTCAACCTTTGCTTTAATATGATTTCAAAGATCTTGCCAATACTCATAATTGTATTGTCATCAGAACCATTTGCTCCTTCATGTTCTCCAGATACATGCCATTCCTTTCATAACATATGCTTGGAGAAATCGTTCTGGTTTTGAATTTGGTACGTTTCAGTAGTTATTCAAAAAAATATATTTCAACGCAGAAATGTTTGTTCGAAACAAGACGTGATTCCATATTAAGATGTTGCACCCGTGATTTTTTGCGTAGAACGGTCATTTATACACTATACATAAAAAATAATCAACTTCCCAAATCACACCTCTGCAACCATAAATTAAAACTATAATCTCATACAACAATTATATCTTGGCGATCTTGCGCAATGTTTTCTCCAAATATACAAATACATCGTCTAACATTTCCAAAATTCAAACAGACTGTCTACTTGGGTAAACATCTATTATCCCCTTCAATGAGACAATGGAGGAGCCTGGGAAAAAATATTTTGGCAAGCAGTCAGGACTTTGAAAGCAACCGTGTCGTTCTCAATATTTTTCGAACACCTGGTTTTCGATAGTGAATATAAAGGTAAGAGAAAATTAAATATTACAAAAATTGAACTTGTTGAATAGAATCATCAACTGTTGCGAAATTCATGTAGAATTATAAATATATCTCGTCGAGAGATTTTCTCCAGCTTTTCTACTGATTGACTTATTTCACAGAAGTGAACAACGATTTATTCATAATTGTTCACCTGGTATGATTGAATACATATTATTGAATTTATAAACTTTGAAGTTGAGCACTAAAAAACAAGTTATATCGATACCATAGTACAATGTATTTTCTCCTGCCGATGTAGTTTATTTACACTATAGGAAACTATATGATATGACGAATATTTTTATTATTTAGATTTTTCATTGACAATGGCAAACATGTTGTTAACTATTAATTTCAATCCAAATTTTCTTTTTCCTCACGAAGAAGCAATTTATGTAATGAATGAACAAAATATTATTACTTTATGCTCCATTGATGATCAAGTTGGCCAAATTACTCAAATGTTCTATTGACGTGGACTCAAATACTTCAAGTAAAAGTGTATTTCACAAGTCTGTATCTGATTCTGTCCGCCCTATTACAGTCAAATTTTGGGGTTATCTTATATGACCTGACAATTTTTTTGCCACATTTTTTCAAATG